>JAJJWX010000589.1:0-11117 GCA_023529315.1 Papaver bracteatum | reverse complement strand
TCAACTCAAGTCCCTTTGCAATGGGAGAACAACCTCCGGGTTCTTTTCCCGAATCAAATCAGTAGACGAAATTGAAGTTGAATAATCATTCGCCACTAAACTAGATTGAGCACTATATATGCATTTTCTTTGAAAGAAAGATTAATTTCGATGATTAAGGATGCATTTCGTAGAGGAAAGAAAGAAGATCAAGATGGGATCAATAAGAAGCTTCACTGTATTCTAAGCACAGCTCCAATGTGGGATAGGTTTGTCGTTGCATTTATGTCTGATGAAGTTGTCTGGGATAAGTTTGAGCTATTCTTTTGTTGCTAGAACGTTTGGCAAGATAAAATTAACTTCTTTGCAATATGTGCAGGTTGGAGCTGGATGGAAATAAGCTTCTTCTTGGAGAATTCCTTAAATTTGAAGGAGATGTAGAGGATGTACTAACTTTGGGATATATTAAGAAATCCAAAGTTAGTCGATTGGTCATCCAGCAGATGCTCGGTATCTTCTCTAGTAATAAAACTTGCATGCGTTTTCATTTTATTGCTACTTAATTTAGTAGGAAAAGCTACTTATTACTTATCCGAGTGTCAAGTGATGACCAAAATGATGCCACCAGAAACAGTAAACTTGTGAAGTTATTGAAGCCTGAAAGTTTGTTATCCTCCTAATGTGGTAATTTATGAAATGTAGGTTGTTCAATTTCCCAAGTGCTGTACTCAGCCCGAGATTATCGAAGTGATCAAGAAGCTCGTAAAAGGGCTTCAGGTTCTGAATGGAATGGAATAACAGTGAGATCAAGTACAGAATTGCTTTTTAAACAACAGAATTCTACTATAGTCCGCAAGTTTAAACTTTCTTCGATCATTTCTATGTCACTGACTGGGTGAAAAACGTATATTTCCATTTGGCAGATACATACAGTACATAGCCTTGTGTAAGGTACAATATACTGTGGTTGGTTTTTATCTTTCATCTTTTAGGTTACGGGTATTCTATGTAGTATGAAGAATCGTAGATATCCGGATTTCATCACGTTTGCACTAAAGCTAGCTCAAGTTATGTTGATTGCATAATCTGCTGCACATCATATTTGATTCGATACTAGCTGATATTGACCGAAAATAAAGTTTGTCTTAATCTTGATATATATGTTGTCCTTCATTGTATTGAATTTGCATACAACAGATGTTTAAATCCACTTTGGCATAATTCCAAATCCGAATATATGTTAGATCATCTTTTAAACTGTGAGGTTGTTTAAGCCAGTTGTTGAACTTGGTCATTCAGGGAGCTAGACCCTATATTTGATGATCCACATTTTATATTTCCGTTGGTCACCACAAAAGTACCTCGGATTTGGAAACTGACATATAAATAGCACTTCAGTAAAACTCCTTGTATTAAGAATAGGATAGAAGGTTCTAGTGTTGGGTTTTCAAATCCTATTGTATTTATGGCAATTATATGACGAACTGAAAGCATATAAATAGCCTATCTAGGGCTATCATCGTAACCTAGAGAGGGAGAAGACATGGAGTTAGAAGCGACACTGAACACGCATGGTGGTGGTTGTAGAAGCGATACTGTTGTTGGTGAAACTGGTCAAGCTATTTTTAATGCTGGTGGTGGTGGTGGTGATTCTGTTTTATGGGAAATACTAAGCAGATTTCCCGTGAAACCGCTCATGAAATTCAAATCTGCATGCAAACATTGGCTATTCTTAATCGAACAAGATCAGCAGTTCATTGATTTTTACAATACACGATCGAGAACACGTCAGCAGCATAATAGTGAAAGTACGACAACCGCCACCCTCTTTATCACTCCGGTTATGATTCTTAGCGGTGTTTCTCGTGACAGATCAATGGAAGATGACGTTAACAGAGAAATCAAGATGATATTTCTCTCTCATAACCATCATGGTGGTCGTGGATCATCAAGCGTTGCTGCCCACGTTCACACTTTCAGTAGTGATATTACTATTCCGGTTCCTAAGAGAAAAGACGTAGCGGAGCTCGTCTCTGATCACACAACCCTGGAGCCTGTACACGGTTTGGTTTGTTTTCTTAATCTTGATAATTATGGATCTGTTTTACTTTACAACCCTAGCACCCGAGAGAAAACTGCATGGATCAGAACTGGAATCAGTGAATGGCTCGAAGAAGTTTTTCTTGACCAAACACGTAGAGGTGTCGAATTGGACATGCTCGACATGAAAACCTTGTACCATTGTATGTTTGGATTTGGATTTGATTCAGCTACAAAGAAACACAAAGTGCTATGTATATATAAGATTCATCAACTGGAACGTCAGGAGAACGACGGATGTTGGGCCGAATCTGGTCGTGCAACTTGTTGCGAGGTCATGACAGTAGGCGAGAATATCTGGAGAGAGATCGATGATATACCATCCTTCATAGAGGACATGGAAATCGAGCAACAATGCAAATCCGTACATGTGAATGGCTATATCTGTTGGATGTGTTACGAGGATGCACCTGAGCTAAGGGAATTGTGTGATGTCATAATGGTATTTGATGTCGGAAGTGAGACGTTTGGAATGATCTCAATCCCTACTCTTATCCTTGAAGATCTTTGGCGCTTGAGTTGGGAAGAGAGGGTAAAAAAGTGGACGAATGAGATAGTTGAAATTGATGGGCATTTAGCTATACTTAACATAAAAAAGTACAAGGACAAAGATCACTGGATCAACTTATGGATTTTGGAAGACGAGATAAAGATCAACTCCGACGATGGAACCAGCGATAATAATGTTGCCGGTTGTGGTGAAGGGAATTGGGTTCTTGAAACTCTTCAAATGCCTTATCCTTGGGATGAACTGAACTACCTAGCTTTCAAAGCCATTACAGGTACGGACCTGATAATCGTTAGTTATTTTCTCAATGAAAATTCTAGTCTTCGTGAGCAAACAAAGAATGAAGTTCTCTACTGTTACAATCGCAAGGAAAAGAAATGTTACAGGAAACAAGTTGATATGATTAAGGATCATTCTTGCCCTTATGATATTACAACTTTGTTCGACACTCTTACGCCTGTTCAGACCAACATATAAAAAGCACCATGGTGCAGTGAGACAGCCGGAAGTTTGCTCAAGTGCATTTACTTATGAAGTGCTTTTAAGAAGCTAGTTTGGACCTTGAAGAGCTTATTTCACTCCAGAGAGAGTTTTTCCTCGCTCAAGTTCGAGCCCAGAGTTGAAGGTTACATGAATGAACGGTGATGTTTTCTCTGTTTTATTACACACAGCGGGAGATAATTTGTTGCTCAAAAAAATAAATAAATCTCTCAAAAAATAAAAATTAATTTGTTGACAGTGGGATTTGAACCCACGCCCTTTCGGACCAGCGCCTTAGACCAACTCGGCCATATCAACTTTATCGTTTAATTGCTTTGTTGCGTAGTATCTGTAGCTTCACTAATGTAACACCACACCAATGGAACAATTCTGCTTTGCAATTTTCTTTTTGCACACTACACTAGGGCTGCCAACGGGTATCCGATTACCCGGAACCGAAGGGGCCGGTTCCGGGTTCCAAGATTGGAACCGTTAGCAAAATCACTACCCGGCGGGTAAGTCCCGTTAGGAACCGATAAGTTTCGGGTCCTAACGGGTATCGGGTACCCGAATATCTATGTTTTGATTGTTAATTTTACATAAAATAGAAAGATTTAGTATAATTTTGTTCAAATTTTTTTCATTTATCCTTCATATTCTTATGTTTAATCCTAATTAAAAAAATTACATAGATATAATAATAATTTTATATGAAAAATTATTAGATTCAAGCTAATATAGCAAATATAAATGTAAAATATCAAAAAGTTTAGTTGATTTTTAAGGACCCGATAAATACCTGCATCTGACGGATAATTGTTTTATCGGGTCCTATTCGGTCCATTATTTTAGGAACTGCACTTAACCGATTAAAATTACTGGTTAATTGATTCGGGTAGCACACTACCTGACCCGATGGGACCCGTTGGCACCCCTACGCTACACCATTTTTAGGATTCGCAATGGAATCGGACGTTGTTGATCGGGGTTGCAACGTCGGATCGACGTTGCATTTTTCGCAACGGCTTAAGCTTCGTTGCGACTCTCGGTCGAAGAACGGGATTCGCAACGGCAAGTGTCGTTGCAACTCTATTTATTCGCAACCAAGGTTTGTCGTTGCTAATCTGTTTCGAATTCCAGGAATACCCCTACCCTAACTAAAATGTTACTGGTTCTGGTTCTAATTTAGCAACAGATAGAAGACGTTGCGAATATTTTGCAACCTAAAAAAAAGGTCAAGTCTTCATTGACCTGGTCAAAATCCATTTCCCCCATATTTCCCCCCTGCAGTTACCCAGTTTCCACATTCATCATTTCTACAGATATACATACATTCATTCATTCATTCCACAAATATCAAATTATGAAAAATGGATTCTTCAATTGATGTTAACAAAAAATATGAGTATTTGATACAAATGTATTCTAAGTATCACAACAAACTAGTGTACACATTAGAAACATACTTGGTTCCTAAGTTCAGTTCATGGAAAATTACGAAATTCCTAAGTTCTTCTAACTTAAATCACTATAAGGAGATACTTTTGCATAAACTTACAAATCTTGCAGGTTGCTCCTACATAAACTTACAAATCCAGTATGCTTCAACTGTGTTTGTTATTTCATCTTCAAACTTTAAACTCGTATAAAGTTATAAAGATTGAGTCAAAGACTAATAACGAAATAATAGGCTATATAAGTAAATCAAAAGAACCCGGATACTTCGCACTAACACGTAGCTCATGCAAGAGATTGATAGTATCAAACTACACTCAAATTTACATCCGCACTCATCGTGGAAACGGCTACTAGTTTATCTCCAAAAAACAAAACAAAAAAACACCTCCTTGGTTTCTCTTCATTACATGGCAAAACTACAATGCTACAAAAAGAACCCTAATACATCTTACAGGAAAATTAGCGGGTATACATTTTGAGGAGAAACTAAAACTCAGGGTGTATATAAGGAAAAGAAAAGGTAGGCAAGAAAGGGAAGTATATAGTACTTTCCCCATGATACTGAGATTACAATTTTCATCAAACTAAACTGGTTTTTCCCAAACCATGATCTTACAAATAAAGGGAGTTCGCAAACATAATACCTCGGCATAGGCTCTCACTTTGCTAGCACCGAAAATTTGCCTCCAGATCCACCTCTCCCACATCTTTAGCAATGACTTTCAACCGATGCACAAAATTTGATGAATCTACCAGAAATGTGATAAAGGAAATATATTGATAGGTGAGATGATAAAAATAGGGATTCATTTCTCAAATTGTTTGGTGTAGCGAGGTTTTAGGAATTACTTGATTCAAAAACTCGTCAAGTCTTCTTGCATCTTAATGATACTTCCCTCAAAGATTATCAGTCATTTCTATAACCTTAGCAAAAGTTGCACCCTGGAATGCTTGAATCAAAAGTTGCAAGCTAGAAAATTAAGAGAGTTGCATAAACTATTAACTAAAATCTGAATTTTGTATCTGAAAGATATCAAAGTGTTTTAAGCCTCATTCACTTACTTAAACATATAATCAACAAACAGTTATACCAAAACTTAACAGACCTCTGCGATTCTTCGCGCACTGTCTTGGATTTGTTGTATGGCTTCCCAAGTTCGGTTCTTAAATGTATTTGTTCATTTGAACGTCTCCGGGAACAAAATAGCTCGCAAGAGCTGCAACTTGATGGTGATCAAGATCATTAAACGTACCTAATCATGTTTGTTCAGTAAGGATTAGTATACATAGGTGAAGTACTCCTTATGGAAGTTGATCCAGTGACTATTACAAAAGTGAGAAGACAGAATAATGAATTCACCATTGAACATCAATTCAGTAATAAGAAGTTCATCTCCTGTGTCTATCGGATAATCGGCCCCGTCCTTTCAACTACACAACACCATCAGCATCAATATGGCCAAGTTTTTTTAAGACCCGAGATCGGTTTTCAGCTCGTCGCGGAATTTTAGAAGCTTCAAGCAATTCAATAATTAAACTTCAAAACCATGCAAAGCTAAGGAAATGTAGCCAGGAGCCAGTAACAAACTCGACTAACAATATGCATTTTGTCAGTCACCTTTCTCACAACAAACAAGTGTTATATTAAGTTCCTGATTAGAATGTTATCAGACTAAGTACTAAAAGAGAAAAATATTGGAGAACACCTATTGAAATGCACAAGAAAAGGAACTTTTCGATACAATGTGCATTCAAGATGAAAATGTACCTGGGAGTAGCGCATCTTTGATTTGAGTTGTTGAATCTCATGATTCACCTATGCTTTCCAAAAGGACATTAAGTGATTGTGTGGGAAGCAAAGCTCACCTACTTAAGAATACAAGATGCATCAGATTCTGCCATACTAGTGCATTTCTCTTCACCATAGCTTTTTGTGAACTTGTACAGTGCTTTGGCTATCACATTTCTTTGGCTGCCTTCGGCTTATATAACCCTGATGCTTTGTATCATTTGGGCTAAAGACACTGAGATAGGAATGTTTTTGCGCCCAATTAGTCCCTGCACAATTTTAATTGGACAACATTTTCTCAAGTTACAATGATGATAACAAAATCACACACATATATTTGGAATGCAACCAATAGATCAATCACTTCAATAATATAGGCACGTGTAACAACAACAACAACAACAACAACAAAAAAGTTGATATCATCTTCTTGAGATAATGGAGGAATACGCCCAGAGATAAAAAGCACCAATAAAAAAAATGAGATAATGGAGGAATATGCCCCAAGGAAACACTCAAAATGGGCAAACAACAGAGATATGACACCCTCCATGAATGACAAAATTTTGAGTTAGTTAGGTGTGAGGTTTACAACTATCGTTGAATCGACTAATATCATTTCCCAGTTATGCATCTATGATTTACATGATGAAACTCAAACTCACAATGCAAATAAGCAAGGGAAATGACCGCAAATTTTTACAAGCAATAGCCTGCTAAGTAATGCAATAGCTCATAACCCTGCAGCCAAATTAACAATATAAAATCAGCAAAGCCATACAAGTACAGATGCAAACAATGATCTAGAAATACCCTGTCCAACCAACCTGTTTGAATAACAAAGATGAGCATGAGCATCCATTGTGTTCCACCTATTCATATAATAGCCATACAACTCAATCTTATCATGGGACTTGATAAAAGAACTGAAACAAAGAAAGTACAAATTACAAGAAATTCCAATTAACATTAACATATCCATAAGAAGTTCCACTATGAAATTACCCTCCCTGGTGAAAAGAATCACCCTCAAATCACCACCGCCAATCAAAATTAAATGATTTCAATCATCACCAAAACCTTCACAGTTACAATCAACACCTACATAATTAACAAAACAATGAAGTTATGATTTCGAACATAAAGAATTTTGATAAATTGAAATCAACTGAACCAATTAACAAAACAAATCATTAAAGGGTTTCTATAAAAATTGTACCTGAAATTTGAATTTTCTTATAATTCGTTTGACCTAATTTTACTTGAGACATGTTATTCACCATTGAGATCGACTTGAACGATTTTAAAATTGGTCGAATTGAAGAAGAAAAAAAGCTAGTATTTCTCGGTAGACTTAAGATATGAACACGACTGGATGATAAAAACAAAATAAAAGAATTAGATTCAAGAAATTAGCAACTAATTACCAAAACCCATGTTTTATTTTGATGATATTTACGAGAAAAGAAAAGAAAAACTTACTTTTGATTGTTAAGAAGATGAAACCCGAAATTCAAACACGAGATCTGAAGTAACCTTTACAAAGAACCTTCAAATACATGAGATCGATCTTCTTCTGCTTTAACACGAAAATTTGAGAGAAAAAGAGAACGATATCAGTAGAAGTATGTTGTTCTCTATGTTATTTTTTCATGATGAAAAGATAACTAGTATCACTGGAAGAAGAAGAAGCAGCAGCAACAACAACGGCAGAGTCTGAGAGAGAGAAGACTAGATAGAAAGAGGGAAGTTATCTTAGAATCTAGAGTTTAAAGGAAAGATCTTTGAAGGGTGAAAACAAAAATTAGTTCAGCTGACCAATGTTTGACTTGTGCGGAATAATATAGCATAGTGTTCCCGACCACGCACGTGGTTCACACGCTTGAACCCAGCGCAATTGCGATTCGGAACCTTGTGTGTGAGGTTGCAATATTAGCAACGACAGTCCTCCATTGCGAAAAAATATCAGTTGCAATTAGCAACAAAAATTTCGCAACCGCACTAGTGTCGTTGCAAACCTGGGTTGGGAAACCCTTAAAATGGTGTAGTGGCGCACAGTGGAAGGTTTTGGATTATGGCACAGATTTTCGATAGATTTTAAGTCGTGTTGAATATTCAACACCAACTTAGTCAAGTGTTCACATCTATCTAAATTAACCTAGAAATATCTAGGATGTCTAGAGTCAATGTTAGACAATTAACATGTGTAAAATGAGTATTCTAGAGTTAGACAAATCAAACAAGAATACTAGATTGTCTAGTAGTTGGTTTGGTAAGCCTCCATAGGCATAGTTGTTAGCCTCCAAAGGCATAGTTGTTAGCCTCCATAAGCATAGTTGTTAGCCTCCAAAGGCATAGTTGTTAGCCTCCATAGGCATAGTTCTCTTCTTCTTTTGTAGCCTATAAATAGGCATGTTGTATTCATTTGTAAGTAAGAAAGAAAGAAAGAATCAATCAATCAAAATATCAAATAGATTGTATTCCACCAAGATTAATATCAATGTAGTCTTTACGCTTCCGCTTTTATGTTCTCCTCTCTCTTGTTCGATCTTTAAGATGGTATCAGAGCAAGGTTAGAGGGAGAGAGGAGAGGAAGAGAAGTTACATGTTGTTTTTCGTAAAGAGTTTGCAAAGTTGCGATAAGATATGGAGAGAAAAAAAAAAGGTTAGGGCATGTTTTTTGATGCCGAGAAAACATGGTAGACGAGATATCGTTGCTGTGGGATAAGAAAAGAAAAGAAAAGAAAAAAATGGTGACACTGTTGTAGTGAAGATGTTGGCAGCGATGATAAGGATGGATCTGCTGAAAGTTACTCGTGATGAAAATGCAGAGAAGAAGCCGAAGAGATGGTTGCGGTTCGAGCTTAATTTGCTGCCAACTTTGATGGAACTCGAGCTTGGCAGTCTCGATCATGGCATGCATGACTCGGTAATGGCAGTGAAGAGTTAGACAGAATAAAACAAGTCATGGATGATGTTCAAGCTCGGTGGAAGATGAAATAGAGCTTGGCACTCTTCATCACTTCGAGGAGAAGTGATGAAGAGTGAACGAAGGGAAAACGAGTGGCAGCTGCCATTATTGACCGAAGCTCGAGATGTAGAGAAAACGTGTGATACCGACACACCTAACACGCCGCACGAGGAAAGAAAAACGGAAAGCAAAGGCGGAAAGCAAAAGTGGAGAGAACACGGGCTGTGATGAGACTGCATACATGAAGGACGACGAGACGGAGATCTGCTGCACGCTCCCAAGAATGATGATGCTGCTACCAACAGATGAAGGAATAAAATGGGTTGAGCAATAAGAGTGGATTGAGGTGTTGTTGCTGTAATGAATTCTTCCACCGATGGAGATTCGAACAAGTGATGAGTTAACCGTTGAAGGAAGAAGAACATGATGTTGTGTCGAGAGAAACAGAATGTTTCCATGATGATACACGGTGGTCGATGGAGTTGGAGATCGATAGTCGCGCATGCGAGAAAGCAAAAAAAAAAAAAAAAAAAAAAAAAAAAAAGAGAGTGCCAGTGAGAAAGTGCCATTCAACTCTCTTTTCATGGTGTGACCGACACACTAAACGTCCATCTCACCAGCAGAAAAAAAAAAAAAAAATCGAAACAAAGAAGAAGTTGAAGGTGATTTAGATGGGTAAAGCCTCAAAGAAAATAGAGAAGATGCGAGACAAGATGTTTGTTTAAATGCAAGGATGATCATGGAAACATAAGTGTGACAATAATTGTCACAAAGATTGCAAATCATTACGAATTCGAAATGTGGCAACTGGATAGCGTGACAAAATTGTAACAAAGAATATAACAAGAATAAGAATAGTCGAGCTTGTGGCAGAAGCTTGACGAAATGAAAGATTGTGAGAGAATCTGGATAACCAAAGAAGTGTTACAGTTTTCAAACAAAAGCGTGACTGGAACAAAGATGAATAGAAGAAGAAACAACAAAAATGTTGTGAAGAAACGGAAGCAATCACCAAGTGGTGATGAGATAGAGAACAACAAAAGTGGGTGAAAATCCTATGAGTTGTCTAAAGAGTACAAGAAGTATTTTACTGATACGAAGAGGACCGCAATGTCCCTAAACTACGATGGAACCCGTATGTTCTAAAACTACGAAGAGGACCGCAATGTCCCTAAACTACGATGGAACCCGTATGTTCTAAAACTACGAAGAGGACCGAAATGTCCCTAAACTTCCGAAGAGGACCGAAATGTCCCTAAACTTCCGAAGAGGACCGAAATGTCCCTAAACTTCCGAAGAGGACCGAAACATCCTTAAACTATGAAGGGGACCGAAACGTCTACGATAAAGAGAAGTTGGAAAGTAGGTGTTGAGGGGGAGTGTTGAATATTCAACACCAACTTAGTCAAGTGTTCACATCTATCTAAATTAACCTAGAAATATCTAGGATGTCTAGAGTCAATGTTAGACAATTAACATGTGTAAAATGAGTGTTCTAGAGTTAGACAAATCAAACAAGAATACTAGATTGTCTAGTAGTTGGTTTGGTAAGCCTCCATAGGCATAGTTGTTAGCCTCCAAAGGCATAGTTGTTAGCCTCCATAAGCATAGTTGTTAGCCTCCAAAGGCATAGTTGTTAGCCTACATAGGCATAGTTCTCTTCTTCTTTTGTAGCCAATAAATAGGCATGTTGTATTCATTTGTAAGTAAGAAAGAAAGAAAGAATCAATCAATCAAAATATCAAATAGATTGTATTCCACCAAGATTAATATCAATGTAGTCTTTACGCTTCCGCGTTTATGTTCTCCTCTCTCTTGTTCGATCTTTAAGA
>JAJJWX010000588.1:0-12804 GCA_023529315.1 Papaver bracteatum | reverse complement strand
ACCACTGAATATAAATTTAGAAGTTCAACGAGAAACAATTATATATAGAGATGTATGGATGTTCAAAACATCTAACATAATAATATTCAAACAAAAGATGTAACATGCTTTCTTCTGCCAAAATATACATATCCCACCGAGTGATTAAGTTCTAACTAGAAATCTATGCAAAGATTCCATATCTAGTAATGGTTGTCTTGCATTTATTCTTCATCCTCTTCTACTTCATTATGCTCCCGAATTCCTCATCATTTCGATAATGACCTTCATGATCCTTTATTTCTTCCTTCTTGTCCTCGTTGTAAGCATCATCCCCATCATGAAATTGTTGCCCTTCATCCTCTGTTTCACTATCTTCAGTTAGATCCAGTGCTTCCTCTGGCAGAGCCATGGAGGATCTTGGCCTAAATTCTTTAAAAAAGCACATTCATTAACTTAATTGATGAATTTAAACCCACTTTGTTTCATCCTTTCCATCTTCTTGTTTAAAGCATCAAGTAGTTATTCTTTGACTGCACTCCATTTTTCATCAGTTCTCTAATAATGGGCTACGAGATACCGTTCATGCTACTGAATCCGACCACTGAATATAAATTTAGAAGTTCAACGAGAAACAATTATATATAGAGATGTATGGATGTTCAAAACATCTAACATAATAATATTCAAACAAAAGATGTAACATGCTTCCTATATCCAAAATATACATATCCCACCGAGTGATTAAGTTCTAACTAGAAAGCTATGCAAAGATTCCATATCTAGTAATGGTAGTCTTGCATTTATTCTTCATCCTCTTCTACTTCATTATGCTCCCGAATTCCTCATCATTTCGATAATGCCCTTCATGATCCTTTATTTCTTCCTTCTTGTCCTCGTTGTAAGCATCATCCCCATCATGAAATTGTTGCCCTTCATCCTCTGTTTCACTATCTTCAATTAGTTCAGTGCTTCCTAAGCGAGCCATGGAGGATCTTGGCCTAAATTCTTTAAAAAAGCACATTCATTAACTTAATTGATGAATTTAAACCCACTTTGTTTCATCCTTTCCATCTTCTTGTTTAAAGCATCAAGTAGTTATTCTCTGACTGCACTCCATTTTTCATCAGTTCTCTAATAATGGGCTGGAAGAGCAGCTTGCTTTAGCCGATGAGAATCCATGACTATTCCAATGAACAGTCAATTTCCCCTCTTTGCTTCAATTGAGTTCATCTCCTTCTGCACAAAAGAAAAATAAAACCATCAAATCAATATATAACAATACAATACAAAGTTCAACTTTTGTACGCAAATTAGAATGATGCATTACTCTTATAACAATTGATAAAACTCTAGCATAAACATGATAATAGCTTCTATATTAAGAGTTTTTTGATATGACATTAATGTACCATTATACAAATAACGAACATAGAAAGTAATACATTTTAGGACCAAAAAGTTGTCCAAATATCACAACTTCGAGCTTAAACATAACAAATTCTAAAACCCATACAAAATGTGACAAGGTAGTATCAATAATGATTATAAACTACTTTGAGGAATCTATAATATGACAATGATTTCAGATTATTCTACTTAGTTAAATGTGAAAAACTGATAGTCACGGCTAAACAAAATGACTTTATCCCAGGATGCAACTAGCAAAAGCAAGAGGAAAATATACTAAATCTTTGGAATGGATATTTTACGGGGTGATAGTATTATGAGCTACTTTATACGGTCTCTGCAAATTAAAATTTAAACATAAAATGCAGCTGAGTGATACAATTAGAACAGAATAACACAAACAATGCACTTATAGACAAGTTTCAAATGAAAGAATGCTTACACTGAAATGAGATGCATCATATGACAAAGCCTGAATAACCTCTCCTCCAACTAATTTTCGAATGGAGACACAGTTCCATGATCCCTTGTCATCTCTCCTTTCCTTGAGTTTGGAAGGGAAAAAAAATGCAAACTTGAAATCTTCTTATGCAACTTTTTCACCTGTTTGTGTGAATTCCCAACGAAGTACCATTGTTCAACTTCAATTAATTTGTAGACAGATAGATAGATGGTTTCATCTCAAGATGACATACGTCGAAGCCTAAGACTTATTGAGCTGCAAGATAGGCAAAAACAACTGTGGCGTGCTCAATACAAATCAAAATAAAAGAGAAAATGGCAGATCAGCAAAAACAGGCGTTCAATGAAAGACGACGTCTTGCTTATCAAAAATGGAAGACAAGAATGGATGAAGCGATTACAAGGCTGTAAGTTTACTGATTTAATAATGCTCATCGCATAACCATAAGCAAATATTTTACAACATAAGCTTATGATGGATAGCTTTTTTACATGTGCAGCAAGTGTTCAAATGTCTAACTCAGCTGGAGGACTCATTCCTCGCCGAAGCCCAAGATTAATTGGATCTTGAAACACAGCCAATGTTGGTCCAAGGTAATGTTGTAGTTAGCAGATTTAGTTACCAAACTTAGTTTGGATGAAAAGCTAATTACATAACCACAAGTAAGGATTTTACAACATAAGCTTATTGTACAAGCTTCTTTACATGGGGCGCAAGCGTACAAGTGTCTAACTCAAATTGGAGGATTCATTCTCACTTGGCCCAATATTTAGTGGATGCGGAAACACAACAGAGACGTTGGTTCAAGGTAATGTTGTAGTTATAGTTCGAAGATTTAATTGTCGTACTTAGTTGATTAATCTCTTAAAGGCCAGATGAAGCATAGGAAAATAATAGTCATCTAACAAAACATGATAAGTAAAAAAGTTACCTTGGTAGACGCATCCAATATCTTTATATCTACATGACGTGAATAAGCCTTCTTCTAAATGAATAACCCTCTAGATACACTTAAAATCAGGGGGGGGAGGTGGGGATTGTCAATTCACTAGATGGTCCCAGTCTCAGCATTTCTTTTCCTTCTCTGCCTTTAATACTGTTGGAATTAATTACAATAATCGAATGCAAATGGGAAATAATACTTAGATTACACTGATAGTAGTAACAAACAACTCAATAAACTTAGTAGAGGCACGTATGAGATACGCTGAGCTAAAGGTAATATTGCTCCTCCTCACGAGATGCTATAGCAATTAACAAATTACCTCCAGGATACAACTACTGTTAGTTCTCCTCTATGTGTAGCATACACAGAGAACCCTTAGAACTTGGCGGCAAAAGTAAAAACAAAACTCAAATTGAAAATACAAATTGTTTTACGAGTAATGTAAAAACAATTTTATGTTTCTGTAAACTATATTTACGTGAACTAAAATTACGTAAATCAAGAAGTAGTTATACAAAATTATGTTTCTGTAAACTACAACTTGTTTCAGAAAAAGAACTGAACGTTTTCTGAGTTTTAAGACAAATATTAATAAGAACTTAAGTTTAAAAATAATTAGAAAGAAGGAGAAATTGAGAAGATAAGAGTTACTGAATGGTATGTTTTTAAACTGAAAGCCTTAACTCGTATTTATAGGTAAGAATTCGAACGTTTGAGACACAGATCCGTAAATCACGCGTTCAATTTGTCGGACGAGTAAAAGCAAAAAGCATCCGTTAAAATAACAGTAAAAAACGCATCTATCGGGTAAGATTCTTCTCGACGAGAAATCTATGTGCACAGGTGTCCACACGCGTGAGATTAAAGATTCTTTACGATGAAAACAGTTAAGAGAATTCACGCGTGAGAATTAACCGTGTGTGACTAAAGATGCTTCTAGTGGGCTATCGGATATCCAAAACAGAAGGCAAAGAATAAAATTCTTTACATGTGGGGAGAAGCGTGTGGTAAATTTCAGTAAAAAGAAAGGATGGGTCGGATACACCCACACCCACACCCACACCCACTCCCACTCCCACTCCCACGCCCTCGCCCTCGCCCTCGCCCTCGCCCTCGCCCACGCCGAGCCGAGCCGAGCCGAGCGTGCGTGCTTCTGTGCGAAGCACCGCATGAATAGGAAAGGCAATAAGAAATGCAATAAGGTTTAGGCAACCTTGCCATAGTCTAGGGCTTTCCCCATACACAAAGGTCTAAAGACCCAAAGGGCCATTCCCTTAAGGCTAAACCAATGCTTTTTTAAGTCTAAAACTCTTAGTGTTTTAGTCTATATGGGACTAATGTTTTATTCATTCACATGAAAAAAAAACATCTAGGGAGCAATAGGTCTTGGGATCAAAACATGGTCCATGCATTTTTTGATTAAAACAAAACATTTTTTTTTTTTTAACAATCCCCCACATGAATAATAAAACATGTCGATAAAACATGATAAAACATAAGGCAACAAAATAGGCTAAGGTGTCCCAAAGATTGAACCTTAACTTAGTGAGAGGTTACCTGAATCGCTTGTTGATACGGTGAACGCAATGTCTTGAACCGCCAACAAAGAATGCAATTCAGAAATAACAGCCACATTTGATGCCTCAACCGAAGAAAACAGCTGCCAAGCTCTTGCGGTTGTGCCCATTTTGGCCGTGGGCTAAAATCTCGGACTTAATGAATGTCTCTAGAGAATCAGCTCATATTCTCATAGGAAGCGGCCACACTTCCAACATCCACAAAGGTGGGTCCATAAAGAGTGTCCTGCCACACCGCTTTAATCAAAGCCATGGAACCCATTAAGATCTCAAAAGATCATCCTTGTAATCTGCAGGCTGCACTATCACATGATTACACCATAGGGAGGGACAAAGATAGTGCTTTACCAATATCACCATAAATTAGTTGTCTCATTGAACCTTGATCTTGGAAATCCAATCACAAGGTTGAGTATCCTCTTATGGTGATTTATTCTATGAGCTTAAGTCCCATCCCCTCGATGTGGATTTAACTTCCTCTCTCCCGACCTTTCGTCAAAGGATCTGCAAGATTATCTTTGGATTTTACAAAGTCTATCGAGATAATACCAGTAGAGAGTAGTTGTTTCACCGTCTTGTGTCTTTTCGTATATGTATAGACTTTCCGTTGTATACATTGTTCTTTGCAAACCAAGTGCAGCTTTCATTGTCAATGGATGGCATTGAAGACACAAGGCTTGGGCAGTGGAAATTCCTCCCAGAAACATCGCATCCATTCAGCTTCCTCTCAGCTTTTTCCAAGGCTATAAACTCAGACTCCGTGAGTGGATTTAGCTATACATGTCTGTTTGGTAGACTTCCATGAGACATGTACCCACTAGTAGATTTGCACTCTTCTGAGTCTGATATCCAGTTGGCATCACAATACCCTTCCAGTACAGCAGGATACTTCCCAAAACTTAAGCAATAGTTTGAGGTCCCTCTCAGGTAACGTAAAACTCTGAAGAGAGCATTCCAGTGATCCTGCAGGTTTGCAAGTATACCTCGCAATCTACTCACAGGGTAAGCAATATCGGTCTTGTACAGTTCATAAGATACATAAGACTACCAATAATGCGAGAATACTCAAGTTGATCAATACCCTCACCCTTGTTCTTTTTCAATTTACAAGTGGGATCAAATGGAGTAGACGCAGGTTTAGCATTTTCATAATTAAATCTCTTTAATACGGTTTCAAAGATAATGAGATTGACTAAGACTATATCCATCAGACGTCTTTCGATTTTCATCCCTAAGATTACATCAGTAGGGCCTAAGTCTTTCATGTCAAAATTATCTCTAAGCATGCTTTTAATGGTATTAATAATATCAAGGTTGCTGCCTAATATGAGCATATCATCAACATATAGGCAAACAATAACATGAGAATCATACAAAGATTTAATGTAAACACATTTATCAGATTCATTAACCTTGAAACCATTAGTTATCATAACATGATCAAATTTTTCATGCCACTGTTTAGGTGCTTGTTTTAAACCGTAAAGAGATTTGTTTAACTTGCATACTTTGTTTTCATAACCTTTTACTATAAAGCCTTCAGGTTGATCCATATAAATTTCTTCATTCAATTCACCATATAGAAAAGTAGTTTTAACATCCATCTGATGTATATGCAAATCATAAATTGAAGCAATAGCAATCAACATTCTAATCGAGGTGATTCTAGAGACTGGTGAATAGGTATCAAAGAAATCTACTCCTTCCTGTTGTCTATAGCCTTTAGCTACCAACCTAGCTTTATATTTATCTATAGTTCCATCTGTTCTAAGTTTCCTTTTAAACACCCATTTGCAACCTATGGATTTACTTCCAGGAGGCAAGTCTATAAGCTCCCAAGTTTCATTTTGCTGAATGGACTCCCATTCATTTAATGAAGCTTCTTCCCAGAAAGGAGCTTCTGGAGAAGTCATAGCTTCCTTATAGGTTTGGGGTTCATACTCTACCGTAAGAGTCAAAAAATCTGGGCCAAAACTTGTTTCAGTTCTAACCCTCTTACTTCTTCTTGGTTCAGTCTCATACTCCAAAGTTGGAGTTTGACTAGTCGATGGAACATCAGGGAGGTCATCATGGACCCTTTTCCGAGGTCCAGGACATAAAGGAAATATGTGTTCATAAAACACAGCATCTCTAGATTCTAATATGGTGTTCTGACCAATGTTATTATGGTCAGAACCGATGACCATGAACCTGTATGCAATTGTATGCTCAGATACCCTAAGAAAACACAATCGACTGTTTTAGGTCCTATTTTAGTTTTCTTAGGGAAGAGGAATGGCCACCTTGGCCAAACACCCCCACACTTTAAAGTATGCATAAGAAGGTTGTTTACCATTCCACAATTCATAAGGAGTTTTATCAGATTTTTTTAAATGGAACTCGGTTCAAAATATAGCGAGAGAGGATAGCTTCCCCCACAAGTTGAAGATAACCACGAACTTGTCAACATAGCATTTACCATATCTATGAGTGTTCTATTTTTCTTTCAGCTACACCATTCGATTCTGGTGAATATGGTGCGAGTTGTTTCATGAATGATTCCATTATGTTTACAAAACTCACCTATGGGTATCACATACTCACCGCCACGGTCGACCTAAGAGTTTTAATTTTAACTCCTTTTGGTTTTCTACTTCAAGTTTATAAAACTTGAAAGCCTCTAAGGCCTCATCTTTACTTCAAGAAGATGAACATGATGTATCGTGAGTAATCATCTATGAAAGTGATATACCATTTTCTACCACCTCTTGTTGGTGTTGATTTCAAGTCTCCTAAATCCGAGTGTATTAATTCCAAAGGAACTGTTCTACGTTCAACACTTTTATTAAATGGTTTTCTTGCATATTTAGATTCAACACAGATTTCACATCTTTGTTTTTTTTATCAAAGTTTATTTTTGGTATGCAACCTAAATTAGCAAGTCTTTCTAGCGATTTGAAATTAACATGCCCAAGTCTATCATGCCAAACATGTGAGGAGTCACAAACATAAACAGAAGAAGATGCATTAACATTCAATTTCAAATCAGATACACTAAGCAATCATGTTATCGGTAACATAACCTTTCTCACGAATTCACCATGCTTAGAAATCACAACAGTATTGGACTCAAAGAACAATTTTAAAACCTTTTCCTAAAGGATGGTTTCTGAGATAAGATTTTTGCATATGTCCTGGACGTAGAATACGTCATTCAATGCGAGAGTTTTTCCCGAAGTTAGCTTCAGTTCGACCTTGCCTTTCCCCACCACTTTCGCGGTGGAAGAGTTTCCCATGAACAGTTTCTCATCATCTCCTACTATGTCATAGGAGGAGAAAGCATTTCTGAATTTACAGACATGCTTGGTGGCTCCAGAATCAAGCCACCAGTCTCTCACATTAGTCATACTAGAGACAAGGTCGACTTCAGACACCATGCCAGTAAAATATCCAGAGTCCTCTACTATGTTTGCCTTATTTTTCTGTTTTGGATCATATTTGATCCTTTTAGGGGCCTTACAGTCTTTAGCCATATGTCCACGTTTACCACAATTAAAACAGTCTCCTTTGATGGTGTGCTTAGTGACACCACCTCTAGGCTTAAAATTGTTACCTCTGGGTTTTCGACGTCTGTTACGTCTATTACCCATTTTGCTGGATTCTCCAGGAATTTTCTTTGAAGCAGCTTTATTGTCCAAAACATGAGCTTTGTTGGACATGTTTTTGCTCAGCATCATGCTCTTGTCCTTGCTGCACATAAGCTCCTCAACCTGGATATTTTTGCCAAGCTCCACCATGGTGATTTCACGAGTCTTGTGTCGCAGCCTCCTCTTATATTCGCTCCATGAGGGTGGAAGATTTTCAATCACAGCCGATACTTGTAGAGCTTCATCAAAAGTCATGCCTTCAGCAAGAATCTCGATGAGGAGTTGAAGTTCGACGAACTGTTCTACCACAGGCTTTTCGTCAGTCATGTTGTATTCTAAGAACTTAGCCATCAAGAACTTCTTACTTCCAGCAGCTTCAGCATGATATTTTTCTTTTAGAGCTTCCCATAAATCAAAAGCATTAAAATCTTCTTTTGCATTATAGAAGTCATACAAGGAGTCATCAAGACAGTTAAGAATATGATTCTTGCACAAATAATTCTTCCTATTCCACCTGTCCAATTTATCTTCATTACCACGGCGATGAAGTTTTCTCGAGGGTTTTTCTAAAGCATATCCATTTAACCTTTGGTCGTTTAGGAAGAATAGCATTTTAGACTGCCATCTCTTAAAGTCCTTACCACTGAACTTTGGTGGTTTTTCTACGAGATTCTTTCCCATGTTCTTACAACAAAGAATATTACAGTATTACAATATTACAATAAGGCAATTATTACCTTTAGATTGTTGGAATTAATTACAATAATCGAATGCAAATGGGAAATAATACTTAGATTACACCATTTTCTACCACCTCTTGTTGGTGTTGATTTCAAGTCTCCTAAATCCGAGTGTATTAATTCCAAAGGAACTGTTCTACGTTCAACACTTTTATTAAATGGTTTTCTTGCATATTTAGATTCAACACGATTTCACATCTTTGTTTTTTATCAAAGTTTATTTTTGGTATGCAACCTAAATTAGCAAGTCTTTCTAGCGATTTGAAATTAACATGCCCAAGTCTATCATGCCAAACATGTGAGGAGTCACAAACATAAACAGAAGAAGATGCATTAACATTCAATTTCAAATCGGATACACTAAGCTTAATCATGTTATCGGTAACATAACCTTTTCCTACGAATTCACCATGCTTAGAAATCACAACAAGATTGGACTCAACAACAATTTTAAAACCTTTTCCTAGCAGGATGGTTTCTGAGATAAGATTTTTGCATATGTCTGGGACGTAGAATACGTCATTCAATGCGAGAGTTTTTCCTGAGTTAGCTTCAGTTCGACCTTGCCTTTCCCCACCACTTTCGCGGTGGAAGAGTTTCCCATGAACAGTTTCTCATCATCTCCTACTATGTCATAGGAGGAGAAAGCATTCTGAATTTACAGACATGCTTGGTGGCTCCAAATCAAGCCACCAGTCTCTCACATTAGTCATACTAGAGACAAGGTCGACTTCGGACACCATGCCAGTGAAATATCCAGAGTCCTCTACTATGTTTGCCTTATTTTTCTGTTTTGGATCATATTTGATCCTTTTTAGGGGCCTTACAGTCTTTAGCCATATGTCCACGTTTACCACAATTAAAACAGTCTCCCTTTGATGGTGTGCTTAGTGACACCACCTCTAGGCTTAAAATTGTTACCTACGGGTTTTCGACGTCTGTTACGTCTATTACCCATTTTGCGGATTCTCCAGGAATTTTCTTTGAAGTAGCGACTTTATTGTCCAAAACATGAGCTTTGTTGGACATGTTTTTGCTCAAGCATCATGCTCTTGTCCTTGCTGCACATAAGCTCCTCAACCTGGATATTTTTGCCAAGCTCCACCATGGTGATTTCACGAGTCTTGTGTCGCAGACCTCCTCTTATATTCGCTCCATGAGGGTGGAAGATTTTCAATCACAAAATTTCGATACTTGTAGAGCTTCATCAAAAGTCATGCCTTCAAGAAGAATCTCGCTGATGAGGAGTTGAAGTTCGACGAACTGTTCTACCACAGGCTTTTTCGTCAGTCATGTTGTATTCTAAGAACTTAGCCATCAAGAACTTCTTACTTCCAAAGACTTTCAAGATGATATTTTTCTTTTAGAGCTTCCCATAAATCAAAAGCATTAAAATCTTCTTTTGCATTATAGAAGTCATACAAGGAGTCATCAAGACAGTTAAGAATATGATTCTTGCACAAATAATTCTTCCTATTCCACCTGTCCAATTTATCTTCATTACCACTTGATGAAGTTTTCTCGAGGGTTTTTCTAAAGCATATCCATTTAACCTTTGGTCGTTTAGGAAGAATAGCATTTTAGACTGCCATCTCTTAAAGTCCTTACCACTGAACTTTGGTGGTTTTTCTAAGTATTCTTTCCCATGTTCTTACAACAAAGAATATTACAGTATTACAATATTACAATAAGGCAATTATTACCTTTAGATTGTTGGAATTAATTACAATAATCGAATGCAAATGGGAAATAATACTTAGATTACACTGATAGTAGTAACAAACAACTCAATAAACTTAGTAGAGGCATGTATGAGATACGCTGAGGTAAAGGTAATATTGCCTGCTACTCCTCTGAGATGCTATAGCAATTAACAAATTACCTCAAGGATACAACTCATCATTAGTTCTCCTCTATGTGTAGCATACACAAGAGAGAACCCTTAGAACTTGGCAGCAAAAGTAAAAACAAAAACTCAAATTGAAAATACAAATTGTTTCTGAGTAATGTAAAAACAATTTTATGTTTGTAAACTATATTTCTGTGAACTAAAATTCTGAAATCAAGAAGTAGTTATACAAAATTATGTTTCAGAAACTACAACTTGTTTCAGAAAAAGAACTGAACGTTTTCTTCGAGTTTTAAGACAAATATTAATAAGAACTTAAGTTTCTGAAAATAATTAGAGAATAAGGAGAAATTCAGAAGATAAGAGTTCTGAATGGTATGTTTTTTAAACTGAAAGCCTTAACTCGTATTTATAGGTAAGAATTCGAACGTTTGAGACACAGATCCGTAAATCAAGCGTTCAATTTGTCGGACAGTAAAAAGCAAAAAGCATCCAGATTAAAATAACGAGAAAAAACGCATCTGTCGGGTAAGATTCTTCTCGACGAGAAATCTCTGTGCACAGGTGTCCACACGCGTGAGATGCACAGGTGTCCACAGGTGTCCACAGGCGTGAGATTAAAGATTCTTTACGATGAAAACAGTTAAGAGAATTCACGCGTGAGAATTCACCGTGTGTGACTAAAGATGCTTCTAGTGGCTGTCGGATATCCAAAACCGAGAAGGCAAAGAATAAAATTCTTTACATGTATGGGAGAAGCGTGTGGTAAATTTCAGCAAAAAGAAAGGATGGGTCGGATACACCCACACCCACACACACACCCACACCCACACCCACACCCACTCCCACTCCCACTCCCACGCCCTCGCCCTCGCCCACGCCCACGCCCACGCCGATCCGAGCCGAGCGAGCGTGCGTGCTTCTGTGCGAAGCACCGCACGAACGGGAAAGGCAATAAGGTTTAGGCAACCTTGCCATAGTCTAGGGCTTTCCCCATACACAAAGGTCTAAAGACCCAAAGGGACATGCCCTTAAGGGTAAACCAATGCTATTTAAGTCTAAAACTCTTAGTGTTTTAGTCTATATGGGACTAATGTTTTATTCATTCACATGAAAAAAAAAAACATCTAGGGAGCAATAGGTCTTGGGATCAAAACATGGTCCATGCATTTTTTGATTAAAACAAAACATTTTTTTTTTTTTTAACAAATACTTCTCAAATAATATATATTAGTTAATAACTCTCAATCCTTAGATTTGATCAGATTTACATGTATTGTAATGGATCTCTATAGTTCGGTGGCGAAGCATGTCTGAAGAACAGCTGGCCCGTGATCGAGAGAGGAACCGTGTTCGAGAAAGAACCCGTCGGCTAAATATGACGGAAGAGCAGAGGTCGATTGAACGTAAGCGTGATCGTAATCGGAAAAAATCCGCAAAGGAAAAGTTGAACCCTCCTTCATTATCAGCAAACAACAATTCATCAAATTTATTTGAACATGTTATGCATGAACATGTGCAGGCAGAAGTTGAGAGACTTATTGGTCGCATGTCAACAGTAGGAATGAATACCAGCGAAGGGTATATGGAGTTGGGGCCTCAACACAGAGGTAAGTTGTATGTACTTGATTTTGTCAATAGTATTGCTCCAGGTGGATTACCTCCTCCTAAGCTTATACGAAGATAGGTGCTTCAATTATTCTCTTGAGAAACCTTGATCCAAAGTGTGGGCTTTGCATTGGCACAAGGTTATTGTGTCAAAGGCTATTCACAAACTTCATTGATGCAAATTGTTAAGGTAATTTCTCGTGGATGAGAGTGTTGATTCCGTGGATACCCATGGAGCCCCCAAAAGACTCAAAATCACTCCTTTTAAGCTTACACGAAAGCAGTTTCCAGTTCGTTCAAGTTTTTCTAACGATAAACAAGTCTCAAGGGCATACCATACCACATGTTGGTGTTTACCTACAAGAACATGTGTTTAGTCATGGATAGTTGTATGTTGCTTTGTCCAGGGGAATCTCAAGAACCACAACAAAAATATTAGTTAAGAACTGACTCTTCCACATGTCATTTTAACGTGTGCTAAAAATGTTGTTTTTCAAGATGTCCTGAAATTATGATAATGTTAGGTGATGTATTTTGGTTGATTTAATTCTAAATGGGAAAAAAATATTTACTTTTTGGTATCTTACCGAGAATCATTTTATTGTA
>JAJJWX010000587.1:0-14663 GCA_023529315.1 Papaver bracteatum | reverse complement strand
AATCTAACCGGTTGAAGTTATAAACTCCAGCAGAAATTCTTGGGTTCGAGAGCTTCAACCAGTTCGCGGACTAGGTTCGCGGACTGCACATGAGCTACAACTTCAGCAGAAATTCTCGGGTTCTAGAACTACGCCAGTTCGCGGACTGAGTTGCTGCTCATGTTCCGGTTCCACTTGATCAACAAAGTTTGCAAACTTCGGTTCAAGTGCTAAGGACTTATACATATATGTGTTTCCACAACAATGTTTATATCCCCCAATAGTTATATAGTTTAAACTCTCATTTCAATCATTGAAACATTCTCATAGGGCGTTATATAGTTGTTATTCACAAACTATTTTTCGTCAGAGCGATTTCCAAAATGATTGAAACATAACATGACTTTCGTCACTAGGAAAAGATGAACTTGGATAAAGCGAAAGCTTTACCAACAACCATTTCGAGAAATAGATAAGCAAGATATACTCAGCTCGAAATGCCACATGTGCATATTCTTAGTCTATATAGATAAACGACTTTTGTCTCAAGATAAGAGATAGAGTAAATAGACTTTTGAGTGATATATAAGTTCAAGTCTCAACATACCTTTTAGTTGATGAAGATCCACTGGTTCCTTAAGTAGTCCTTCGTCTTGTATGATGAACGCCATGGAGTTCTTGAGCTCAACTACACTTTCTATCCTAGTCCGAGACTTTAGATATAGTTGACTATAAATCAAGACTATATAGTTTTGATCACTAAGATTGACAAACATGCTTGAGATATCAACGCATGCGAGTTTTACTGAGTAGTGCTCTAATAATCTCCACCTTTGTCAATTTTAGTGGAAAAACTATTAATACATATGGAATACAAAAAATATTTAAATAAACTTTGTAGCTCCTATTCCACATGCCTAATCTTCAACAATACTCGAAATCTTCGTCACTTCCAAGCAGTCGAATGATCCCAAAGGTTGTAAGTTTAGTATCATCGCTGTTGAAAATCCGTAGCTATACCAATGAGAAAAACATCGGTTCTCAATCATTGTTACTCAGTGTCATAGTATTATCACACAACCTCAAAGTCCAATTGTATCACAACTTCAACAACAATACTATGGTGATACTTCACTCCCCCTTAGTCAATACTCCATCTCACATGGAAACCACTCCCCATTACCTAATGATCCGAAAACCATATGTATTTGTAGTGTGAACTACAATTAATTCTCCCCCTTTTTTTCAATAAAATTGGAAAAGGTACAAGAACGGGATCCTAATGAAATTTCCATAAGAGATTTTTCATGACCAGAGGTAAATGTTTTATCATCTTGTTTAGATGCAATCATAAAGCCGAGGCTAAATGCATTCATCAAGAAGTTCATAAAGATACAAGATAACCCCTACAATATTCCATAGCCGCACTCCCCACAAAGATTTATCAATTAAGCGCAAGTTCAAAAGAACTCTCCTCCATTAGATGTCATTCCCAAGGGAACAACAAAAGAGACCTTAATTTCAAGAGAAAAGAAGGATTTCTTTAGACTCAACAAATTACATACAAGTATGAATTTGGAATCTAACAAAAAATATTCAATCATATTAACCAAGGCGAACCAAGATTCATTTGACCAAATATGCTCAACACAAGTAAACTTATGGAGACTTAATTCATCGATTAGATTATTCACAAGAGAACCCATAAATACTCTAACCGGATTGCACAATTAAACTAATCACAAAATAATCAATTCAATTATCCACACTCAACATGAGAAAAATCTATGGAGTGCTAACTAAATAATCACACAAGATGATTGGTTTAGTTTATTTGGGCTCAACATAAGAGATTATGGAACCCCGACTAAGATTATCATAGGAAATGACAACCTTAACCGTACATGTACTCAACATGAGAGAACTCATGAAATACAAACTAAATAACCACACAAGTTGATTAATTTAGTTCTTAATGCTTAACATATAGCATCTCATGGAATAACCAACCATGCCAATAAGAAATCGACTTAGTCATATCGTGCTCAACATAAGATACACAATGGAGCCTTCACGGTAATACATAATAATATGGAACCATTAAGCTCTATACCGTGGATTTCAAAAACAAGGATTTATTCTATCTTTCCATCACAATGTGACATAATAGACTTAATCCTTGAATCACAAAAGATTTTAACATATCTTACATCAATAATTGACAATATAGGCTTAACTTTTGTGTTTTGCCAAAAGTCCATTCATTCCTTTATCAATATTTGCATACCAATTCGTGAACGACTTTACTTTTGAAAAAATATGGGACAATCTAGTTCACGGACGTAAACACACATATCCCATCAAAATATTGCAATATAAAAAATCATAAAGATTAATATTGCAACCATCATCTTCCAAAACAACTTTAGAATTTAAACCAATAAATCTAAAAACAAGAAGATGAAATCATTGGATATAGCTATGTATAATGATAATCATTGCTATTCCAAAACACTAGTTATTCTTCTAAATAAAACAGAAAACATAAAAGATTTACTAGACATTAAGACCTTTGAAAAATTCATTATCGTCCCCGAACTCCTTGTCGTCAACAGCCATTGGAACATAGGGTTCACTAATAAAGGAGTTTATATCGATGAACCTTCTTGGTTGCTGTTGTCGAACCAGGGCCTTATGAATTTCATGAGTCTTATACACAAAAGCCTTTATTTGTTGAATCTCCTTTCACAACTCCTTCAACACATCAAGAACATCACAAAACTTCTGAGAATTTGAAGGAACAGCCCTTGGTTTCCTCATATTCCTTATTTTTCTTTTCAAGGATGGAGGCAACAGAGATTTTCCTTTTTCCTTCATGATTGATGGTTCAACCATCACATTACTTTCTTTTCCATTGCATGACATCATTCTTGGAGCGTCCATTAACGAATGGGTTTATGAGAGGAATTCACAATTGGCTCAACAAGTAGTCTAGAGATAAAAATACGTTTTAGAGAAGGAAAAGGAATATAAGGTTCGAAACCTATAATAGGTTCGTAAACGACCAACTCTTATCCCTATCAAGAGTAAAGTTGTCGATAATACCCTTTTTCTTTTGTTTGATAGACAAAAATAAAAAAAACTTAAGAAAAGAAGAAACAAAACTTTTCCTAAAGCCTGAGAGGTACAAAATCATTGTCTCTTTTGATCAGGCACATGAGACAAGATTTTAGAAACAAAACAATTAAGTTGTGCTGTGGTAAACAACTATTTGTCCACCATTTTCCTCTTGAGAGGAATCCATAGACCTCTGTCTATCAAAACGATTTGACCATATTTTATTTTCAAATGGTCTTGATTTTTCCTTGGAAACTAACTTCTTAGACGAAGATAAAATCTTACATACCTCTGCGGTCTTCTGAGCAAGTTTGAGCTTTCTTGCTAAATAATTTGCTCTTCGTTGAAGTTTGTTGACGTGTCTTTGCCTGTGTTTGAACTTGTAACACCTTGAGAGTTCATGACATTTTAATGAACAATATGAGAACATCATACTTGGATAATAATCAGGATTCTGAATAGTGCAAGCAGCTAGGCATATGGTGGATCCTGAGTTATTATAAACAGTGTTTCCAAGAGAGGAGTCAACTTTTTCTTCTAGAACAGTTGGATTATCTTCTGAAAGAATATTAAAATTGATATGTGTATTTCTACAATTATCAAAATCAATATTTTCACTAAGAAGTGCAACACTTGATTTCTCGTCTTCATTTGAATCATAGTCGTCAGACATTTCATCAAGAGTTGCAGCAAGACCTTTGTTCCTAGTGTATTTTCTCCGATTTGGACACTCGTTTGCAAAATGACCAAAACCCTTACACTTAAAGAACTGAGGCATATCCTCATCATCAGTTTCATCAATATCCTTGTTTTTAGGAGGAACACGATTATGAGGTTTGACTGATGCCTTAGGCTTATCTCTGGAGAACCGTTTACTTCCCTTCAACAGAAGATCCCTAAACTGTCTTGTGATCATCGAGACTGACTTGTCAAGATCTTCATCTGATGAATCTATCTCAGAGTGATCATCTTCAGAGATATACACTTTTTAACTTTTATCAAGTAATTTAGTGTCCTTTAGTGCTTTGAACGCAACATCCTTAGTCTTGGGCGAAAGTTCGTGATCAAAGATCTTAAGCTTACCAACCAGCGTATTTCTGGAGAGAATATTTAGGTTATTTCCCTCAATGATGGCATGCTTCTTAGCATCGTATTTAGATGGCAGTGATCTGAGAATTTTCATCACAATCTCCTTTTCAGGAATAGTCTTACCCAATGCAAAAGATGCATTAACAATTTCATACACTTTGTGATTAAACTCATCAAATGTTTCTTCATCTGCCATACGAAGGTTTTCCCAATAAGAATTAAGGTTTTGAAGCCTTGCTTCCTTTTAACTGGAGTTTCTTTCGAAAACGATTGCTAAGATATCCCAAGCTTCTTGCGACTTAGTGCAATTAGACACATGATGCTGAAGATTTAGGGTAATGGCATGTATTATCGCATTCAAACCGTCTGAGTTTTGCTTTGCAGCAAGAATTTCTGCAGGAGTATATTCAGCAATATTCTTTGGAATATTTTTTCCTTCTGCAGAAACAGGAGGATCACAACCATTAACAACATATACCCATGATTGAACATCACGTGCTTGAATAAAAGTTCGCATAGCAATTTTCCACCATAAGTAATTAGAGCCATCGAAGACTGGTGGTACGTTTATTGAGATAGCACCTCTGTCCATAGAGTCAGATCGTTACAAACACTACACCAAAACGGCCATTTAGGGACGTTTATAAACGTTGTGCATAATTTTTGTAATGAAAATAAACGTTGGAAAATCGGCGTTGCGCATTGGTGCGCAACACAAATTATCTGTTGCACAAATTAATTTGTACAATGCTTATAAATGTTGCACAACCGTTGCACCTTTTCTTATTTGTGCAACGTATAAAGAATTTGTGCAACGGATATAATTTATAGAATAACACTTTTGTGGGTCCCATTTTGATTTTGTCAACATTTTATTTATTTGGTTAGAGTTACATCTATTGCTCATTCCCAGTAATTTGTGCAACGTATAATTGTACAACATTTATATCCGTTGCAAATTAGTTTTCAGGTTAAAAATTTTTTACCGCCGGCATATTTATGCTCCTGAATTGCAATCGACCAAGAACAATTATTGATCATCACAATCCATCAAGAATGATTAATACATCAACAGAGTATCTAGATAGGATAACAATTATTGTTGTTAATTAATCCTTCATTGGTCGAGATGTTGATAAATTCCAGAGTATGACGTTTTCCAACATCAAAATCATTTGGATCATGAGCAGGTGTAATCTGGTAAGATTCATGAAAGTAAAATAAACTCCAAACACAAATAATAATAACCAAGGCACTTGAAAGACAAAAATGTAACGACTCTCACTGGAAGTCTGATCGTATTACCTTAACATCACCTGTCCCAAATTGTGGATCGACAAGTATTCCATCACAAACAATGGGCAGTCTCCTTCCATTGAATGGATGAATTGCATACTTTCCATGAAGATGAGTGTACCTCTTGCCTTCAGGATGGATAGCTATGCCAGTATCACCTAACATCGTCTCCACTCTAGTTGTGGCAACAACTATCTCATCATCCAACTCTCCCCCAAAAGGGTAAGCAAAAGATGTCAGTACACCAAATTTTATTGGGTATTATAAGAAGGAACCTTTAACATCATTCTTTCCTTTATGTCTTTGTAATCTACCTATAAAACAAAGCAAGATTAGGAAATCAACATTTTCACGAGAAAATGAACCATTTAAAGTTTGTGGTCATACTTCAATATCAGAAATAGTTATCTGCAAGACACAATCCTTGTTCACAAGCCAGTTATCCTTAATAAGAAATTCACACATTATAAGTTTCCAAAATGTATAAGAGAAATGCATCAAGAAGATAAGACTAAACAATGCCAAAAAGATACAACAAGTAATACGCGCAACAAACTTAGGGCAAAAAATACTTGAGAAAAATATTACATGGTTAGAAGTACTTATACATGAGGTTATGTTTATAAAGGCGAACAAAAGCTATGATCACAGCTTTTGATCTTGGCTCATCCATTGTAAAGCACTACGACAACGAGACAATGAAAAAACATTAGATGGTAGTGCCATAAAAGAGCCGTACTTATTTAGTCTAAGTAAAGCAACAAGTAACAAGGGATAATAAAGACGTTGAATTATGTACCTCACGAGACCAGTCGAGAGAGACACCTATCCATCGCTCCTGATTCAATATTGTATTTTCATGCTCATTCTTCCATTTCCATTCCTTTAGAGAACAAGCATAAACCAAGTAAAAAAAAATGATTATTACTAATTAAAAATGTATTTACTGGCATAATCATATAATTCATGCCTCAGGACTAATCACTGAAGTTCAAAAGTCACTTATTCCACAAAACGATCATGACCAATATCATGCCTCCTTTTTCTTTTACTATCATGCATTATCTTTTTCTCCACAACAACCTGTAAATGGAATCCTCGGTAATTGGTTAGGAGTAAGAACAACCCACAGTAAACACCTCTCAGAGAACATATCTTACTTGTCGTACCATTGTCAAATGCCTATGTATAGATAAAAAATGAACATAAGAAATTATTATCTACTAACTAATTAAATTGATGGAGTTAAGAAAAAGAGGAAAATAGATAGAGAGTTCCCATAGCGTGGATATAAAGGGGTACCTTGAGAAGGGCACAAGAATCAGTAAAAAAAAAGCCTAAAGAAGTTTTGGATTGTTAGTATTCCAATGTCAGCCAGGCGTTGATTAAAAACACCATCTTTCCTTATTCTTCAATCGCCAAACCTCGTCATATGGCCATGGAGGAAAGTGTTTCCGATGATCTGACTAAAAAAATAATGTTTATCCTCAGAACAGTGGGCATGGGTTTCAGAGAGAATCTGGTGCTCTATAAATGAAACTAATTCTACACATCTAGCTATTCTAGTAGAACATGTCCATAAAAATGGAAGCTATTTTGTTGATATAAATGAACACATAATACACTAATTTTTTGTCTTATAGCAAGATGAAAGCGAAATGGAACAATCACTAGTAAAGCAGATGATTCAACGATATAATTAGATGACTCATTAGAATATATACTTTCAAAAGATTAAACATATTCAACGGTGCAAGTGCTTCTTAGCTGTCATCTAGGCATTTAGATAAAATTACATGTCTCCTCAGCAGTAACTTATTCAATATAAGTTGAAAACCACCACAAATATTATACAACGGGCAAGCAATTAAAGACTCTCACTTTTCAATATATTCATGATGCAAGGGAATAAACCGTCATACCATTTAAGGCTAAGAGATTCAAGTTGCAGAAGGTTCTGCTCCATCGTATAAAGCGCAGTACAGTGCTGCTTTGTGATGCCCTTGATATACTTGTATGGACTCACTGGTTCCTACATTCTAGAGGCTTGTTGTTTCATCTGATGGTTGCGATAACAAATTGGGGAAACTATTAATACACATAGGATGAGAACATGTTATAAATTTAAACCAAAGGTAATATGCAGAAAATCCATGAACTGTGATTAGAAAAGCACCCTCCACAAACAAAAGTCAAAAACGCAGTCTTAAACCCAGCGTTTATGACCTTCCCACTTGTACAAACTACAAATATCATAATATTAATAGTTCCCATTAAGGGAATAAAAACAGAAAGAATAAAATAGGATGTGAATCAGAGGAATTTACCACTAACGTTCTCTCCAATGAAAAATCATCGACATTTCATATCTTCACAGTACCATCTGAGGATGCAGTGGACATATATCTAAAAGCAAGAAAATTAATGTCAAACTTTTGCTCAATGTAATAAGGCTGGTGTCGCTGACGCATATTTGACCAGATTCTTCATTTTTGATCCTGAATAACCTATAGTTAAAAGAAGCTAATCAGTAACAGTCGATAAAAATTCAATAGATGTTCATGGAAAGTAACATCATGAACTGAGCTAGGTGATTAAGTGCCTTCCGTCATTCTGCAGATGGCATTGGTATCTTTTTCTGAGAGCTTGAACAACCCGTCCATCTCGAGTAGACTACGAATAATCCAGGCTCTCGCTTCTTCAAAAGAAACAGTGGAGGATTATAGGGATGCTTACAACTTGCAAGGGTTTAAAAATCTGAGTGTAATCATAAAATCTTACCAGCAGTAGGTAGAGGAATATACAAGTACTTTATAAGTTGCCTTCGTGCGGCTTCATCCAACAAGGTAATGTGTTTCCAATAATTGGTGTCACACTCTTTATCATCTTGGATACAAAATCAAGTGTCTACTTATGTAGCCATCAATCTCTTTGTTTACTGCAGAATTTTCATTCAATTTTTAGAGACATGCCAACCTGATCTCCAGCTTGAAACCTAAGAAAACAACAGGAAAAACAAATCAAAATTAATGCTCTTACAATAATGTTAAGAATCATACAACCTTTAATTACAAACTGATTTAAATGTACAAAAAATTGATGGTTCCAGTAGCAATAGCTGAACCGACAACAACAAAAAAAGGTCATCCACCATCACCGAAACTACCACCAACAACATCAATAACAATCCACATGCCAACAGTTGCAGAATCACCAACTCCACCACATAACAACAACAATAACCAAACCATCACCAACCACCAACTTCAGTCAAATATCCCACCAAATTCTACCTGCATCACCACCACTACCACCACCCATTCTCACAGCAAAACTACACCACCAACACCTACTCCACGACCAAAAGAATCACCCACACCACCGACACACAAATGACTCAAAAAAAGCATCAGATGACTCAAAAACTAAAACTCTACATACAACTGAGTCATTCACAAAAACTTCATTTTCAACTGAATCAAAACATACCCAATACTTCAAACCTACGTATAACAGAAAAATAACACCAAATTCAAAAACTCGAACATTTTCAGATACTAGTTAGGTTAAAATCAAAAACCCTAACTCTATCAAATGATTTCAGATAAAAATAAAATTAACCACAAACAAGTTTATACCTGATGATAATCCAACAAACTAGTTTATACCATAGGTTGAATGATTTGATTTTTAGATTTCAGGGAAAAACTTTGTAGATCGAGATTTCAGAATTGATGAGAAAAACTCATATGGGTTTTGAAGATGGGGTTTGATTCGACTGCAGTATTGATGAGAAAAACTTATAAAAATTGTTGAAACCTAAAATCTATCGAAGATGGGGTTCGATTAAACTGCACTATTGATGAGGAAAACGTTTTCTCTTCTCTTGAAACCTAGACACCCTTCGATGAAGAAAAATAGAAAGAGAGAGAGAGACTTGGCTGAAATATGTATATTACAAAAAATAAATTTAAGAAAAAAAATAAATAAAAAAATAAATAAAACTACTAAAAGCCCTTAAAAAGTATATTAGAAAAAAAACAATTGATGTACAATGGTTGTACATGTTGGCATACGTTGTAACATTAGGCAATTTTAATAAATGAAATAAAAATAATTTGTACAACGGATAATGTAGTGCGCAACGGATATTAACGTTGTTTACTGTGCAACGTCTATATCCGTTGCGCACCTCTGAAAATGAAGTGTTGCTACAACCAGGATATGGTGTACTGAAACACAGACTTGTAAGGTATTTATCGTGTTTTCCTGCTATGATACCAATTGAAAAATAGGGGGTCTAACAACACCACCCAATATTTCGATTAGCAATCTATATGGACAACTCCGTGTTGTTTTCTAGAGAATTAACAAGACTCAATCAATAGAAAATACTCAAGGAGTTATTATCTCAATCTCTTAATTTGATTTACTCAAGCAAATATGATTCGCGAGTCTAATCAAAGAGAGATAATTTGGATGGTACCAAAGACCAATATCCAAGTGTCAATCAATTTAAATCAACAACCAAAATGGTCGGATATTCTAATTGATTGAACATCACACAACCTGTATTATTTCAATTATGTAACAAAATATAATGCGAATAAAAAATAACACAGACACCAGAATTTTGTTAACGAGGAAACCGCAAATGCGGAAAAACCCCGGGACCTAGTCCAAATTAAACATACACTGTATTAATCCGCTACAGACACTAGCCTAATACAAGCTAACTTCGGTCTGGACTGTAGTTGAACCCCAACCAATCTCACACTGATCCAAGGTACAGTTATGTTCCTATGCCTCTGATCCCAGCAAGATACCGCACACTTGATTCCCCTAGCTGATATCACCCACAACCAAGAGTTTCTACGACCCAAAGTCGAAGACTTTGATAAACAAATTTGTCTCACATAGAAAAGTCTACAGGTAATAGATAAATTCGTCTCCCAAGAATAAACCTACAAGTTTTGTTCCGTCTTTTGATAAATCAAGGTGAAAAAGAACCAATTGATAAAACCATACTTATATTCCCGAAGAAAAACTCAGTTTCATCAATCACCCCACAATAAACTTAATCGACGCAGTGAAGAAGATTATTGAGGAATCACAAACAATGAGAGGAAGATGTTTGTGACTACTTTTATCTTGCCTATCGGAGATAGAAATACCAAGCCAATTATTACAATTGTACTCGTACGATAGAAAGAGCAAGATCAGATCACACAACTATAAGAAAAGTAATATCGGTATGGCTTCACAATCCGAATGAAGTGTTTAAGTCGTTAACCCGAATTTAGAGATAAAACTCAAGGGTTAATGGAGATCGACTCTAGCTTAGAGAAAACTAGTATCACACAAGAAAGGTGTGTGGGGATTAGTTTTTCCAATGGCTAGAGTTCTCCTTATATAGTCTTTCAAATCAGGGTTTGCAATCAATGTTAGCTTGCTAACAAAGCATTCAATATTCACCGTTAGATAAAAACCTGATTAGATACAAGCTAATATCTCTCAACCGTTAGATCGAAAACTTAGCTTGCCATACACACATGTACTTGATGTTTTGGGTTTGTGTAACCGTATCCAAACGTGTACAATGGTTGGTTTAATATTAGTCAACCAAATGATTAGCCAAATGATAACTTACATATCAACCATATTCTTCTTCACCATAACTAGTCCAAATGACTCAAATGAACTAGTTAGAGAGTTGTTCAATGACTATGAGATCCCAAGTATTACAAGAGACACATTTGAATAAAAAATCATGTGATTCACTCGAATCATTAATCATGAACTATAAAGACACGGTTTGCAAAAGCATTCCTTAGTAATTTAGAATAAGTTCACGAACAAAGTTTTCAGATATAACCTCTTGAGTTCGCGGACTCAATCTAACCGGTTGAAGTTATAAACTCCAGCAGAAATTCTCGAGTTCGAGAGCTTCCGTTAGTTCGCGGACTGCACATGAGCTACAACTTCAGCAAAAATTCTCGGGTTCGAGAACTACGCCAGTTTGCGGACTGGGTTCGCGGACTGAGTTCGCGAACTGAGTTGTTGCTCACATTCCGGTTCCACTTGATCAACAAAGTTCGTAAACTTCGGTTAAAATGCTAAGGACTTATACATATATGTGTTGCCACAACAATTTTTATATCCCCCAATGGTTATATAGTCTAAACTCTCATTTCAATCATTGAAACATTCTCAGAGGGCGTTATATAGTTGTTATTCACAAACTATTTTTCGTCAGAGCGATTTCCAAAATGATTGAAACATAACATGACTTTCGTCACTAGGAAAATATGAACTTGGATAAATCGAGAGCTTTACCAACACCCATTTCGAGAAATAGATAAGCAAGATATACTCAGCTCTAAATGTCACATGTGCATATTCTTAGTTTATATAGATAAATTACTTTTGTCTCAAGATAGGAGATAGAGTAGATAGACTTTTGAGTGATAGATAAGTTCAAGTCTCCACATACCTTTTAGTTGATGAAGATCCACTGGTTCCTTGAGTAGTCCTTCATATTATATGATAAACACCATGGAGTTCTTGAGATCAACTACACTTTATATCCTAGTCCGAGACTTTAGCTATAGTAGACTAGAAATCAAGACTATATAGTTTTGATCACTAAGATTAACAAACATTCTTGAGATAGCAACGCATGCGAGTTTGACCGAGTGGTGCTCTAACAGATCCCTAATTTGATCATTTTTTTTTATTATATATATATTTTTTATATTGGTATTGAAAAACCAAAGAAAAAAGACTAAGTTGTTACATAATAGAGAGTAACAACATCATTCGTGATATTAAATCTAGTTCATTTAGCATGGAATTTATAAGAAAAAACCTAAGCTGCAAGAAAATGTGTTGTAGTGTTAATTTTCTTCGGTACAAAGTTGATAGTACTGTTGTTGTTGAAGGAAGCCATCAGGTTTAGAGTATCATCCTTTAGTTTCCAGATTCTCAAAGGGATCTATCTCGCAGCACCAGTGAGACTGTTTACAACCACTTGACTGTCACCTTCTATGATGACAACGTTGAAGTTTAACCATTTGGAAAGTTCAGAAGCCGGAAGGAAGCCATCAGCTTCTGCATATACGACTTTCGGATGTGCCGATTTGAGTTCCTGCTCCGCAACACACCCTATTGTTATCTCTAACTACAGTATCACAAGCATAAGAGTTATTTTTCTATGCAACGTCTACATTAACCTTAATAAAAGATTCAGGTGACGGTACCCAAGTTGCAGTGACATTGTTTAAGAGTTCAGTATTGTTGGTTTCTTCCGCTTCAGTCTCCTCCTCATATGAGATGTTATAGTATATTGTTTATCGGATGGATCTACTCTTTAAGACTTTAGTACGTTATTTTCAATAAATTTTGTTTTCAGTTTTTTGGTTAACAAACCCTTGAATTTGAATTCCTGGGTGGATAAGACAAGCAAAATATCATCATTTTCCAATAACCAGGAATTCAAATTCTATGGTTCTAATATCCTTTATGGATATTTCACCTAACTAATTTTAGGACAGTTGACAAAACATCCCTTCTATATCTGTTAACCTAAAATCTAGGTCGACGAATTGAATTTCGTCCTTATTTCCTTCTCCTCAAGCAGTGACCAAGACCCATTATACCAACTTACCTGCTGGCAAGTTCAAGAGTCAAGACTGATGGGTTTTTTTCATAAGGGAATCTCTGAATCAGGTGCTCGAGTTTCGGTGAGATTTGGATTTGGTTTTCATACCTGAAATGCTGCTACGAAGAAGGCAAAGAAATTTACTGAGTTGATTGGGTTTGGTTAAGATTTGGGGTTTGTCATGGATTCATTGAAGCCGACAAGATAGTGAGAAATGTAGTTTTACTTCCATTAAGTTAGCGATGGATTAAAGTTTGGTTTCATATGGATTTGAAATGTCCAGCGAGTTTTGAGCTCGAGTTGGAAAAAAATTGAACAAGACGTTGAGGTTATTGATTTGAATGAATAATACTTGATGTGTTAGGAAGAGTGGGTATTTGTTGGATGTTGTGTGTGAATTTAATAATTGCAGGGATGAGAGATATTGTATGATACAAATCGATGGAACAATTAAGGTGTTTGACGAATTGCATGAACCATTAGTTATTGACTAAGTATGCTGTTGTTTTCTACTGTGAATATGGTGATTTGTTTTCCGAGGGATTGGGGTCGTTTTGAGCTACAACATGAAGAAACTAGCATGCCATTGCAGCTGCAGTACAAACACCGCCTATTGTTCCGCGTTTAGTGTCGACATTTTCAGTTTGTCTATGGAATTCCTAGTGATGTATGGCATCAAAAACGGGAATCTTAAGGTGAGACTTGTAATCAGATATGTAATCGATAGGTTTGGGAAGACGACTAGCATACTGAAAGTGTAGTCTTAAAGCTTGTCATAAAGTGTAATCAAATTTTAGGTTTTTGTACCTTTTTGACACAAAAGAATAATTTGGGAATGTTGGGTGAATTGATTGGTTTATTGTAAAAAAAAAATTGTGAATCTTTTTATGTTTTAGCAGCTTAAATTCATGAATTTTCATTATGGGTGTGTAATCAGTTTACTGAATGCTATTGGAATTGTCATTTGTTTTTATTTTGAGTGAAATCGGGGACATGGAATCAAGACTTTTGTGGTCCATCTCTCTAAATCTCATGTTTGCTTTACATATGTAATGAATGTTTGTGCACTTTGGGTTGTCAGGGTTTGTAATCTTTTTAATATGAATACCATGATATGAAATACTACTTTGCAGGTTTCTGCCAAAGTTGTTGTAGTTGCGGATTATCTCACAACTACACCCTCATAAGAATCCATTAAAATGATTCCTAAATCTAATTAATTTGATATGAAACTAAGAATTAAAGTACTAAAATTATAAAAGTGACACAAAGATTTTTACGTGGTTCGATCAATGTGATCTACATAGACGGTTCTTCACTAGTGATTGTATGTAATTACATGATTGTACAATTGAAACTCCATTAAAGAATATTTGGGGCTCTAGAATTTTTTGGGGAAGAAGATGATAAAGAAAATAAAATCTCTCCTAATATTTTCTCTCTCCTCCTAAAATTATCTCTCTCTCTAAAAAAGACCTCTCCCTCTTCTCATGCCTAAATGGATATTTATATGATCTTACAA
>JAJJWX010000586.1:0-17778 GCA_023529315.1 Papaver bracteatum | reverse complement strand
TGGGGTTTTACAACTCTTTGCTAAATATCGTAGAAAGTTATGTTTTACAACTGGTTTCAAGGGAAGCGTTGTCGTATATTATCACTTCCAACCCTTAGGACCAAGGGGTTGCACTAAGAAAACAAACGACAACTCCTTAAGAAAAAGAGTTGTGACGACATTTAGCTATAACAACTCTGTTTTATAAGTGTAATGACTTAGCCTATCACAACTCTCACAAGTGTTGTTGAAGAACACAAAAATATGATAATGGAAAATATGTTAAAGGGGAGATTCAAACACGAGCCTACTGCATGGAAGTGTATATCATCAACCATAATTTCAGTTCACAAGTTGTGGTATTTTTTTTTTAAATAGAAACATTTTTTTAAAAAATATAATGTTGGAAAAAAATGAGAGAAACCTATAACAACACTTATAAGTGTTGTTGAAGTAAAAATATATAATGTTGGAAAAAATGAGGTTGGGGGGATTCGATCCTGAGCTTCGGGCATGGAAATCTACACCACTAACCATCCTACACTATCACAGGTATGCTTCAAAAAAAAAAAAAAAAAACTATCACAGGTTCTGTCAAGTTTGTGGTTCTTTAATACACTAACTTTATGACAACCTTTCATAAGTGTTGTAAAACAAAATGTAATGCTCAAAAAATAATGCTCAAGTGACTGAGCCGCAAAACAACATAAGCCTTCTCTAAAATTACTTATTTTCGATAAGGGTCGTCTGTCATTTTCACAAAGATCCATAATGTTTATTGCACTTATTTCCATCAAGGGTAATATGGTCATTTTCACATTCTGAAATATTTACTTTACCTATTTCCGATAAGGGTAGTCTTGTCATTTTTCACAATCTCCATAATATTTATTGCACTTATTTCCATTAAGGGTAATATGGTCATTTTCACATTTTATAATATTTACTTTACCTATTTCCAATAAGGGTAGTCTGGTCATTTTCGCAGTCTCCATTATATTTATTGCACTTATTTCCATCAAGGGTAATATGGTCATTTTCAAAGTGTAATATGCATATTCTTATTTCCGATAAGGGTAGTCTGGTCATTATTAAAGTTTCGATAATATTTATTGCACTTATAGTCTGTAATATTTTCTTTACTTATTTCCGATAAGGGTAGTCTGGTCATTTTCACAGTCTCCATAATATTATTGCACTTATTTCCATTAAGGGTAATATCGTCATTTTCACATTCTGTAATATTTACTTTACCTATTTTCGATAAGGGTAGTCTGGTCATTTTTAACAGTCTCCATAATATTTATATATTGCACTTATTTATATTAAGGGTAATATGGTCATTTTCACATTTTATTATTTACTTTACCTATTTCCACTAAGGGTAGTCTGGTTATTTTCACAATCTCCATAATATTTATTGCACCAGATCTGATAAATTTCATCTTCGGTTCACCCGAATGAGAAACTCAGGACGAACTCTACTAATCTTTGAACCGGTGATGTTCAAATCTGATACATTTCATATTCAGTTCATTCGAATGAGAAACTCAAGTCCAACTCTAGTAATCTTTGAACCTGTGATGTTCAAATATGACAAATTTCATCTTCAGTTCAACGGAATTGGAAACTCAGGTCGAACTCTAGTAATCTTGGAACCTGTGATGTTCAAATCTGATAAATTTCATTTTTAGTTCATCTGGAATGAGAAACTCGTGTCCAACTCTAGTAATCTTGGAACTGTGATGTTCAAATCTGATAAATTTCATTTTTAGTTCATCTGAATGAGAAACTCAGGTCCAACTCTAGTAATCATGGAACCTGTGATGTTCAGATATCATATTCATTTTCAGTTCATCCGAATGAGAAACTCAGGTCCAACTCTAGGAATCTTTGAACCTGTGATGTTCAAATCTGATAAATTTCATTTTTAGTTCATCCGAATGAGAAACTCAGGTCCAACTCTAATAATCTTTGAACCTTTGATGTTCAAATCTGATAAATTTCATCTTCAGTTCATCGGAATGAAAAAGTCAGGTCGAACTGTAGTAATCTTTGAACCTGTGATGTTCAAATCTAACAAATTTCATTTTCAGTACATCCGAATGAGAAACTCAGGTCCAACTCTAGTAATCTTGGAACCTGTGATGTTCAAATATGATAAATGGATGGATTCATCGTTCTTACCAAGTTTCCGGCTTATAATGGTCCACTCGGGGTCAGGTTTCATTCTCGGAGTCAAGTTATGCATACAGTATGCCAAAATAGGGTTTGTTTAAAGTTTCGGAGAATATTACGAAGGAATCTTACATGTAAATAGATGGATTCATCGTTCTTACCAATTTTTCGGCTTACAGTGGTCCACTCACGGCAATGTTTCGACCTCGGAGCCATGGTATGCATACAATATGCCAGAATAAAGTTTATTTAAATTTTTGGGGAATATTTCGAAGGGATCTTACTTGTAAATGGATGGATTCATCGTCCTTACCAAGTTTCCGACTTATAGTAGTCCACTCCTGGCCAGGATTCTATCTCAAAGCCAGGTTATGCATACAATATGCCATAATATGGCTTGTTTAAAGTTTCGGGGAATATTCCGGAGGAATCTTACATGTAAATGGATGGATTCATCGTTCTTACCAAGTTTCTGACTTAGAGTAGTTAGCTCGCGGTCAGGTTTCGATCTCGGAGCGTGGTTTGCATACAATATGCATAAATAAGAATTTCCTTAACGTTTCGTGGAATATTTAGAAGGAATCTTACCTGTAAATGGATGGATTCATCGTTCTTACCAAGTTTCTGACTTAGATTAGTCAACTCGTGGCCAGGTTTCGATCTCGGAGCCTGGTTTGCATATAATATGCATAAATAGGGTTTCATTAAGGTTTCGTAGAACATTCAGAAGGAATTTTACTTGTAAATGGATGGATTCATCGTTCTTACCAAGTTTCTGACTTAGAGTATTCAACTCGCGGCCAGGTTTCGATCTCGGAGTTTGGTTTGCATACAATATTCAGAAATAAGGTTTCTTTAAGGTTTCGTAGAATATTCCGAAGGAATCTTACATGTAAATGGATGGATTCATCGTTCTAACCAAGTTTCTGACTTAAAGTAGTCAACTCGCGACCAGGTTTCAATCTCGAAGCCTGGTTTGCATACAATATGCAGAAACAAGGTTTCTTTAAGGTTTCGTAGAATATTCCGAAGGAATCTTACATGTAAATGGATGGATTCATCGTTCTTACCAAATTTATGACTTAAAGTAGTCAACTCGCGGCCAGGTTTCGATCTCGGAGCCTGGTTTGCATACAATATGCAGAACAAGGTTTCTTTAAGGTTTCGTAGAATATTCCGAAGGAATCTTACATGTAAATGGATGGATTCATCGTTCTTACCAAGTTTCTGACTTAAAGTAGTCAACTCGCGTCCAGGTTTCGATCTCGGAGCTTGGTTTGCATACAATATTCAGAAATAAGGTTTCTTTAAGGTTTCGTAGATTATTCCGGAGGAATCTTACATGTAAATGGATGAATTCATCATTCTTACCAAGTTTCTGACTTAAAGTAGTCAACTCGCGGCCAGGTTTCAATCTCGGAGCTTGGTTTGCATACAATATGCATAAATAAGGTTTCTTTAAGGTTTCGTAGAATATTCCGAAGGAATCTTACATGTAAATGGATGGATTCATCGTTCTTAGCAAGTTTCTGACTTAAAGTAGTCAACTCACGGCGTGTTTCGATCTCTTGAGCTGGTTTCCATACAATATGCATAAATAGGTTTTTTTTAAGGTTTCGTAGAATGTTCCGGAGGAATCTTACCTGTAAATGGATGGATTCATCATTTCGATCTCGAGCCAGTTTTTTCTCGAAGTTGACGAATTTGTGCGTGTTTAAGATTTCTGAGAATATTCCTATGGAATCTTACCCGTAAATGGTTAGATTCATCGTTTTTGCGTACTCTCAGACTTATAGTAATCCGCTCATGGCCAGGTTTCGATCTCGGAGCTACTTTCTTTCTCGAAGTAGTCAGAAAAGGGTTTGTTTAAGGTTTAGAAGAATATTCTGATGTATCATGTTAAGTTTGAAGTCTGAACCCTCCTAGAGCTTCTCAGTTCATAGTTTGTATGCCGTTATACCACATTTGAAGTTCGAATCAACATTGAGCTTCATATTTATCGATTTTGATGATGTATCATGCTAACTTTGAATTCAGAACCCTCCAGGATCTTCGTGCTTCATAGTTTGTATGTCTTTGTATCACATTTGAAGTCTTAATCCATCCGGAATTTCGTGGTCCATCTCTAGTAATCTTTATAACCCGAGTCTACCAGTATGAACTAAAGATACTTCATGACATGTATGACTAGTCAAAATTACTTCATGACCTATGTGACTAGTCGAAATTCAAACCAGAAGCACAATGAAAAAGTATCAAAGCACAAAGAGAAAGAACAAAGAAACAAACCAATTATCGAATTCATTTTTCATTTTCCCTATTCATTCTTATACATTTTTTGGATTTTTTTATATCAAAATGTCGATAACAATGTCCTAAATTTATTAATATTTTTATTGGATTTTTTTCGTGTCGAAGGTTCATGATAAAACCGAATACATGAGTTCGTATTATCACAAAGAGAAACACATGTTTTTCAATCCGTATGAGAATCCCAAATGCAATCTCAACCGTCAAGATTTTTTCTTAATCCGTATGATGAGTTGATCAAAAAAACCTGGTCCGTCGATTCTTCAGGCTTCCTTCCCTCAACACTCAGAACTCTAATTCATATCTATTTTATTTTTTCTCTTTCTTCCTCTCCGTCTCCGACTCTCCCTCTCTTCTTTTTTCTTCTGCAGATCTAATATGTGATCTGTAGAGTTCTAATGAGCATTCATAAAGAGAGACAGAGAGATCAAGAAATCAGGGTTTCAGTAGATAGATGAAAAGTTAGGGTTTCAAAAATCAGAATTTCTTCGTCTCTGACAAAAATCAGGTGAAGGTTATGCTGCATCAAATCTGAATTGAAGGGTTAGGTTCTGTAGGAGGTGTTCTTGTTGGTTGAGACCTTCAATTTTTGGAATCTGTTAAAAAATTTGTTGGAGATGAACAAAGAGAACAAATTGGTTCAGATTCAGAAGATAAAGAATATCTGAGTCGAGAAGATGATGAAAAGTTGGAGATGTGGATAGATTAGGGTTCTTCTGAGATCGAATCGTGATGGGTCTGTACTGAATTTCAGTTACCTTTGTATGAAGATGAATTAGAAGAGATGAGAAGAAGGATGATTCAAATTACCTGTGTATTGAAGTGAAGAAGATTTGGCTGAAGAAATGGCAGTAAGGGATCTGAGATAATAGTAATAAGGGTTCTTGACTCTGAATCGATTGGTGCTGTGAAAGAATGGTGGATTAAAGAGGTAATTGGAGATCCTTGTTTATCAGAAGAAGTGGGTTAAACTATGGCCAGATTTGAATTACAGAATGAGAAGCTAGGGTTTTGATTTCAATTTTTTGGGAAGAGCTGGTGCTGTTGCTTGGAAAATAGATAGATGGGTCTGTGTAGCTTTTGATTTACAGGGTAGGGTCTTTACTGAGATGGATCTGTGAGGTGTAGATTTTAGTGCTGGTTCAAGATGGTGCTACAATGCTGGGAAGCCAGAATGGTTGAGATGTGAATGGTGTTGAGGGTTACAGATGTAATAAGAAATGGAGTAATGGACCAAAGCTGCAGTAACTAGATGAATGCTAGGTTCTAATTGCAGGGGACTTGCAGATGTTGTGGTGTTATAGGGAATTGAACTGGTTGCGGTTGCAGTGCAAGTGGTGGTTGAGTCAGGTGGTGCTGAGTATGTGTTTGATCTACACATAGTTGTATTGATGCTGTAGAACATTGAGGAAATGAGTTGTGGCTTACAAGACCAGCAGTTGGTTTGCTGCAGAATGGGTGTGTGATGCAGTTGGTTTGCTTCTTGATTGAAATACAACAGGGAAGATGTGAAGATGTTGCATGAGCAGATTGAACTGTCAATGGCGAAGGATTGCAGGATGAATAGCCATCATTATTCTTAATAATCATAGAAAAGAAGTATTCTAGTCAGGTAATTTACTAGATAAATTTTGTGTATAATTTCTGACATTTTATCCATTAAACAAGGTTTCTGATGCAGATGAATGTTGATAGTTTCTAGGCTTTCAGTACTCACTTTTGCTTACTTATATTATATTAACAGAAACTTGGAGATATCATGGAAATGACTTTTGGCGGTCGCTATATTATTTTGATGATGTTGGTGTTCTCAATTTACATTGGACCTTGTTATTGCAGTGATACTACTACGTGGGGCTTGATCAAGGTGCATGACACCTATCCCTTCTGCGTGGATCCAGAGTGGCATGGTTCTCGATCTGAATTGCCATTCCTGAACTCATTGAAGATGAAGATGTCTATTCTTCTTGGGGTTGCCCAAATGAATCTTGGAATTATAATGAGCTACACTAATGTAAAGTTCTTTATGAATAGTGTGAATACTTGGTAAGTTGGGATTGGATCCATACATGCATGTTGGACAAACAGTTCGGTATTTGTTTCTCGTTCCATTTTCTTATGACGCATTGTACTTTTCCAGGTTTCAATTTATTCCACAGATGATATTCTTAAACAGTTTGTTTGGGTACCTTTCGGTCCTTATCCTATAATGATTATTACATTACCCTATAATGCATTGGTTTCTTCACAAATGTGATGGTTTTATTTCAGAGGCACCAGGGTGAATCCTATGAACTTCACAGCAATGACGAGTCTGTTGCAGTAGAGGCAAGTCATGATTCCCATTGGCAAAGGCAGTACCTGTACATACAGTTCGGGAAGTACCAGCTTTGGTGCATCCAATCCCTGTACCTATATTTCGGGCAGTACCATATTATGTGAACTGTGATTATGTGCCATTTGTGAAACCTGGTGGTTTTTAGATCAAAGCTTGCTGCTGCTGTACTTGGTGGTGTTGAAAATATTTGGATTGTAAGTATTATTTGTGCATAATGTTTGGGATTTCACTTTGTGTTTTTACTTTTTATTTTTTTCTTTGTCATTGTTTTAACATAATGGTATTTGATTTTCAATTTCAGGTACCTGGATCTAGAGTTTTGTATCTTGGGGTTGCTTCTGGCACTACTGACCTGGTGTTGGTTGGAATGGTTGATGTTATTTTCTCAGATGTTTCTTAAGCAGGCCAAACAAGTCCAGCGACTGATTTCACTTGTACATTTGGTCACAAAAGAGAATGGAGGACAACCCTATACAAATGAGATATTTGACGAGATTAAGGTGACTATTCCTAAATATGTTGTCCTTGTCATTCGTTTCCTTGTCGTTCTTTTTTTTTCCCACTTTTTGTAAGTGTGAAATTATACAAGAGATATGTTGCTTTTTCAACATTTGAGCCTAGAAAATGTAAACTAAAGGAGTTGTTTTATCAATGCGTATAATTATTTTGTATGCACTTCATTCTAATTATGTCATTTGCATTACAGAAAGGAAACACGAAGGTACCTGAGACAGAACATTCGGAGGGGCCCTCTACCTCGGAGGAGGAGTATTCAGGAGTGCTTGATAGAATAACTGAGATGGTATTCACTGTTCACCATTTTATTTTTTATATATGCATAAATTTTGGAAACATGATGCCTAGTGGAACTATTAGGCACTAGGAATTTATTAGTTCTGTTACTTGGTAAACAAATCCAGCTCATAAACAATCCCCCATGAAGGCTATTTTATTTGTTTTTTGATGTCATCATCGTACGAATGATGAATCTCTTTATATTTGTTGACAAATGATGTCATTTTCATTGGGTATGACTTGCTGCTTCCGTTCACATGAATTAGTCCCAAAGGCAAGCTTTAGTAAGCTAAGATCTTGTTACAGGATGGTTATCTTTATATAATTGCTTTAATTTGTACTGTAGGAGAGACCTATAAATGGCATACTTAATAGCATTTTCAATTTAGGTTAAAGGACCGTATTGAGATTGTCTACTAATTGAAGAACAATATGAAGATATCACCGTAGGCTTTTAAAGTTGAAACTTTTTTCAGAGTGAGCAATGCGTCAGTCTTTGAACTCGACTAGTTCTAGTTAAGTTGTGTCCTATTTAGTTTTGTGCATTAAGAAAAATGACAATCCAAGATCGATGCTCATAAGTTAACTAGTCTGGTCTATTTAATGACTTTGTCTTTGTTTTAATGAATCTATAATTATAACTTGTGCACTGATGAAAGAAGTCCAGGTGTGTGCTGTATGTGAATGGGTAATTTGCGTCTAAATGTATCATTGATGTTAACACCTTGGATATCTGATCCCTGGAATCTCGTCTTTGTTTATTTGTCATTGTTTTCTTCTACTTTTGTTTGTTTCATTTTTGTTTAGAGAGTTAGACAGTGGAGAGTATGAGGTGATGATTAGGTAATTTCTCTATTGGTTTGATTGTTTGTTTCATTTTTTGTTTAGAAACGGTGACATAAATGTAGTACGTCTATCTGATCATTCTCTCCAGTCCTACTAAAGAGTGCATATTTTTCTGTTTTACTTTTCTTTTTTTTGTGCCGAATTATATTTTCTTTGTTTCTCGAAATTCCGTTCATCTTCTAACTTAAAAGTTCATTTGTTGTTTGTTTTGTTGAGCAGGGTGTTATTGGTATCAAGGTCAACAACATGTTGGATTGGGATCCTAAAGGAAAGAATGGTCCAATGACTCCATTTCCTGATGTTGTTACCATCCACCAACCTAAGGTTGAAGAATACTTCGTCAGTCCTTCAATGATGGCTCCTACCGAAATCGAAATGGAAGTTCCCCCACAAATGATAGTAGCTTGAATGGGATGCGGTTTCTAGATTCATTATGATCTGGCATACATTGTGTGTGATTACTGCTCATGTAGATGATTCTTATGTCTACATGCCAACTTCAGAGTTCAAGTATGTTAGTAATGCTGTCAGATGTTTTATTACATGGACCAAGGATCAATTAGTGTTCTCATATACATCTTCATAATATTTTTGGAGTGTGTTTAGGAAACTTAACTTTTGTATCACTACCATTTTTTTGAATGTGTGTTTAACACTAGTAGGTTAACTTGAATGAATGTAAGTGTGTTGCACTTGTGAATGTGAAATTCTTTCGGCAATCCAGTTTCAGCTATAAATTTTTTTTCAAAATAGTTTTATGCACACAACTTCTAATAAAAGTTGTAGTTACACATTCATCTACTGAAAACAGAAGTTGTTACTTCAAATATTACAACCTTTAAGGGTATTGTAGAAGCAAATCTTGCAACATAAGTAGGAGTTGTTCAGAAAAGTTCTAAAACTCTAGAAGGTGTAGTGACCGTATTATTCACAATACTAATATATGTTGTCTTCCACTTTTCAACTACACAAACGAGATATTGTGACATAGTATCTTTACAACATATCTGTGTGTTTCCCAAGATAGTTCGACAACCCATACAAGTGTCGTGCAAATCTTATTCATAATACTAATAGGTGTTGATACATACATTTCCACAATACACAACCTATATTGTTCAAGGTAGTCCTACAACACAAGAAAGAGTTGTGTTAGGCTTTCAAAAAAAAAATCGAAAGAGAATCACAACTTTTGCAAAATATTGTCGAACCATGAATCACATCACCCTTTACAACTCTTAGTCAAGTATTGTAGAAAAGCTTGGACTTTCTACAATACCCCACCTACACAATGCATAAAAAAGCGTTGTCGTAGGGGTACTACAACGCTAATAAAGTGTCGTCAATGATGATTTTTCCTAGTTTAAATGTGAGGGTTTGCTTGTAATTCCTTTTTGATTTAAATTTGTGATATTGGACTACCTTAAGTATATTTGAATTTTCCTTATTTCATCATTTTTTTCAGAAGAAGTAATTTTTATTGATATTAATCCTCTATAATGAGGTGTTGCATAATACAAATTAGGTGGTTAAAGTATGACCGCACGTCTTTTTATAGAATTTGAAATTGCAAATTGAACACAGTGTGAGCAATAGAGTTTGCGTCTCTTGGAGACATCGATGGCGGTTTCGCCAGATTACATGGTAACGATCTTGAATCGGAAAGCAGTGGAGCAGATACTCCATGAGATTTCATTGATTCACTATGATAGCTTTAGGAATGTCCCATGACATCCCACTAGAATGATTTTGCTTACTTGTAGTCTTTTGGCGTACAGATTTTGAAACCATCGTGAAAACACGCAGCTGTTGAAAGAAACAATCAAACAAATTGCTCCACTTCCCAGATGATTCCCGAAGAAATCCCTAGCTAAGCTAACTGTTCTTGCTGCTGCCCGTTATTGTGGTGAAAATCGACATTGACTTTGATGGAGAAAGGAGGTAGGACACACTTAATAACAATATTAATTTGATTAGCAAGGCTGCGAAACGAGAATTCAAGGCATTATATGGAATCAAACATCTTGAAATCTGCAAAGCCTTGGAATCTGACTAGACACTTGAAGGCAACACATTGTTGAAAATCAGTCGTTTCTTATCTTCCGAATATTCCACAGCTCCGACCCCAAGTTTAACATTATACCATGATCCTCATATTGCGAGTGTTGAATAGTGACCCATGTCCTATTTCTTGAATATCAATGAGCAGTAATTGTCATGAAAAAGCGCCTTTGAGAACTCCGCAAAGAAAATAGCGAGATGATGAATCGTTTCTTCATCACGAGTTACACAGCGGACAAATGATACAAGATACGAGTATGGATCTTGCTATATTATTATAAACTACTAAACCATTATAGTACCTTCCAAATAAATATATGAATTTTTGGTTGCGTCTTCATCGGTTTCCATGGAAAAGTGACGAAAGAAGTGAGAAGCAGCATTATCGGCAAGTTTATAACGAAAGATTTGATAAATTACGTGGAGTTTTTAACGGACATTTTTCCCATAATTTGATCATCTTGTGGTATATAAATATTGATTATTGCCTCCACGATCATATGGAAATGCACATGTGAGAGATCGTTCCATTGCTTTTGATCTTGAATGAAAGATCTGAAACCCTTTCACACAGACCATTGAATTTGGTAATCTAGTTGGTGAAATTTGGTAAGTTTGGCACCCGGATCATTTCCAGGATGTTAATGAGTCGACCGAGCCTATGAACCAAATACGGTTGTTTGTGAACATATTTCTTACGAGGCAATGTCTTCCTCAAGGGTTTTAAATCACTCGGTTTTGGAGTCGCATTCCCAAAGAGATTGATTACATATATTCTTTTAACTAATCTGACACGATAAGCATCTGCTTCAAGTTAAGAAACGCCATACCAGTTTCGCCAACCAAAGAAACATTCACTTGTTCATATTTCTTAAACTAAAGCCTCCATCTTCTTTAGCTTTTCTATTTTTTCCCAATAGATAAAATGATATTTTCTTGTACTTGTTTTCATGACCCCACGAGAAAACACGTTTAATCCTTGAAATTTGGTTTGTAACACCCTTTGGAAGTTTACTAATACCCATAGAAAAATTAGGTATAATGACGAGAATATTCTTAGACAAAGCGATTCGACGTAAATGACATAGAAAGACACCTTATCGGAGATAATTTATTTCCAAAATTTGATACTAAAGGTTCAAATGTGTCAATGATACAATCAGATTTCAATGGAATAGGATTTAAATACTTACCGTTAACATCACATTTAAACACACTCAAAGGAAATAAAACGATTCGCCATTTATTATAAGGAGAACAGCCTGCTAACGAAGTAGATATCGAAGATTTTGTGAAGAAGTTGATTATACGACTTTGAAGGAAAAGATACATATCAAAATAAACTTAGAATTGGTTCACATTTTTTTACGAATTTCTAGAAAAGAACAAATCTTAAAGCAATCATAAGATGACTAATTGAATAGGCAAATTGACCAATCTTGACACCCCTTTGTAGAGACTAATGTTCTCCAAATTTTTCCATGAGAAGGGATAAACCTTGAGCAGGATAATAAACTCAACAAAAGATGGTGATAGAGGCATCCTTCACGAAATAAGCCTTCCACTTGCAGAATTCCCATATGGAGCTCCGTTTAGAAGTATAGAAAGTGAAGTAGAGACACAATTCATTACTTAGTAATTACTCATTAAATATCGTTGAATGAGCTTGATTGTATCTTCCCCCACTATGGACCAGAAGCTTTTCTTGTAAAAAACCACGAGAAAACCATCAGAATGCTACGGTGAACCGAAAAGGCCATTTTTTTCACCACATTCAGGCAGCTTCACTTGTAGGTGCTCCCGAGAAAGAGAAGTATTTTCATCATGCTCGAGGAAAAAGAAGAAGTCTTGCAAGTTTGTTGGAGCTTGAATTCCATCGATATCTTCACGAAATAAAGTCTTGAAGAAGAAGTTGGTTCGTGACTCACTATCGATTGGATTAATTCAACCGTTGACCATTGTTTCCTTGTAAACAAGAGAATGTTGTTTTCTTCATTCTTTGTTGTTTATCTTGATGGTAAGCTAGCTTTGTATTTCGATCCTCGGGTTTTCAGCTCAAGAAATTTTCATTCTTTGTTCCCAAATCGTAGCCTCCATGATGATATATTCATTTTAATTGATCAGCCACAATTTTCACTGTTGAAGAGCAGAAGGTACATCGGATTAAGAACTTTGTAAATGCGAGTGTTTTCTTTTCCAATTCTGATCTTATTTTTACGAGCGATCTCTGTTTGCTCCAACTTTTGAGAGAAGTACCAGGAGGCCATTTTTCAATCAAATCGTACTGCAGATTAATATTCGCAACTACGAGAACGGCTTTGAGAAAATCGTGATGGGAAGCATCGGTTATGCTTCAAACTTGCATGAAGGAGGATTACGAGGAGTATTACATGGAGTGTTAAGGGCAGTAAGTCAGATGAATGAATCATGATATTCTAAGTGAGAAGTGAAACCCACTGAAGTTTCGAAAGAAAGGCACCGATGCCGGAGGAAGCGAGTGCTACGTCGATCGCTGCGCTTTGCATTGAGACTTTGAAAGCGTCTTCCATTGCTCCATGTATAGGACCGTGAAGAAACCCAAATCGAAGATGATTATCGCGAATGAAGTTGTTGAAGTGAGTAATTGTATTATTCATGAGATTGATGCTCCTCAGGACTTTTCTACTGTGACGATGACAAGAGCACTAAAATGCGCCTATGTAAACATTTTGGCTGACTATGTATTTGTGAGTAAACGGATAAGCTACTGCCAAAATTGCTCTCATCAATTCTATTAGGTGGCCCATAGACCAGAAATAAATTCCACAATGGATAGGGGCAACTACGGTTTACTTGAAGATGAATTAAGTTCTTGGAAAAATCCTTAAAAATCCATGCACGTCATCTCATCTGCCGAAGTAACCATAGGCCACCACTTCTAAGCCAATTCATGGAACAACACAATGTTTTGAGATAACCGAACCTCACGAATTGGCATTGGAATCAACGTGACTTAATAATTTTGTTTAGAAGAGAAACAACGCCGACGGTTTCGAACTCCTCGGAAAGATTTTAAAGCTTTGAATTGTTGGGTCATTCCTAACCCCGACAATTCCATGCGAACGCTAACATGGGCCGTACGCGCCTGTTAGGGATATTCGCCATACCTCCACAGCGATCATCTCCTATTCTTATTGATTCTTGTATACCCATTCGAATTGTATGACCTCGCATGGTGATGAACAATCCATCCTCATGTTCGTTTAATACCTCTAGGATCATGCTGATGGCAATTGGATTCCAGAGCCAATGGTGTTGCGAAGACCCCTAAGCATCGATTTCCATTCCTCTCCTGTTGGTAATCTCACTGATATGCTTGTGATTATGCGAGATCCCGTAAAATCAGTCTCCTATGTTATTATCTGGCACTCGTGATCCGGGTTTTTCCACCGGATAATGAAGTTGATTGAAGGTTCTCCATTAATGGAATTATTTGAGGCTTCTCCAACGGATGCTTTAGTTTCTTCGATGACAAATTTAAAAGATTACGAGACCTCCAGGACTGAAAACTATTATATGTGAATATTTTCAAGAAGAAGTTTCAGGAAGTCAGATCCAGCGAATTTACCCTTTATTAAGTCAGAATTCAACTTTTGTTGGCGATGGAATATGAGCATGACACGACATTAGAGAGAGACGGGGTTCGTGATCGGTTATGATTGAAGAAAACCACCTTCTGAAGTTGGTATTATCTGCTTGAATTATAATTTGAATTATTAACCCATGAGTTATCATCGATAAAGTCAAGCGAGGTGATAGCTATTGCTGTGCAAGTATCCTTATTAGTTGATGAGTCACCATATGATGTGGAAGGAAAGTAGAGTTGTAAATGATGTGGATTGATGACCTAATCATCTCTTATCGTCGAAGAAGGTATTCTTCGTAAAACTTAAAATTGACAAAAACCGTCATCGTTATAATGGATTCATGAAGAGATTCATATTATTTTTCATAATCATAAGCGTAGCATCTATGATCATTATACTTTGGAGTAATAAGATCCGTAGGCTTTAGGTGAAGTTCTGTTGGCATGTTTTATGAATTTCATCATATATTGATTCACCTTTAGGACACATTTTTCATGAGATACCCTAAGAGACCACAAAATAAATGAATCAGGTAGTCTTTCATATCTTAATTCTGCCGATTACTTGTCGAAATTATGAAATATGGAAAACGATTGAATCTCTTAACGGTTGATTTATGTTGGTGGAAGCCTAACTCTTGCAAACTTTCCCAATTTCTAGATTCATGAAGAGAAATAATTAAGCGACTCCCTATGATAGAGATCAACCTTTGGATAAACTTTAAATAAATGGTGTTTGGAATACCATGATTGTTGTGAAATTCTACACTATCAAAGATATTCATGTGGAAGTTTGTTGGTACATCTCTCAAATGCAAATAAATCATCTCTAATAACCCGAGGTGGCCTTCCATGTGGAGTTAGATAGAATGGGAATCAAATTTTATAAGAATGTTTGTGATAGAATTAGAACATAAAAATCTTTGTTGAAAGATCTAGGTTTTATGTAAGGATCCAGAACATTAATGAGAGGATTCTTTGGAGAAACTGTTTAAGAACTAAACAATTAAGTCCACGAGAGAGATTTATGGTAAAAGGAGTGTTGATTTGAATCTTCTTTGAAGGATATCTTTTAGAAGAAGATTATGCCACTTTGAAATTTTGGATAATATCCATATTTGAGCTATTGTTTAGTGAAGATATGCCATTGAAACATGGAAGAAAATTTATGAAGAAAATAGTATGCAAAGGCTTTGAAAATATTGCTAGGAAGATAGAAAGAAGCGAAATTTAAAAGTAGAAATCTTCGTTGAAATACGAAGAAATCCGAAAACTTTTAATTCATAGTAAAGAGAAGAAGGAATAGGCTAGTTGTTACTAATTAAGGTTGAATTTTAACGACGAAATTTGGTTTAGAGAAGTTTAGTTATTAATGGAGAAAGTTTACGAGCTTTTAGAGAAGTTTTCATGTTTCATCAAAGAAAGCGTTATGTTATATCACATGATAACATGACATTTTTTTTGTTTTGTAAATTAATATTTCATTAAAGAGGCCAACAAAAGCGTTATTAGTCTCGATTATTATAATATTTTAGCATCTTCCTAACTAATAAATTAAAAGGGATTACCTGAAAGATAAAGATAAGCAATATAATCGAATGATAAAACAAAGAAAGGTGTTGGACACATATATATTGCCTCGTTGAAAATCTTGACAAGAAAAACTCATAGCTAAAGGGATAAAAGTTTAACGAAGAACAAGAGCACGTCACGATGAATCTGAGACATGCAAAGATAATCAAAACATTTGTATTTCTTCAATAACCTCTCGTAATTCATTCTCCATCGTCTCTTGATAGTAGTCTTCTAGCAGTAGTATGTAAGGTTTACCAAGCGAGATGATTGGCAGGTATTTTTTCTCATGATAAAACTATAGAAGATAGATTCTGATCCCTTCTATCCCAAAATGCATTGAAGTGTTTCTGTTGGCCTACACATGAAATATAGGTTTTCTTTATGATTGAGGATGACGGTGTAGACTTTTCCACAATCCAAGATTTTCATAATGAGAGTTGCATCTTTTGAAAAAGTCTGATCAAATAGAACATAACCAACATTAAATTCAGCATCATGTTGTTTCTGGAAAGTCTTCATTCTCTTATTCCAAGAATAAACACAAAAATAAGTTAAATTACACATAACCTTACATAACGCATAATAAAGAAAGTTAATAGACATGAGGTGTAAATGGGGTACATTCCCAATACGAAATATGATATTGACTAATACGCTAAAATTTGAACACATCCCAACCAGGCGTGACTTAGCCAAATACGGCATATCCGTTAGTTAAATGGGACGTCTTGGGTTTGACTAATGGCACAGTAGCATAACTACAACCAGCGACACGGATAAACACGTGTGGCCATAGCACGTTAAGAAAACACGTCATGCCTTCTTACAAACTGCCATATAACAAGGCATAATCCATCACATTTTTTGTATATTTCACAAAGAAGTCACTATTCTAGCTAGTTTTTAACATTTATCTTTAGTTTATTTATAACCATGTGAGATAACCATAATATTTGGAAAATATATTTAAATATACGTTGTTATAATGTCATCACCTATATATTTAACTAGAACATTAATTTACATGACAATAATCCAATTTTTATATTTAGTGAACTATTTCCTTTTATTGAATAAACTTGTTAATTTACTTGAAATAATTTCAAATGATATGTTGTCTAATTAAATTCTTTTGATAATGTCAAAACATCAATTAAGTGATTTCAAATTGTTCCATAGCACATGTGCGGCGCGTACGTGCGACCGTTTATTGGTGTGTTGTGCTGCAGCAAAGAACATCAGCATGCTGCTTTTGACTAGTAAAGCAACCACATTACGGCACATCGCGTTTGTGTCGTTGTACCAGCCTGACAGCATACAGCTAAACCATAGCAACCGTGTCTTAGGTATGTCGAAGACGAAACCGTTACATCTAGACATGAGATAACCTATAAATACAACTAAGATTAACGGGAAAGTCAAGCAAAGACAGAGGAGATTAGCACAAGTAGGATGATCTGAAGCCTCACTTAACTTTCTGATTCAGCTAATTAATAGTATTTTTGGGAATTACATGTCTGCAGTGTCTGAGGTATTCATTCTTCGTGAGGGCAAAATAGCTAAATTAAACTTGTTTAATAAAAAGTACATCATATGTATGACATAAATATGTCGATAGAGAAATTTATTAGTATGATCCTAGAAATTGTGGGTCTTACTCTTTAGCCCAGGGTTATTTAATAAAATTTACAAATTATTCACGATGCTCTGGAATATTAAGCTAGGTATGCATATTACGCACATAAAATCAATGTGTATATTACATATATTATAAAATATGAAGAAATTTAAAATTATATACAATCAGGTGTGTATATTTTACTGCATAAAATTAGTGTGCATATTGTTTTACTAAAATATGAAGAAAATTTAAAAATTATTTGAGAAAAAAATATTCATGAAATGAAATGAAAATTTGATAGTTGTATTTCGGCTCGTTGTGGCTCTTTGACTTTTTCGAATATATAAAATTTTATGCGACTTCTTCATTATGATTTGTGAGACATGTTATGTTTAAGTTGGTATGACGATTATACCCTTAAAAAGGATATAGTTTATCATTTGATAACAT
>JAJJWX010000585.1:0-29729 GCA_023529315.1 Papaver bracteatum | reverse complement strand
TGGCCTAAATATAGGTATCTTGGTCATATTTTGCTTAATGACCTCTTTATTTAAGTTTGAATTTTCACCACAATATCTGATGCTGAACATATTCTATTTAATTACCTAGTCGATTCAGTATGAACTCGAATTCTTCCGAATTCATCATATATCCTTTGAAATAAAATAAAATAAATATGAGAATATTATCTATATACCCCTACTATGAGACCCCTTGCAAAAATACCCTTATGAACTTTACAAATACCCCTAAGCCTAATACATTACTAAAATACCCTCTTTTATACAGTGTATATACAAAATTACTAACCACTATTTAAAAACAAAGAAGAAAAAAAAACCAAAAAAAAAAAAACAAATCTACTGTCCACCGCCAACCACCACCACCACTGTCCACCGCCAACCACTGTCCACCGCCGCCAACACTGTCCGCCGCCGCCGCCAACCACCACCACTGTCCGCCGCCGCCGCCAATCACCACCACTGTCCGCCGCCGCCGCCAATCACCACCACTGTCCGCCGCCGCCACTACCACCGACGTCAACCGCCACCACCACCAACCACCACCACCGACCACCACCAACCACCACCGCCATCGCCGCCGCCAACCACCACCACTGTCCACCAACACCGAAAACCACCACCACTGTCCGCCGCCGCCAACCACCACCACCACCACCACCACCACCGACACCGACGACCACCACTACCATGTGGAGTCAACTTGCTGAAGTTGTGTCCATATAGGAGGCAACTAGCTCAAGTTGTCTCCAAAAGTGGACGGAACTAGCTCAAATTGTCTCCAATAAATAATGTTCATATGGAGGCAACTAGCCCAAGTTGTCTCCAAAAGTGAAGGCAACTAGCTTAAGTTGTCTCCAATAAATAGTGTACATGAATAAGTTGCAAAACAAAATGGAGGCAACTAGCTCAAGTTATCTCCAAATCTTAGGCAACTAGCTCAAGTTGTCCTCAAAAGTGAAGGCAACTAGCACAAAGTTGTCTTCAAAAGTGAAAGCAACTAGCCCAAGTTGTCTCCAAATATGGAGGCAACTAGCACAAGTTGTCTTCATATATGGAGGAAACTATCACAAGTTGTCTCTAAAAAAAATAAAAATTGTACACAAATGAGTGAACCTAGTGTGAGTCGAACACACATCTTCTGACATATAGTCAATTGTGCTACCATTGCACCACAGATTCGTCAAGCGACATGAAGTTATGTTCAAGCAATACGTTCCTTGAACCACTATTAGCCAACTGCATCTTTTCTTCAAGTGCACAACTGCAACACATACACAGTGCAACACAATCCTTGGATGCAACACAATTAAGCCTCCACTCCACCAGCAATATAACCCTGAAATGAACTCCAAGTGTCATTCAACGATAGAAAATTCATACAATCCTAACATGGTTGAATTATGCAACTAAAATCCACAAAAAACATGGCTACTGAAGCATTGCAGTAAGATAAGAGCATAGAGAACGAGAAGAAAACAAACCTCTCTGCCCGAAACACCTGATTTTTTTATTGGTTGTGACGGCCATGCCCATCTGTTTTCATTTACCAGAAAGAAATGAAATTTCAAGAAGGGCCCCCACATTTACATTAGACTAGAGTTAGCTAACTCCACAAACTACATCTAGTTAGAATTAAGACTCTACATACTACATCTAGCTGGAAGAATTAAGATGTTAGATGATTTCTATTTTCTAGAGAGACAATGGTTTGAACGTACATGCTGTTGAGCTCGTCATTTCTTCCACCACCATTATAAGTTTCATGAAGTGGCTCCAAAGACCCCATCAAAACTTGACGATACTCATTACGGACCACTCCCTACTATTGCACATCTCAGTTGTTGGTTTCCCCATGAGGAGAACTTCATTTGTATTAGATCAATCGTCAATTGATTTCTCTCAATCGTCCGCTGTCCTAAGACAATGGAAACAACTTTGTTTAAGCCACTTAAATCGTCTTTTACATTTTCTCAGACATGCATTAACCTAAAAAAGTGAACTGTTAAAACAAGGATGTACAGAATGTCAATGAAAATCTCATAATGTAGATGCATGCTACAGATCCGGAAAATATAAAGGTTATACCAAGTCCTTGCGAATGCAGCTCCTAGCTTCATGATATGCAGCAAATTTTTTGTCATACATGACTACTTTTTTCTCAGCAGGCACTGTTGCAGAACCATGCAAATCTTTCTCCATATCCTGGGTTGATCAAATTTCTCTTGTTAGGAAACATCATCTGAGCAGAGAATACAGATTGCATATGATAATTCAACCATCACCAACCTTTCAAAATCGAGACCCGAGTCTTGGCATTTGCAACTGGAAATCGATGACCAAGCCAATTAAACTCTGTGGATGCTGCTTGTTGGGACCTAGCCTCATCCATTACGGCCTGCAGACCAAGAAACGAGAAAAAAACAGAACACATGTTTATTCGCATTGGATTACAAATCTTGTAGGAACTCCCAGTAACATGAGTAGCTTAGTGTTGGTAAAACTAATATTACCTCGAGTTTAGCTTTGAAGACGTTCAATGCAGGTCCTTCCATTTGGCCCATATATGCGAAGTTCAGATGTCTTTATGTCGATTTACCAGCTTTTGATTGAGAAGTAATTGATGTTGGCTAGGTCCCGGCCACAATCTCAGATCCCCTTCATCAACAACGAGACTCAATCATCGGAACCCATCTTAAAAACCAATCTAAACCAAAAATTACCAGAAATTGAAATCTAAAATCAGATCCATCTCCTAAATCTTCAACTGTTATTAATTTCCGCATCTCCTAAATAAATTCAGTGATAAACAAGTTTAAATTAAGAAGAAAAACATTTAAGTTCTGCATCTGATGGAATTTGCAGTGAATAAACCATTTCAACTACATCAATTCCATTACCTCCTCAACTTTCAGATCCATGTCCTTCTCTTAATCTCCACAAAACCCAATCTCTGAATCCGTCAAAATTATCACCAGATTCTTCAACTGATTTACTGAAATGCAAACCCTAGCTTCTTCTCGATCTCTGTCATCAAATGAGCTAAGAGTTAGTTGCAAATCGGAATGGATTTACATTTTTGATGCTCGAGATTACGTTTTGGAGAATAGTTTTTCATAGGTTCATCACTATGTTTATGATTTGTAGTTGAATCGACTGTTTTGGAGGCAGTGGTGCTGCCGCCGGTGGATTTTGAGGTGGAACGAAGGGGTTGTTATTTTTTGTGGTGGTGATTGCCAGAGAGAAAGAGAAGAGAGATACATGAGATGGTGATAATAAAGACAGACGATGGTGGTGTTTGTGCCGTTGGTTGCGGTGGCGACGGAGATGGTGGTGGAGACGGATATGGAGTATTATAAGAAGAAGAAGAAATAAAGAAGAAGCCGGAGTATAAGAGTTAAAGGTTAAAAATGGAATTATGTTATTTATTTTTCTATTAATAATTTCACTTTTGCCATTAGGGGTATTTGTAAAGATTCATAAGGGTGTTTGTGCATGACCCATGGATAGTAGGGGCATAAATAACATTCCCATAATAAATAGTAGATGTACCTAAAAATCCATTCATTGCACAACTTATTTTATTTTAATTTGCAGTCTAAAATTAAAACAAGTTAATGTAACAACGAGTTTACACCCACCGAATTTTGTCACTTCGATTTACACCGGTAGAGAGAATGCCCTGGGAGCCACGGGAAACAATAAGGGGTGGGCTTTTAACTTTATGTGGGTCCCTCTTTTTTTTTTGTGTCACCCGGTGATATCACCGTGATAAAATCACGGTGTATCTATACTTTCCGTTAATGTAATTTGTACATATTAGTATGGGAATAATCATACACCTGCTTCGTCTTCAGCTTCAGCTTCACTTCCATCAAAGAAACCAATCTTTTTAATCCAATGGTTGATAATGCAAACACAAGCCTCACACGGATTATCCATATATCCTACGTTTGCTAAATCTCCGCGTTGTTTTTTGGCGCTTAATCTTTTGGGAAACAAATTTCCCTCTTGTTGGCCCGCCTAAATTTTCATCACTTATTCCAAAATGATATCTGGTCTCGTGTCACTACAAGAGAAATTTAATCTTTTTCTACTTTCTCAGGCACAACTCACAAGGTTTCTTCTGCTTTCTCCTTTCTCCTTTCCCTGCTCGGTCTCTCTCTCCTCAAAGCCATTCTTCAGTAACAAAGAAAGAAAAAATCTCTATCTCAACTTCTTTTGTTGTTTTCAGGTCTAATTGCAGTCGATTTTTGATTTCTTTGTCGTCTGAGCTCCATATGTTGGATCTGATTCCCCCTAAATCCTTGAGATCCGATCCGATTTGATGTTTTTTTTATTTATCTTGAAGTTGATGATCATTCTGATGGTACGGGTTGTAGCTTTTTTATTTTCAATATTTTTTTCCCTGATCTACGAAGATTTTGTTTTAACTTTAGTTCCAGATTTTCTAAATTTTGTTTTGAAGTTATATTTGATTGTGCAGACAGAACATTTTTAAGAAGAAGACTGCACCTAAAGGTAAGATCTTTACTGTGTTTTATTGATTAATCGGTTGAATTTTATTGGGGGTTTGGTATTTTATTATGTAATTGAGAAAGGGTTTGGATTTGATTAATGAATGGAAACGGTTTTGATTGAAAAAATTCGTGTTTTATGTTTGTTGCTGTTGTTGCAGAGGCACTTAGAGTTTAGGTTTAGATTTTTATCATCAGACCTTCCCCAAATTTAATGGATGATGAATTTCAAATAAGGTCATCAGATCTTTTAACCCGATTAATGGAATCCCAATTGCAACTTACAACGGTATGATTACTACATGACTAAATGCTCTTCTCAACAAGTCACTAAGTTACAGGTACTTACTATTTCATCGTCTTCAACCACCACTAGTGAAGTGCACGTGCGCTGCACGTGTTGTTAGAGTTCAACACGTGACACACAACACCCTGATTATATTAAGAATAGACAAACATTGTTGCATCAAAATAGCACATGAAATGTAGAAACATGTCTTTAACATTTTTTAGAAACAGGTGTTTCAAAATTTCTTGTTTATTCCACAATCAAGGTTTATCAAAAGAAATAGTTTTCAATTTGAATTTTAAAAACCCAGTTTCTTGAAAGGTGACTTTTTATACTTAGGGGTCCATAGTGAGAATTTGACGAATTTGACCTCGAATAATTATTGGTTTTATTTTATTCGTATGGTTATTTTAGTAAAATGGACCTATTTGAGCTCTTGTCATTATAATAGTAAAGATTATCCCCATTGATTAATCGATAAAAACAGATATCTTTGCATTTGCAGTTACTACTCACTGCTGAAGGGTTACTTTTCTCCTTATTGTCTTCAAAGGTATAAACTCTGAATCTGTTAAATTGTGTCATTGCTTTAAGTGACCTGTTCTTTTAGAAAGTGGTAATTGTACTGTTGTATCTCTGTTTTTGCTTAATTGGTCACTGCTATTTAGTTTCTGATTCCCACTTTACTAACGGAACCAGCATCTCTTCTTAAGCCGATGTCTTCGTTATTGATAGATAGTATGGGAGAACAACTCCAGAATCTGAATTCCCTAAAACTACAAATGTATATAGGGGAAGAACAAGAAGCTTACTGAAATCTGAAAACGTATCAAGTATTTTGATGCTATCCAAATCCGACAAGAATATCAACAGGGCACTTGTTAGTCGTGAATCTATCAAGTAAGATCATTTAAAACCCTAATTTATCTTCTTTCTTGGCTTTAATAATAAAATTATGACCTAGTTTTTCAATTTGGTTAGTAATTTTGATTAAAAAAACTGATCATGGCAATATTTTTAAGGAAGGTTAAAAACGGGTATCGACGCCCAATGATATTGCAAAGGAGATTTACACAGCTAAAGAGTTGAAGTCAAAGCCAATATGGATACTCTTTTGATTGAAAGAGAGAATTTTATATAATAGAAGAAGAATGTACAAAGGTCTACAAAGAGTAGACTTAAAAAAAAAAGAAGCAAAACAACAAAAGCTACATTAGTAAAAAACAGTGTCCCAATTTTGGATTGAATTTGCAAAAGTAATATGAAGTCTTTTCCCAAAAGCAGCCGCCCAAGTAAGGATTAAAGTCTTGACATCGTTAATCAATTCCAAGTCTGTTTTAAAGTTGTAATTGTCCTCAAAAGTGCGACAATTCCGTTCTCTCCAAATAACCCATATTACAGCCGCAGGGATAAGTCTCCAAGCAACTTGACCAGAAGAAGAGAGTTGATTATAGTGCCAAGTTTGTGCAAGAGCTGACACTGATTCAGGAAACACCCACGCCCGCTTTTTCTACGTAATACTACACCAAATTTTACATGCTACTTTGCAGTGAATGAATAAGTGGTTTTGTGATTCTGGAAGGTTACCACAAAGGATGCAAGAGCTGTAGATTTCCATACCCTTGTGTTGTAGCATATCCAATGTGTTAACACGATCATGAACTGCACACCAAACTAAGAAGTTGATTTTAGGTGGGACTTCTTTCTGCCAGACGAAATTGTGTGGAAAATCTTTAACTCCAACATCTGCTATCAAAGAGGCATAAAGAGATTTTACTGTGAAAGAGCCAGAAGGATGGATTGCCCATCTCCTTGTATCAGGTAAGCTGTCTCTCACAGGGGATGAAGACCCGATAATTGAAAAAAGAGCTGCCAACCTGTTGACTTCAGAATTAGAGAGAATTCTTTTGAAATCAAACTTCCATGAACCATCGGAAGAAGTATGAGCCTCTATGTTTGCAAGTTTGAGCTTATCAAGTTTATACAAATCTTGAAAAGTGTTGGCTAAACATTTGCTACCTATCCATATATCATGCCAGAATGAGACTGAAATACCAGAGTGAATACAAATATTGGAGTTTAAAGATATAAGAGTACCAGTTTCAGAGATAGTTCTCCAGCAAGAAACTCCATGAGGTGAAGTAACTTTACCAGGGATCCAATATGAGAAGCTACAACCATATTTTTCCACAATAAGTTGGTACCATAAATGTGTTTTTTCTACCCCAAACCTCCAGCACCATTTGGCAAGTAAAGCAAGATTCATAAGTCTGAGATTTAGGATTCCTAAGCCTCCCAACTTTATGTCAGCACAAGCAATAGTCCATTTAATCAAATGAGAGGTGTTACTACCTTTGTCATTATGATCCCATAAAAAATTCCTCATCTTTTTTTCCAAGATATTAATAACAGAAATTGGAGCTTTGAATAGTGAAAAATAGTACATCGGCAGTGATGTAAGAATGCACTTTAGAAGAATCACTTTACCTCCTTTTGTGAGTGAGATTTTGTTCCAAAAAGAAAGTCTTGCATCAAATCTTTCAATAACAGGATTCCATATGACTTTAGATGTATTTTTTGCACCAAGGGGCATACCCAAATACAAGAAAGGAAGAATATCAATTCTACAACCAAATTCTGCCGCCCAAGCATTGACTTCTGGAGTATCTCCAATAGCAATTAGTCTTGTCTTAGAAGTATTTACTTTAAGACCTGCAATGTATTCAAAACATTTTAGGATAGAGAACAAATTTATAAGATCTTCTTTTTTGTTATCTAGAAAGAAGATTGTGTCATCAGCATAATGCAGATGGTTTACAATCTGGCCTCCCTCAACCATAGAGAATCCATTAAAAAGATGTGAATTTGCAGCTCTATCAATATATCTGGAGAATCCTTCCATTGCTATAATGAAAAGTAAAGGAGAAATAGGACATCCTTGTCTAACACCTCTTGAACTGTTGAAGTACCCAAATGAAGAACCATTGATAAGAACTGAAAAAGAAGCTGTAGAATAACAGAATTTCATCCATTTACACCATTTGTTACTAAAACCCATCTTTTGTAACACAAATTCTAAGTAGGTCCAATTAATCCTATCAAAAGCCTTTTCAATATCAATCTTGCAAATAATCCCTGGATTTTCAGATTTGAGTCTAGAGTCCACCAGCTCATTGGCAATAAGGATACCATCTGTTATTTGTCTTCCTTCTATATAAGCACACTGCACAGGAGAAATAAGTTTAGACATGACCAACTTCAACCTAGTAGCCAGAACTTTAGCAAGAATCTTATAGACACTTGTAAGCAAACAAATGGGTCTACAATCCTTGATGGTTTCTATATGATCCTTCTTTGGAACTAGAGTGATGAATGTAGAGTTATGTTTAGCATCAATACAACCCTTATCACAGAATTCAGAAATAGTATTCATTATGTCTGATTTGATAAAACTCCAACATTTCTTAAAGAACATAACAGGAAAGCCATCTGGTCCAGGTGCTTTGTCTTGTGCTAAATCATTGATGGCCTGCAAAACTTCATCTTCAGAAATTTTAGCTTCAAGAAAATCAGATTCTATGGAGTTAATACAATCAAACTCAATACCTTCAAGAACAGGTCGAATGATTTCTTCTTCTTTAAATAGGTTCTCATAGAAACCTACAATATGATCTTGAAGAATAGATTTATCAGAGACCAAGTTACCATTGATATATAGTTGTTTGATTCTGTTGTGTCTTCTCCTAGCAGTGGCCTTGTTGATAAAGAAAGATGTGTTTCTATCCCCTTCTTTCAGCCATTTAGAGTCGGCCTTGATTTTCCAAGAAACTTCCTCCATATGTGTGACTTTTTCAAATTCAGTCTTGAACTCCATTCGTTCCTTTAATTGAACTTCATTTAACAAGTTGTCTTCAGCAAAATTATCCAGAGTTTGAATTTCAGAAAGAATATTCTTTAACCTTGTAGAGGTGTGCCCAAATACTTCTTTGTTCCAATCCTTAAGCTTTTCTTTGAGAGCTTTGAGTTTACACCATAAAATAGTGCTAGGAGTACCTGCAAAACAAAAAGAAGACCACCAATCTTCCAACATATTTAAGAAACCATTCTCCAAAAACCACATAATTTCAAACCTAAAAGGACTAGGCCCCCAAGATGTATCTGAGATGTTTAGAAGAATAGGAATGTGGTCAGATGTAGGTCTGGCTTTGGCTAGCTGGGAAAGAAAAGGGAATTGAAGTTCAAAAGAGGGTGAGATGAGAAATCTGTCAAGTCTACACATGATAGGATTAGGTTGGCCATTCGACCAGGTGTATCTTGCTCCTTTAAGGGGGAGATCAATTAAATCATGCTCTAATATGAAATTTGCAAAGTTCTGCATACTTTTTGTGATTCTTGTGCATCCCTTTTTCTCATCACATTTAGTGATTACATTGAAATCTCCTCCCAAGCACCATGGAAGATTCCAATAACAGCAAATGTTGTCTAACTCATTCCAAAAATCTTTTCTTTCATGAGGTTTATTTGGCCCATATACATTAGTAAGCACCCATTCAAAGCCATCCACCTTATTGATGCAAGAAACTGAAAGTGTAAAATCCCCTACAAGAGAATCAGTAACTTCTAAGAAATTTTTATTCCATAGGATCAGCATACCTCCGGAACTTCCAAATGATTTTTGAAAAGCCCAACCGAAATCAGTGTTACCGCATATTTGAGCAATGTCATATGAAGAACATTCCATCATTTTGGTTTCTTGTAGAATGATGATAGGAGCTTTGGTGAGTTGAATCATTTTTTTCACAATGATCCTTCTGTTTGAGGAACAAAGGCCTCTCACGTTCCAAGTAAGAATTTGTAAACTCATTAATCACTCAGAATGCCCTTTTTTTTTGCAGATTCTTCTAGATTTGATTGTTGGCTTATCAATGTCTTCAATGGAAACACCCAATCTTTTGCATTCAATGAGTAACCGTTTCGGAGTACAAGGCTGCGCCACACACATTAAGGAAGAAGCATCATCTGGGATATCAAGACATGTAGGCTCAAAACCGGGAGGGTATTCAGGTGTTGTCGAAAAAGACGATGATGAAGATTCTTCGGTATCCAGATGTACAATGAAAGTATCCTCTAATCCTTTAAGAGGATCAAATTTCTTCTTAGCTTCATGAATTGGCACATTTTGTACATCATCATAATGTATGAAAGTTTGAACTGCAAAGTCCTTGGTGATAGCTGGAGGTAAAATTGGATAGCTAGATGTATGCTTGAGAATAGGACCTTCAACTGATATCTTCGAGATTAAGAATCTTGTTGTGTGGTTTGGCATAGAGTTAAAAGTAATGCCCAGTTTAACTCCTAAACTGAATAGCCTGTGAACTTCAGAGATGATCCAATTTGGTATATGTAACTGAAATCTGTTGTTGTTTTTGGCTAACGAATGGGTGGGTGGATGTGAGAAGTTGCCGGTAGGGGGTGTTTTGATGATGGGTGAATTTCTGAGGTTGGGTGTTTTGATGATGGGTGAATTTCTGAGGTTGGGTGGATGTAGGATGGTTTGAGGTATAGTGATATATGGGTGTATGGGACTTGGGATGGGATCGATAAAGTTATAAAGTTTAATTGTAGTTTTTTGGTGAGTGCTTGTCGGTTCATTTGTTGGTGTATAATGGGTTTCATACTCACCGAATTCTTCTAAGCACAACTTAAAAGCAGGGTCTCTATCAATATCCATATCTGTTGCTGTTTGTTTAGTAACAAAAGCATGTGCGGATGAGATAGTTAAAGTGTTCCCCGTCTTTCTCCAGATTTCTTTATACTTTTTAAATTTAGACCGCTTTTTCATCGATTTACTTTTCTTTGTCGAAGTAGACACGTGATGAGTAGGTTTCGTTACAGCTGGATTTGAAAATTTCCTTGTCGAGGAATCCCGAAAATCCGCCGTAGAATGCTCCTCCATTACCGTGATATCCGGGTTGCAAGATAGTGGAATGAGTTTTCTTTTTTTCTTTTTAGATTCCACCAATTGCGGAAGTTCTGTTTGTACGCTTGACTGAGCCTTGGATTTGAATTTCAAACTTTCCGTTACCGGCATTCTCGGTTTCAGGTTGAACGGTGCTTCAGCAATGAAGACATGAGCCGTAAAATTCCCAGAATCAGTAACCAGAGTGATTGTTCTTGGGATTGAGTTAATACCCTTGGAGTTTCGAATTTTGATCTTGATTGCCGTGAGATCCTCCAACTTTAGAGTTGCCGGATTGATAAGTAAGATTTCCCCACATAGATTTCCAATGTGATGAATAACTTTTGATGACCAAAATTGGTATGGAACTCCAAAGATTTCCAGATGAAAATTATGAACATAATTTCCAGAAGATTTCCAAAAATCTTGATCCCACCTATAAACAGAATAGTCCATCTTATCATAGGTGAAGATAAACTCAAAATCTGTAGAAGATAAATCCCTAGTAACATGAAAGATTGCCTGATATGAATTGAGAGGATATAACGTGATGGGAGTGTGACTATGAATTTCCAGACTTAGAGCTTGGCTGATGCCGCTCCAATCGTTCTTATCATTTTGAGATGAAACGATGAATGCATCGTTCCAAAATCCGAGAGTATTATCTGGATTGGATAACTTTAAATTAAGCTCCGTATCACTGCGGGTGTTAACACTCAAAGGTGCTGCGAATCTGTCACAGATGAAAGGTGAAAAGTTATTTTGAATAGTATTGAAGGTAGGCTTTTGTGTTGAAAAGATCGGTTTTGATCGAAGAGCTTCCACATATGAATTGTGTAACATCTGTTTAGGATTGCTAATTGGTATAGGTTAACATCTGTTTAGGATTGCTAATTGGTATAGGTTTGCATTTTGAGTTTGAGACCGAGAGTACTTCTTCTAGAGCAGTTGCCATGGCGAACCAACCAGTGAAACAATTACCAGCAGGGATGAAGAAGGAAATTGGATCTGTTTTGGGGTTGGGTTTTGAGAGAAGGACATTTAGATAAAAACCATTGTTATTCGATTGTTTATTAGCCAAAAACCAGATTTGATTTTCATCATATTTCCATATTCTTCTTCCTACATCGCCATTTTTTGCAATTTCAAAAAGGATTTCTTGTAGATGTTTAGCAAGGGAAAAAGGGAAAGATCCTTTGGTGGATCCAGAGGAGTAGAATTCTGTAAGGATGATGGGTGAGTAGGGGACAATTTTATTGCAGGAGAACCTAAAGAACTTTCTATCGATTTGCACAGGTCGATTTTCGTAAGACATGGTTAAAGGATCTGTTGGGAATCATTCATGCCTCTCAGTGAACTCCATGATTTCGTAAGCGCAAATTTGGTAGAAACATCGAGCTGCTCATCTTGGTGAGAGGGGGACTGAACTCGAGGGATGAATTCGTAAGCCAATATGGATACTCAAGTAAATGGAGGTCTGTGGGGGTATGGTTAGTCCCTTTGAAAATGACTTTGTTAACATTTGATATTGATGAAAGGATGGATACATTTTGGCATTCAAGTGCTCATATTCTTGAAGAGGTAAGGGGTTCTTCTTGTACCAAAGGTTTTTGAAGCTGTAGGTGAGGTTGATCTGATAGTGTTGTTGATTGGAGAAGAAATATCTTAATTGATTCTAGTTCCATATATGTATCGATACTGGTTAATACATATGGTAAGAATATATCATAGATATCTTTAGTATTTATTCCTAAAGATACTTTGATTGCAACTCATATATAAAGATCTCTGTAACCTCCATTGATATTGTAATAAGAACGAATCCCTTTCTTCTCCCGTGGACGTAGGATGTAGCCGAACCACGTAAATTTTGTGTTTCATATTTATTCTTCAGGTTTGCCTCATGGCATCTGAGCAGGTTTGAAGATCCATTCTTTGTCAAGTAAGTTATTTATTTTTTTCTCTTGTTCTCTATTTCATCTCTATTCTTCGTGATGGAATCGGATAACAATACCAGCTCCAAGTTAACTTCTGTTCTATTAAATGGAGTTAACTATGTAAGTTGGTCTAGGGCTGCTATGCTAGCTGTTGGTGGAAAAAGAAAATCTGGATTTATTAATGGAAACAATACTTGTCCTGGATCTAAAGATCCTAAGTATGACGATTGGATTGCTGATGATCAACTTGTTAGGACATGGCTTTTGCAATCAATGGAGCCTCGTATTTCTGATATTTTTTCTTTCTCTGAATCTGCGAAGGATTTGTGGGATTCAGTTGCTAATCTTTTTGGTTGTCAAAATAACGCTGCACGTGTGTTTGAACTCAAACGTGAAATTGCCGAAGCTGAACAAGGCGATAAAAGCTTTACTGAACTTTATGGTTTCTTAAAGAAAAAGTGGGATGAACTCGATTTATATCGACCCCATACCACTGATTCAAAAACTTTGCTGAAAAGAGTTGAAGAAGATAAAATTTTTGATGTACTTAGCAGCCTTAAATCTGAACATGAAGCCTTAAGAAGTAATATTCTCATGAGTGCTGAACTACCAACCTTGTCAAGTGTGTGTGCAACCGTCCAACGAGAAGAGACGCGTAAAAAGGCCATGAATCCAATTCACAAGGGGGTTCCGGATGCAGTTGAATCTAGTGCTCTTTTTACCGAAAAAGACGATAAAAGAAGATCGTTTGGCACCGAGAAAGGAAAAAACTTTCGTGGCAAGGTTAACGTGAAATCTCTCATTGCGATCATTGTAATAAAACTGGACATACCAAGGAGAGGTGCTGGGACCTACAACGTGAAATCTCTCATTGCGATCATTGTAATAAAACTGGACATACCAAGGAGAGGTGCTGGGACCTACATCCTCACCTTAAGGCCAGTTTTGAAAAAAATAAGATCGACCGTGCTGCCGTAGCTGATAATACTTCGTTTACTATGAATCAATTGAAGGAATTCTTTCAGCTGCTGAGTAAGTCCGATCAAAAGTCTGCTCTCGCTTCAGGTAATTTACTCGCCTTATTTAGCTCGTCTAATTTCAAAAGTAACACTTGGATAGTTGATTCGGGAGCTACAGATCATATGGCAAATAATCCTTCGTCAGTTCATGAATTTGTACCTAGCTCTGGCAAACATGGCGTATCTATTGCTAACGGAAAAGTTGTTCCTGTATTAGGAAGTGGAAAAATTAATTTCTTTTCCAATTCTCCATCTTCTGAAGCACTTGTTATTCCATCGTTTCCTACCCAGTTGTTATCCGTCGGTAAAATCACAAATTCCCTGAATTGTGACGCAACTTTTTCTCCCACTTCCGTCATCTTTCAGGATTGAAAGACGAAGAAGAAGATTGGTGAAGGTATTTATTCGCATGGGCTATATCTATTGACGTCTATTAACAAGGCGTACTTCGCTAAAAGATCTAAGCAAAGTTGTATTTTTCATAAAAGGCTTGGGCACCCTTCCAACAATATTTTGTCTAGACTTTTTTCTTCGCTTTCTGTTGAGTCAAGAGTTTGTGATGTTTGTCAATTTTCTAAACAATCTCGTTTGCCATTTCCTAATTCAATGTCACGATCAACTATGGCTCTTGAATTGATTCACTCAGATTTATGGGGTCCTGCTCCAATTGATTCTTATGACGGATTTAAATATTTTGTGATATTTATTGATGATTGGTCTCGTGCTACATGGATATATCTGCTTAAATCAAAAACTGAGGTAGCTTCTATTTTTGAAGAATTTCATCTAATGGTAACAAATCAGTTTGATGCTAAAATCAAATGTTTTACATCAGACAATGGGACCGAATTTGTCAAAGGGTCATTACCAAGTTATCTCCGCAGCCACAGTATTATTCACCAAATTAGTTGTGTTGGTACATCGTAACAAAATGGTACTGCGGAAAGGAAACTTCGGCATATATTAGAAACAACTCGTGCTCTTATGCTTCAAATGGATGTTCCTGAGAAGTACTGGTCTCATGGGTCCTTGACAGCTACATACTTGATTAATCGACTTCCTAGTCGGGTTATTGAATTTCAGTCGCCTCTGGAAGTTTTAAAAAGCAAGAAACCTGATATTTCTCATCTTCGAGTATTTGGGTGTGTGTTATGTGCATTTACAAGCTAAACACCGTGATAAACTTGATACAAGAGCTACAAAGTGTGTTTTTTTCGGATACTCTTCGACAAAAAAAGGTTATATATGTTATAATACAGCTTCTCGTAAAATTGTTGTTTCTCGTGATGCTATATTCGATGAAAATGGATCGTTTTTTCGAAAAGAAACTGGAATTTGGTCCCAGGGGGAGAACTTGGATGATTTGATACCCACTTCCCGTTATTAATGATAAATTACCCATTAGTGGTGATGGTACCCCAAATGGAGATGATGCAGTAGTTGAGTTACCAGCTCCACCAAGTGAAGTTGCACATGATGTTGGATCAAGTGAAGTGCATGTACAACCTGAAACTACAGTACTTGAAGAGGTTTCTACAGTTGAAAATGCTTCCGCGCCGATGGTGAGAAAATCAAATAGGGAGAGGAAAGCCCCAGAAAAATTGAAAGATTTTTACACTTATCATTCTGTTGCCTATCCAATGCAGGCTTATTTAACGTATGATAATTTAGGTGCTTCACATGCTGGTTTTTTAAGTGCTATATCAAGCACCCAAGAACCTAAAAACTTCACAGAAGCCAAATCCAATCCAGTGTGGAATTCATCGACGAAAGATGAGTTGCAAGCTTTAGAAGACAATGATACGTGGAGTATTGTTAAGTTACCACCAGGGAAGAAAATCATTGGGTGTCGTTGGGTGTACAAAATTAAATACAACAGTGATGGAACAATAGAGAGACATAAGGCGAGGTTAGTGGCTCGAGGATTCACTCAGATTTATGGAGTAGATTATACGGAAACCTTTGCGCCAGTTGCAAAAATGAATACTTTTCGTGTTCTTGTTTCTCTTGCGGCAAATAAAGATTGGAAGTTATTTCAAATGGACGTCAAGAATGCTTTCTTGCACGGGGATCTCAAAGAAGAAGTATATATGAGTATTCCACCTGGGCATCCACAAGAAAATAATCCTAATATGGTTTGCAAACTTAAAAAGGCGACATACGGACTAAAGCAATCCCCCGTGCGTGGTATGCAAAGTTGAGTTTCGTTCTCGTGAAATATGGGCTTAAAAGGAGTTCAGCAGATTCGTCTTTGTTTATAAAAAGAGGTGATTCCGGAACTACAATTGTTTTAGTATATGTTGATGATCTTGTAATTACAGGAGACAATCAACAAGAGATACTATATCTCAAGGCCATGCTCCATTCCAAGTTCGCTATCAAAGATTTGGGGATACTTAAATATTTTCTGGTTATAGAAGTTGCTTATTTTAAGAAGGGGATATTTCTTAATCAAAGAAAATACGTGTTGGACTTGTTACGCGGAACAGGAACAATGGGAATAAAGCCTCGTGATACTCCTGTGGAGAGTGGTAACAAACTTGATAATAATGGTGAGTTCGTAAAGGATAATGGACTATTCCAAAGGTTAGTTTGCAAGTTCATCTATCTTACTGTTACTAGACCTGACATAGCATATGCGGTTAGCTTAGTCAGTCGTTATATGCATTCTCCTCGCATTAAACATATGAACGATGTTACTAGAATCTTGGAATACTTAAAGGGGTCACCTGGTAGAGGAGTTTTGATGAGTAAGAATGGACATAATTCTATTGATGGCCATTGTATTACATCATATTCAGATGCTGATTGGGCGGGTTGTCCAGTTGATCGAAAATCAACTACTGGATATTGCATCTTCGTTGGAGGTAATTTGGTTACATGGAAAAGTAAAAAACAAAATGTTGTATCTCGTTCCAGTGCAGAAGCAGAATACATGGCTATGGCCTCAACTACTTGTGAAATCATTTGGATTCAATCTTTACTAAGTGATTTGGGTTTTCATTCGTCAGAACCAACAAAAATGTTCTGTGATAACCAAGCTGCTATGCATATTGCGTCAAACCCAGTGTTCCAGGAGCGGACGAAGCATATTGAAGTGGATTGTCACTTTGTTAGAGAGAAGATGTTGGCCAAGATAATTTGCACACCATTTGTGCGTAGTCATCAACAACTTGCAGACATCTTAACGAAAGGCTTACCAGCTGCATCATTTCATGAGATACTGTCCAAGTTGGGCTCAATCGACATCTTCGCACCAACTTGAGGGGGAGTGTTGATTGGAGAAGAAATATCTTAATTGATTCTAGTTTCATATATGTATCGATACTGGTTAATACATATGGTAAGAATATATCATAGATATCTTTAGTATTTATTCCTAAAGATACTTTGATTGCAACTCATATATAAAGATATCTGTAACCTCCATTGATATTGTAATAAGAAAGAATCCCATTCTTCTCCCGTGGACGTAGGCTGTAGCCGAACCACGTAAATTTTGTGTTTCATATTTATTCTTCAGGTTTGCCTCTAGTGTTTTTCCGGTGTTTTGTTTATTTACAGGCACTCGAGAGGCAGTATTGATGGAAGCTGTGTATTGGTCCATGCACCTCAAGAGGAGAGGTAAAGACATTGATGTTACAAAATATTTACTGGCAATTACTGTTTAATAGGAATGGGAATAGGCACAGAATACTTGTGAATGATGAATGATTTTTGCTTTTTTCAAGCGTTTTAGTTACCAGGTTCGAATGGTTATGGCCAATATGCATCTGTACATTTACTTTGTTGAGATCTTAGTGACCCGAATTATAAAATATTGTTAAGAGTTATCAGCTTAGAGTTGTTATCTAACTGCACACAACATGCTAGTTTTTGGTAGTCATCACAATAAGTTTAATCGGGTTAATGCTTTAGTAGGAAGTACTAAATATTACAGCGGTTAATAAAGTCGACATTAGAACATACTCGTTTTTCTGTCTAAAATTAGCAAGAAGCAACAGTTGGGGAAGAAGAATGCTGAAGAAGCATACAAAATAATGCTGATCTGAGTTGTTCCATCTCCCAGAGCATAAATATAGCTTAGCTTCCAATTATCACCTCATTTGAACACTTATAAGTACAATTTCTCTTTGAGCTGACATAGTTATGATCTTATAAATGACCTATGAACACACATGTGAAAATTCTCCTGTGCAGGGAATAGTGTTAGTCTTACCTAGCCACATAACAAGTTAAAATATGTACATGCTAGACAATGAATCTGGTGACAACATATGCAAGTCACTAGTTTTCTCCAAGTGTATAATGAAATCTCTGTGTTGCTAGCCACTTTTTCTTTATACAACCATTTAAGCGCATTGGCAGTAAGCGCTTAAAATCTTTTCAGAAAGCAATTTCAAGATAGGTGTTCCCATGATGTACTCTTACACTTTATCATAGATTGCTTTTTCTCGTGTGAGCAGTTCTTCTTTATGGCATTACCTTTTACCTGCTCTCCTGTGAGAATAAAGTAAAGAAGTTAGTGTATTAATGAGTTGCCAGAAGACAAGGCGATCACTGTTCGTTAATGTGGACCGTAGGTTGATTTGTGTCGTGGACCTCATATACCAAACACATCATTTCAAAGAAGCTTTTACTCCATCTATTTCTCGTAAATCCTATTCTCTGTCAAGAAAGCACTATACTGAACTATGTGCACAAAATTTTAGGCTTCCTAAGCTTATTGGAGAGGAAAGAAGCGAGAAAGTTTGCAAAGAGTTTATATTGATGAACTGCATTTTTGTTATCCATATTTTCCGGTCTCTTTGGACCATATATTAGTTATCTATATCAATTTTATGATTGCTTGAGTTTATAACAAGTTTATTAAACTTCACATGGACAGCATGTAGTGTTCCTTCACATGGTCGACAGTTACAGACTGTAAGCACTCCATTGTACTTCACATGGTCAACATTTACACCATTGTACTGACTGTAATCTATGATTCCTTTGTTGTTTATGTGCTGTTACAATCCATTGTAATTGTATAAATACATATCAATGAAGAACATCTCAATATAGTTGAATGAGATACAAACATCAAATCAAATTTTTATATGGTATCAGAGCATATTCCTGTCGTCCTCTAGTTCTTCATTTCTCCATGGTTATACAAATTCTGATTGGGCAGGTTATCCGTTCACTCGTCGGTCTACCACTGGATACCTTGTTACCTTAGGTAACAGTCCTATTTCGTGGAAATCCAAGAAACAGCCAACCGTGGCTCGTTCTTCAGCTGAGGCTGAATATCGCGCTTTGGCGAACCTAACAGCGGAACTTCAATGGCTAATTTATCTATTCAAGGACTTGCATTTTTCTTGTCCTCTCCCTATCATTGTCTCATGTGATAGTCAGGAAGCAATTCACATTGCGCAAAATCCAGTATTTCACGAAAGAACAAAACACATTGAGATTGATTGTTACTTTGTCCGCGAAAAGTTGTTACGTGGCTTAATTCTTCCAAAGCATTTACCTACTTCTGAACAATTAGCTGACGTTTTTACTAAGCCTCTGGGAAATCCACAATTTGGTCGACTAGTTGGCAAGTTGGGCGTTCGTTCGGGTTCTACCGCTCCAACTTGAGGGGGGTATTAAACTTCACATGGACAGCCTGTAGTGTTCCTTCACATGGTCGACAGTTACAGACTGTAAGCACTCCATTGTACTTCACATGGTCGACATTTACACCATTATACATTATACATACTGTAATCTATGATTCCTTTGCTGTTTATGTGCTGTTAACAATCCATTGTAATTGTATAAATACATATCAATGAAGAACATCTCAATATAGTTGTATGAGATGCAAACATCAAATCAAATTGTTATAAAGTTTGCATGTAAACATGATTTCTATGTAAAAAGGTTGTTTTAGTTTATGGAATGTTTGTTTTTTTGCATTGAAAACAAATAGCTGACTCGATGTTGTGGTATGTTGCGAAGTTTAAGAACAAACATGTTTTTTATGCCACTCTTTTCTGATTTGTAACCACTGTCCGGACAAGGAGATGTTTTCTTATTATTTCCACGCTGGAATATTTATCCTTCTTGGCAAGGTAACTTTATTTCTTATTCTCCATGACTCCATCCAACTGAAATTTGTGATGTTAAGTGGCTCTGTATCTCATTTTTTAGTTTTCCTTGGCAGGTTGTGATAAAGATGGACACTATGCATTTGTTATTGGAGATAATTTAACTCTTCGCTGTAATGCTCCCTCGCCACAATCAGCTTTTTGTTTCTTCTATTTCCTCCCATTGTTTTCCTTTTTAACTCCTGTGTTCGTTCCTTCTGCAGATAAAATTCTCAGTAAAATGGGTGAAGGTTAGTGCATAATATTTCTTTATTTGATTTACTATTATCAGCATTTGGTTGTTATCTGTCAGTTTTGAAAGGAATGCTATTCTAACGTTATGCTTTGTTTGGTATCATTTAATTCAGGCACATTTGGACAGGTATTAGAATGTTGGGACAATGAAAAGAGAGAAGTTGTTGCTATTAAAGTTGTACGTTTAATTTAAAAGTATTGTGGGGCTGCCATGAGTGAAATTGACGTGGATGAGCCATACTGGTTTGTGAAGCTTGATTTTGGTTCTGCTTTGCTCTGCATGTATTTTCTTTGGGTCCTAAGTTAGCTTCCCTTTATCTAAATTCTATTACGCTATTTTCAAGCACTAATTATTTATAATAAACCTTTTTTGTTATTGCAGATTGAGATGCTGACAGAATCTATTGATGAAACTTTGGACAAAGACGCGGCAGAGGAGGAAACTGGAGATATGACTAACCAGGTGAACACTAATGGCCCTCTTATCCTCTCTACTGCACAGTTAGAGTAAGCTGCAGTTAGAGCATCCTCAGGAGATGTCAGCCTGTGCACTCTTCCAATAGCTGGTGCCTTGGGTCTTTTAAAATACAGATGACAGTGTTTCTAAATGAGCAGGTCTGGCCAAAGATACAGGTGAAGAGTTTGTATGAATTGTGATTGTTTCAAAGATTTTTAGCTGTGCGGTATTGATTTGTAAGTTTTAAATGTCTACCTTCTCGGCTCCTTTTCTATGGAGAAACTTCTTAAGACTGTACATGATATTAATCAACATTTTAAGATGAGTAAATCTCGGAATGACGGGCAGAGATTTCATGAATTACATCATGTGCTAGCTACTGAATCCAACTGCTTAAGGAGGATGTAAAGAGCATACGGCGTAGTAATAAAGGGTAAGCATGAATCTGTGAATGCATGTCTTCCTGTAAATACTATATTAGTCTTTTGTCTTGTCACACATGGGAGATGAAGGATGATTTTCCTGTTGACTCATTAGACTGAGCGGATGTCGAATGGTCTCCAGATGGTAGTGTTATTGTGGTTTGGGATTCTCCTCTTGGATTGGTCTGTTGGATGTGAAGATGGCTGTTCACCTATAAGGTTTAAGATTGCAGTATATATATATATATATATATATTTTTAATTCTACAGCGATCTTATTGCATGGAACTATGGAAGCAATTTTGAAAACTTTGTTTTGTCCTTTATAAGGTTTATACAAGGCGTGGAAAGCGAGCCATGCCAACCATAATGATGGGATCAGATGAGTGCTTGAAGTTACTACGTGTACTTATGCGATCTATTCAATAGGACTTGTCTTATGATGATTGCTTCCCAGCTTCAAATTTGGCAAGCTCCTGGAAATTTAGGTTCAATTCAAACTGGTGAATTGGCTACATTGCAAGTTGAGGCCGGGAAGTTCTTAGCCCGAAAGCCAAATTGGATCAGGTATATGTCGTTCCTGAATTTTGTACTTGTATTTATTGAATTATTTTTTTTTGACGCTTTTTATTGGTTTTGTATCTGATTTAATAACACTTGATAGTAGGGTTACTGATGATGGGGTGCAAACGTGTGCCCATTTACACTGGCTTTGAAGTCTTTTAATGAATACCGTCAGTGCCTCCTATCTTGCATAAGGTTTTTGGCAAGGTAAAGACCATTTATCCTTGCATTGTGCATGTAATTATGATATTCAATATTGTTATTTTTAGTTTGACAGCAAAATGTAACCAAGTTCTTTTGTTGAGCCCACTATGGACTATACAAGGAATGACCGATTAGTGAGGATTGTCCCAGAATTCCTTCTTATTGCCCCCCTTAGTTTTGAATTTTTAACCTTGTATAATGGCAAGTATTTTCAAATTTTTTTCTAAAAAATAGTGCAATATACGTCGAGAGCCATCATATGTTGCCTACTCGAGTACCCTTCATTTGTAACTTTGTCGAGTGTCTCAACATCCATACTGAACCACTCTTATATTTTAGGAGGCTTCCATTTATCAAATGACGATGGCAGCTGCTGTTGTACCTGTTAGAATACCACAAGCTTCAAATGAAGGACCGGAATCTTGTGCTGTGAAATCACCAAGATCTTGTGCTAAGACGTTTCCAACACTGGTATAGGTTTACTGTTTGTTTGGCCAGATGGGAATGGTTGGGACAAAGCTTCTGCATCTAAACATGCAATGTAACTGTCTACGCAGTATACAGTGCCATGCTTAGTAAAAACGGTCTGCAGGTTTCAAGGTCTAATTGTGGACATTCTAGTGAAATGATTAGATTTTTTTTTTTTGAAAATGTGTTTAGGTTACCTGATGATTTTGATAGCCGTGAGTTTTCAACTGTATCCATTCAACATGACTATATTAGAAACGAGGGTCACTGACATTAATAATACAGAGTGATGATTTTAGGTTAGCCGTGTGTCACTGACATCGAAAATTAAAAATGTAAGTCATGATTTTAGGTTAGCCACTGACATTGAAAATTAAAAATGTAAGTTATTTATGAAAAAACCTAAAGTCATGACTAACATTGGTAGTTCAGTTTTGCAGGAACTGCTTATGAGAGTTGTTCATATAGGTTGCCTTTTTTTCTCCCATATTTACCTATAGTGTACTGAAGTTATGATGCTTTTCATTTAATTCGTCCAAAAATGCAATAGAGGTTTCTGCATTAATGGTTAATGGAGTTTTTTCTAACGTCTTGCAGTAAATGATTGACATAGTTTAATTTTTGGTTGGTGATACACCTACTTATTACTTGTATTTTATATGTGCTGTGCGCCTGTGCCCGTGAGCATACCAAGCTTGGGTGTTTAATATTTCTTTGAATTTAACCAAGGCTCCTAAAATATTCTGTGGAAGTCTGGTAAAAGGATCACACTCCCAGGTAGGCCTGTCAATATTTGTCCGATATCCGGGATCCGTTTCCGATTATTTGATATCCTATAGGATTTTATCCGTTGTATCGGATATCGGATATAATATGTTATCGGATATTTCTTCCTTAACATATCGGAATCGGAATAAGCTATATCCGTTTGTTTAGATATCCGATATGTTAAGGACGTAATAGTAATTTTCCCAAACCCTTATTTCCCCTACTAATTGATGTCTGATTTTCTTTTAGTGTTCAGGTTGATAAGTTTGGGATTCGATATCCGATAATATCGAGTATAATATCGGATATTATCGGATTTTGTCGGATAAATATCCGATAAGTGTCAATTATGAAAATGTTTTACAAGGGTTTTTAAGCTTTTTTGGTATAACCGGATATCTATCGGATATCCGATAGCTTAACCTATCGGTATCGATATCTGATTTTGATATCCTATAGGATATTATCGGATATCCGATAATCCTTAACCTGTCGGATATCGGAATCCTTAATATCCGACGGATATTCTTCCATTGACAGCCCTACTCCCAGGCTCACTGGCAAAGCATAATGAAAAAACTGGATAACTAGACATTAAGAGCCAATTCCTTTTGTAAGTTTTAACTTCAAATATTAGAAAGGTTTTCTTGGAAAAAGGAAATAAAATGTGAAATTCCCCTGTTTAACTACTTAAGATTCTTTGTAATGCATTTGGTGTACATTAAATTAAACACATTATTGGGGCGACCGGCCGGAGGGCTCGAAGGGAGGGAGTCCATTTTATGGTCACGAAGAGTAATACAAATGTGCAGTTTGATAAAAAGATTAAAAAAATTTATGTCCAAGGTTACTTTTCTACTAGACAAAATTATCTCTCCTTTTTAGTCCAATTACTATAATAATTTCTTATGTATCCTATTTTTTAGGGGTATAATTGGAAAGCCAACTTTAATATAACATATCTAAAAATCCGTACCTTGGAATTTTAAGAATTTTATCTCGTTGGAAAGGTAATAAAAAAAACTACGCAATGAGTACAAACAACAATATCAAATTTAGAGTTTTTACGAAAAATTTGGAAATAACATTGCAACAACAAAAAAAAAAGATTGTATAAGACGTTATGCAATTAACGGTGTTTCGTTTTTCTTCGGTCGGCCCTCCCTACCGTGGCAGACGGTGTTCTAGTTATATATTTTCTTTAGTTATATATGTCCTTAATGGTTTCACTTTAGATCACAATATACGGGTTAGTGATTTGATAACTGATGGCCATTGGAATATTCCGGATTCTCACCTTCAAGTGCTGATCTCTGCGGGTCTGGAGACTACAAATATGCCTTTACTTTCTGGAGATGTAGACTGCAGGGTCTGGAGACCTGAATTTTCAGGAGAATTCAGTGTTAGCTCGGCCACTAATCTGGTGCGTCAAAGGCATACCATGCTGGACGGTGCTTCGCTGCTTTGGAGGAAGGAAATTCACCCAGTTTTGGCTGCTCAGAACTGGAAATTCCTTCGTGGAGTTTGCGCAACCTTCGACTTAATCAAGAGCAGGTTCAAAATTCAGCTGGCTAATAAGTGCTGCCTGTGTGGTACTGAGGAAGAATCGCAAATCCATGTTCTGTTTGGTTGCAGTTTCGCAGCTAGAGCCTGGAATTGGCTTTATGATATGTTTAACATTCTGCCTAATGCAAATATTGTTATTTCTTATAAAGCAGCTAAGAACAGGAGCCCAATTGTTCGTGATCTGTGGCTTATTGCTAATCTGGTGCTGAAGTCAGAACTTTGGCAGGTGCGTAACAAAGCAGTCTTTGAGCATAAGAATCCCAATTGGAGCGTGTTTCACAAGAGAGTTCTGAAGATGATTCAAGACTTTTCAGTTCGTCTAAAAGGCCATATGAGTAATTGTGCCGATGATATTGTTTTGCTTAATTACTTCCGTGTTCAGCATAGAAGCGTTCATATGCAGCAACCTGTGGTATGTTTTTGGCAGCCACCTGAAAATAATGAACTCCTTCTGTGTTGTGATGGTGCGGCGAGAGGAAATCCGGGAATTGCTGGTGCGGGTGTGGAGACATGCATTGTGCAGTGATTGGAGCAATGAGTATTGATCTAGGTATTACGACGAACTAATTGGCAGAGCTATATGGAATTCTAGTTGGTTTGGAATGGGCTATGCAATGGGGTGTTAATCGTGTTTGTGTGAGATCTGATTCTAAAGGAGTTATAGAAGCTTTCAAGAACGATTATATCCCTTGGTTTGCAAGGATTAGATGGCGGGTGATTTGTAGTCATTACTTGTCTATAAGGTTCATTCATACTTATAGGGAGGCGAACTTCTCTGCAGATAAAATGGCTAAGCGTGGATGCTCTCTAGCAAATGAAGTGGGAATCCACTACACTGGAAGACCACCTTTTCTTAATATGGTTGAATACCCAAATGTATCTTATTTTCGTTTTAAATAGTTTTCAAGTCTTTGGGGTCGCTGTGACCTCTTTTCTTGTGAACTATTTCTTGTAAATTTGTTATCTATTAATATAATTTTTTGACTTATCAAAAAAAAAAAATGTTCTTTAGTTTTCATTTTGTTTTACTGTAAAATTCTAGAGTGGGTTTTTATGAAAAGAAAATTTTTGCTTGTCGGTGCTGATGCTCGGTGGAAAATAACATGTAACGTGTGGTGGATAGTAGATATAGTTTTATAAAGAGAGAGTGTCCGTAACAGTATCCGTAAGTAAACGTTGTTTTTGGGTCGTTGAATTAAGTCAAAATTGGGTTTCAGTTTTATTCACGAGGTTTTTCTTCAATTTCTCTTCGATCAAAGACGGAATTTCTGAGTGATTTTGGGGGCGTGTTATCCCTTAGTGGTTTTTGAAGAGTAGGTTTCATCATCTTGAGCAGGTAAGTGATCTAAAATTTGATTTCTCTAATTTTAAATCACCCATTGGGGTTGTTAGGGTTGTTGGTTGAGTACTTTTCAGGTTGCTGTGATTCTTCGTTGAACGTTCACTTGGGGTTCTTGTTAGGTTTTCCCTTAGTTTTTTTTTTTGAAGCATAAAATTTATTAACTACTAAAGGGATATTACATGAGGGTATATAATACCCCAAGATTCATCAAATACAATTAGATTGGTACGCCATGGATCCGCAATAACATGATATTGGAGTAGAATAGCTATCTTCGATTCAGAGATGCATCAGTGGCGGAGGTTGGTTTCGAAGGTCGGAAGGCCTTCGGTCAATGCTTTCCACAAGAAAAGCAGTATTTTTGATGGACATTGCAGTGTCCCAGGGAACTTAGATGGAGGTAGAGTTGTCCGATGCAGTTGATCGAGATTCCTAGTCCTGCCTTTGTATGTTGATGCTGCAATGAGCTGCTCGAGTAATTTGCTCCTTCACTTTTCGTCTTAATCCATAGCTTCAAATAGATACTTTAGCTTTGACTGAGCCTTGAAGTATAATCTAATCTCTTCTCTTGAAGTAAAAGTGCTAAAAATGCTATTACAAAGGTTACTAAAGACTCTCTAAACCAACTATTACTAATCTCTGCCTTTAGAGGAAGAGGTACTAAAACTGATAAAGCAATTACAAGCCTACTAAACTGTACTTAAGATACAAACTGAAACAGAAGTAAGCTAGATTACAAATGATACGACTGAAAGTAAAGGCTAAAACTAACATAATTTGAGAATAGTCTGCCGACCCAGAAAACACATCGATCAAGATTCTTTTACTAGGTAAGCTGAAGTAAGCTCTAATATATGGGATCAAATACATATGCTGTTGCTGAGTGTACAGTTGAGAGTGTTGCTGAGGTTGTTGCAAGTCCAGTAAGGATTAGGTTTTCAAGGTAAATTCCTTTGTTTGCTAAACGCAGAGAAAAGCCAGTCGCGAGTCCTTAATGATGAGAAAATGATGCTGAGGTTAAATCAAGCTTCAAGAGGAATCACTTTTACTGCCTTGCAATCCAAATCAAAATCTCCTTTCCCTCATTATGAGTATCAAGATGTATCCATAGAAGAAAGCCCATAATAATATGAGATACCAAAGTTACTTTCAAAAATGCCTCAGATGAAACATTTTCCCTTAATTTCATTTTCCCTTAATTTTGACACCCAATAAATATACCCTTATAGAACAATATAAATACCCATATCATTTAAATACCTTATCCATTAAAAAATAGATTACCTTAATACTCTCACTTACAATATTATTTTCCATTTAAAAATCTTATCCATTAAAAAATAGATCATTCTATTATTTCATTTCACCACCACCAACAGCACCGCCGCCACCACCACTCCGCCACCACCACTCCACCACTACCACCAATCCGCCGCCACCACCACCACTCCACCACCACCACCACTTACTAAATACAACCACCAATAACATTCCACCACCGCCACCACCACTTCACCACCAACACCACCACTTACTAAATACAACCACCGCCGCCGCCACACACCACCACCGCTGCCGCCGCCGCCGCCACCGCTACACCACCGCACGCCGCCGCCGCCACCGCCACCGCCGTCAATATTAGGTGTCAACAACTGAAGTTGATCCAAAAAACAAAAGTTCAAAAATATTTGTCAAATTTGGTTGTTGATTCCATTTTTCTATTGTTGATACACAAACATTGGTTGTTGACTCCCTAAACTAAGGTCAATTTCTATTGTTGATACACAAATATGTTGTTGACTCCTTACACTAAGATCAACTTCTATTGTTGATATACAAATATTGGTTATTGATTCCATTTTTCCATTGTTGATACACAAACATTGGTTGTTGACTCCCTAAAATAAGATCAATTTCTATTGTTGATACACAAATATTTGTTGTGACTCCTTACACTAAGATCAATTTCTATTGTTGATACACAAATATTGGTTGTTGATACACAAATATTGGTTGTTGATACACAAATATTGGTTGTTGATTCCATTTTTCTATTGTTGATACACAAATATTGGTTGTTGATTCCATTTTTCCATTGTTGATACACAAACATTGGTTGTTGATTCCCTAAACTAAGGTCAATTTCTATTGTTGATACACAAATATTTGTTGTGACTCCTTACACTAATATCAATTTCTATTGTTGATACACAAATATCGGTTGTTGATTCCATTTTTCTATTGTTGATACACAAACATTGGTTGTTGACTCCCTAAACTAAGGTTAACTTCTATTATTGATACACAAACATTTGTTGTTGACTCCTTACACTAAGATCAATTTCTATTGTTGATACACAAATATTGGTTGTTTACTACCATTTCTATTGTTGATACACAAACAAGAACCAAATAAAGAGTAAAAACAAATAAGAACCAAACAATAACAAGAGTTTATGATTCACAATATCAAATAACTACTGTATTCATGATAATTCCAACAGAAATGTGTCAATAGTCAGTTAAACATGCCAAGAGCAAGTCACCTTCTCGCTTCATCACCAATATCAATAGCAAACCACCAACTCTGATTCCAACAGCACCACTACTACCGTCCAACACTCCACACCTATTAACCACTCCACTCCACACAATCACTCCACACCTATCAACCAAAACTTTTAAGTAATTTTCAGCAATTTCCTACTAACTCAATTTCATTATCTCAGCACCACCAGTTTACAGCTTCATAGTACATTTTATACTATCAGGCACCAGAAGCTAGCATGAGACATATCACATCAAAAATTCAATTGGTTAAGTAATTAAGCATGCATTGGTAGAGTAGTCTATATCAACTAACAGAGCATGGCCACAATGATCAAAATGGAAAGAGTTAATATGGGGATAGTTTCTGTATATCAAGCAAACATCAATTCCCTCGTCAAACAATTGAACACAAATGCTATTAACGTTTTATAATCATTTAATAAGGTCCAAACAAAATTACATCTCCTAATACATTAGTCAAAGACCCAAATAAAGTTAGCAAGTACTCAGCATTTCCACAAAATGCGAACAATTTGACCCTTTGGTTCCTCTTGGGACTTCTGCAGTATTAGGGCGACGTCCCAGAACAAGCGTGTAATCCATTTACACCATCAAATGGTGGCGACTAGAACATATACAACCTCACTAAAGAGGTGAAATTTCCAAAGTAAATGACAAAAGATGTTTACAAATGGAATCATAATGCAAATGCATAATCAAGTGAGTACCTGGCACATGTAATTAGATGCAAAGTCATTGATTACAGCAACTGCATAGTTTTAACGGGGAAGCTATTTCTCTTGCGCCATTGATTTCCAAAAATCACGACACAACCAAGCCAATAATTGGAGTAATTAGCCAACTTAATAGCTTCTACTGAATCAAATGATGCTGCCAACTGCACCTGAACACACATTTCAAGTGTACTTTAGGAAAGAAAAATTCAAATGCTTCCCCTATAATTTACAAATACATATTAAAAAGAAAAAAATCAATCAAATTCAAAACATAACAATTTTACAGTAAAATCAACAATCTCTGCAAACAATATGAAATTAGTAAACCATGAAAAATACAAATTACATATAAAGATGCATTCTTACTTGTTTGTAGATTATGAAACCAAATTGATCAATAAATTCATTCCGATGAAATTTGTGAATCAAAATTAGTAACCATAGGTCGAGAAGTAATAAATCAACAGATGTAAATTTAAAAGAATGAATCACATACACAAAATAAAAATAAAAAATGAACAAACGCAATGGTTAA
>JAJJWX010000584.1:0-92235 GCA_023529315.1 Papaver bracteatum | reverse complement strand
GTATCATTTTATAACTCTTTTCTCCTTTATTTATTACGATACTCGTGAACTATTAACTTGCGATATTCAGTACCTACATTGTCTCTGGTTCCCTTGTCCAAAATAATTTTGCCTTTGTCCCCCATAATTTTCTTGTTGTTGATCTAATCTTGGAATTTGGTTATTTCTTATTCGATTATGGAAATTCCTTTCTCTATCATACTCTTCTTGATCTCTACTACCCATTGCTACCATTTTTGGCTGGCTACCATTGATTTTCTTCTCTTCTGAAATTTGCGAAGAAGTTTGTGAGGATGTTTGCGAAATACCTGCTACTGCATTGATTATTTTGGGAAGTAAATTTGCTCCTCCCTCTTGATTGCTACTGGATATGACTCCATACTGTTTTGCTTTTCCTCTAGTGTAATGTATTCTTTTTGAAATTCTCGTAACTATGTCATCATTATGGAATTCTTTCTTCTGAAGATTTGAACATATAATTGTTCAGTTGCGAACATCGCATTTATGAAGGACATAATCAAGTATCTCTCATCCACGCGCCCTGCCATATCACTACACATAGTCTTCCATCGTCTTACCAAATGCTTCAAACTTTCACCCACTCTTTGTTTTAAACTAAATACATCTTCAATACCAAGCCGTGAAGAGTGATTTGTGATATATGCTCCAAGGAAAGTTGCTTGCAAATGACTGAATGACGTAATAGTGTTCTTAGGGAGTCCTTCGAACCACTTTAAAGCTTCCCCTGTTAAACTCGATGCGAAGTACTTGCACAACACATCATCATGATTCTCCCATTGTAACATGCATCTTATGTATGCTTTAATGTGCTGAATAGCACATGAAGTCCCATCAAAGATACTGGTAAGTGTGGGTAAATTTCATTTTGGTGGAATTCCTCCCAATTGTACTTCTCTAGCAAATGGAGTCCTTGCAGCTTCTTCTATTGCTTCATCTAATTAACTTCTATCTCCTCCTCTTCTATTGTTTATCATCCCTCTCATTTCTGCTAATTCTCGAAAAATCCGTGCATTTGCCTCAGAACTCTCATCCATTGGTCTTTTTAATGCAGCTTCTCTTCTTCTACGTTCTTGCGCTTCCTCCCTTGCGATCCTTCGCATTCTATCATATTCTTCATTAATGTTTTCATTTGCACAATTCTGCAAATATCTTCTTTCTAAATTATCATAATTGTTCAGTCGCAGAGTATCTTGGAATTCTTGTTCTTCCCTTTCTATTCTTCTCATTCTTCTTATGCGAATATCAGGAATTTCTTCTTCTTCATTTCTCTTCATTCTGTGATTTACTTCTTCTTTATTTGTTTGTACTCTGACTCGAGAGTTTGGTTCATTCCTCTCTACTTCTGTTTGTTGATTTACAATTCTTCTCTTAATTCTTTCATACTCAACATTTTGTTTGTTACGAGCCTCTTCATATCTTCTTACTCCATTCTCGTGATTGTTTTGATGTACTTCTTGTTGTCTCTCAGTTTATTCCATAAGTTGCTGTTCTTCCTCTCGATTCTGATTGCTTTCTCTAGGATTCGGCCTTGTTCGTAAATTCTCCATGTTTTGTTCGTGGTTTGGTATTAAAATGAAACGATTCTCTTGATTTCTTTCACCTTGATTTTGCGCTTGTTCTTGCATATTATTTTCATCATTGATTATCGGTGAATTTTGTCCTTCTCTTTCTGTTCTAACATTTGATCTTGCAACACTTTGAGATTTCCTTCTTTGTAGCATCTCATTTTCCATCCTCAATTCTTTATTTTGTCTTGTTAAATTGGCACGTCCTTCAGCTTCGATCATTCGTTCTTCTTGGATTCCTTGTCTTAGTGTTTCTAACATCTCCCTTTCTCTTTCAAGAATTGTTCCTCCCATCAACCTTCCATTTTCTCTGATTTGTGGTTCTCTATCTTCTTCCTCTGGTGTATCATTTCTCCAAGTGTGTATACTCACTCGATCATGATCTATTATTTGTTGAGCTTGATTTCTTCGATTACTCCTTCTCCTACTAGGTTCTCCTGTTATATTTTCTTCTCCTCCTGCGAGTCTTACACTTCTTCTTACTTCAGTTAATGGTTCTGATGTGTTTCTTCTTCTTGTCATTTTTCTGGTACAGGAATTCTTTCTCTCCCTGTTTCTAGCGCCAATTATGTAGTTGCAGAATAACCTACAACTACACCCTCAATAGAATTAGTAAAAACTCAAGAAGTTCTTGATGGTGAATGATAACTTTCTTATTAATTTTCTTAATTGATTACATGGAATTATCAAAATGGAACTAGAATAGTTACAACTTTTTCTATTCTCTTTCCTAAGATAATTTCTTACACTCACTAAAAGAACCTCTCGAATTTTACATTTGAACTCTTATTTATAGTAAAACCTATCTGTTTGTATATGAGTTGCGATACTTCGCAACTCATACTCGCAAAAGTATTCCATCCTCGCAAAACTTCATACTTCTCCGCGCTACTTCTATCATCGAATCATTTTATAACTCTTTTCTCCTTTATTTATTACGATGCTCGTGAACTATTATCTTGCGATATTCAGTACCTACATGGAGAGAGTCTTGAGGAGAGAGAAAGATTTTTCAGAGAGATTTTTAGAGAGAGAAAAGATATTTTTCTTTATCATCTTCTTCCCCAAAATTAGATTTAGAACTCCATTAATGGAGATTATCAAATGTAAAATCAAATGTAAACTTTAACAATCATAGTATAAAATCATAGACGTAGATCAAATTGATCGAACCATGTAAAAATCCGTGTGTCTATTTACAATGTTTAGAATTTTAAATATCAAATTAGCTTAGATCAAGAGATTATTATCAAGATATTACAAGGGGTGTGTTGTGGGAAATCCTGCAACTACATTTTGGCGCCGACTAAGGGGAAAATGGAAAATAGATTGCGCGTTTAGATTAATATCATTAGAATTAGATTTCACTGGATCTAAAAGTTTCAAGACCAAATATGGAAAGCTACAATGAAAGATCATGATTGTACAACAAATAAAGAGAAGGAGATATATTAAGGAGTGGATGAAGAAAATATCAGCAAAATTGTGTCAACAAATCATCAAAAAGGACAAAAAAATTTCTCACTTTTCTTATTCTTTGTTTCATTTTTCAGATTTGGGAATTTCAAAACACAAATTGAAAAAAATAAATTTTTTGTAAAATCCAAACTTTGCTTTTTGTAGAAATTTGATTTATTATGGATGTCTTGAATCTAAAAATGTTTTGCTATAAATTTGTAGTAACCAAACTTTGTTTACAAAATTGTTTAATGAATTTCTAAAAATGTCAAAATTTGATATTTTCAGTTGATTAGAGATTTACATTTCGAAAGAAAGTTTTCATTCTTCGCAGGGAGAAATCTAATGAATTTGGATCAATTAATTGTTCAAATAGGACAAATTATTTCTTATCTTATTAAATTACATGTTCATAGTATCGATCTGGAAGATTTTGAATTTTAAATTATTAATCTTTGTTTTTCACAAAAATTACTGTTTAGTTGATATTTTGAATTCAAAAGAGTTTTGATCATAAATTTACGTCCATAAACCTTGAATTTAATCATAATTTCGACAACTAATGTGAACATGATTTTTGTGATTGAAGTTACAGATGAAGGAATCAGAAATTCCAGCGAAATTTCTCTTTTGTGATATTAAGATTCCAACGGAGGAGAAAGCACAAAGGACAAAGATAGCACAGTAGATAAAGGAAGAAGACTAAAGATTTATTCACCAAATACTTCACAAACAATCGCGAAGAAATCAAATGAGGTTACACCAACAAATTATTCCACAGGGAAAAGTCTCAGATACGAAGATGTGAAGAAAAGATTAACTTCAAAAACGTGCAAAATGAACGCATGAATGGGACCTAATATATTAGTTCACAACGTCAAGATATTAGCCATGAACAACGTCAGAATTTTTCTTTCCTAAGATATCGGTAGAATAGTCCACACCAGTAATCACGAACGTCAACAACGTACCAAATAAACAATGAAAAGAATTCACCTCGTCAACATTTAGGCCAATATGAGTTCTTCTCACATAGTTCAAAGTTTAGAAGCACGAGGAAACTAAAAGATGCCAAAGAAAGGACTAAGAAAAGTAGAGCAATGGAATAGTGAAAAGAAATTAATAGTGAGAAATTGATCCCACGAGCTGCTCGTGAAAAGAAGCAAGAATTAATAGTGAAAAGTAGAGCAAAATTTTTATGGTACGAAGAGATCAACGGACGGTGTGAAGAAATTAATTATGCTTTGCAGCTTATAAAGTATGAATGAAGATACAGTGGACAAGGATTATCAATGGAACTGGCGATAAGGAAGAGTACACAGTGGTAACATTTTTGCGAAAATGATATTATTTTGGAAGATGACAATGGAGGAACATTCTGCAAAGAAGTATTATATATAGTGACAAAACTTCGCAGCATGCGCGAAGATAGAGCAAAAAAAAATGAAAGGAAAGAAAGACGTGGAGAAGAATGAAACGATGGTATGCAAAATATGCAGTGACAATTCTTTGTCTTCTTCCCAAATTCTATGTGGACAAGAAGAAAAGTTTTGACAAAACCAGTTCGTGGACCCCCTCATGAGAACAAAATTCGTGAACAAATATTTTTGGACATTCTTCCTTTGCGAACACCCAAAATGTTAAGTATAAAGGACGAATGGAGACATATGGCTTAACTGTTAACATTTATTTTCACGAATTAAAAAGACATTAGTTCACGAATTAAAGAGACATTAGGTGACGAGCATCAATAGGTGCTAACAGGATGAAAACGCATAAGTAGGTGACGAATTAGTGTAGGATTCTTCTTCATTATCTTACTACACCTAATTTTTCCAACCGTCCCATTATCTTAGTTAATTATTTTAGTTAACTACACTACGAAGCATCACTCCGCCATTAATTATCTTAGTTAATTATTTTAGTTGCAGTTGGAGCAATTATTAATTATTTTTTTAGTTGTCTCATTATCTGTATGTTGATAAGAAATTTTACAGGGATGGATAAGCATCATTCCAGCGAGCAGCAATTCCAGTGAGCAATTCGTTCAAGATCGTTCGTTCAAGATGATGGAAAAATGACCAAAATTTATTTTGCAGGATGAGAACATAGTGAAGAAGAATACAACTCACCAAAAATGCACAAAGGAAAGAACGAGAGATGAGAAGATTTGGAGAAAATAGCTCGCATGTATAACTAGTGTAAGGAAATCAATTCGTGGAATACTTCAACATCGCAAATATTTCTCTTAGCAAATATTCTCTTCGCGGGCAAGAGTAAGAACAACTTAGACGGAAGCAAAAATGTGAAGTTTAACATGAGTAAAGATGATATTTATGGCGAGGAAAACAATTTAAATAAAGACCAAAAGAAATGAAGTGGAAGTACAATGAAGAAATAAGCAAAGCTATAAAATTATCTCAAATTACGGCAAACATGATGCACAGATAAATGGCCATGATTAAAGAAAGACAATGATAAGAAGAAGGCGGGAGATTATTTCGCGAGTTAATTTAACAAGAGAAGGGTTAGAACGATTGGCATGGTGTGAGAGATAAGTCAAGAGTTTATTTCTCATTTCTTCTCATTTCACGAGCAAATCAAATACTTAAGAGACTCAGAACCATAGAGAATAGGCAAAAAGCTAAGTACCACTTCCTTGAATATTTTACTTACGGAAAATGAAATTTTTTGGTTTATATCATCGCCAGATTTCAAAGGACATTTCTAAAATTTGTAATGTTTCAAAACATTTCAAAAACTTTTGATTCAAAAGCGATTTAATTGCAAGATTCCTAAAATTTCAAAGTTTCAAAATATTTCAAAGATTTTTTGATTTGATTGAGAAACAGCGATACAATCACCAAGAATTCAAAAGTATAAAAAATGAGACCATCGCAAAAATTTTAAAGCTCGCAAAAATTTTCAAAATTTTCAAAGATTACAATAAATGAAACTATCGCAAAGATTTCTAAGACTTCAAAAAAAAAAAAAAAAATTGATTTCATTTCCAAAACAGTGATACCCTCAAAAAAAATTCAAATATTTCAAAAGATTACAGAAGACGAAATTATCGCCAAAATTTCTAAAATTTCAAATTTCCAAAATACGCGATACAATCACAAGATTTCAAAGATTTCTTTAGAATATTTATTTTACAGAAAGAGAATTTTGGTTTAACAAATGCGATAAAATTGCAAGATTTTAAAGAATATTTCTAAGATTTCAAAAGATTTTAAAGAATAGTTCAACTCACAGAAATGAGCAAAACAAATTTTTATCAGAGTTGCGAGTGTAATCGCGAGATTATTCAAGACTATATAAAGAATTGACAGAAATGAAAGAATGAAGAAACGCGAAAATATCGCGAGAAACGCGAATATAATTTCGCAGAGATTTAAAGAATGGGACAAACCTTTATGGTGTGCACCCTAGTTCGCGAATACAATTTCGTAAGAGGCAAATGTAAGACCTACAAGCACGTTATAAGGGGGGTATCTCTTTACATGATTCAGCGATAAGGTTATACCGCTACTGGAACCTGATTCATGCAGATGTTGGGGTTAAAGAAAACCTATCCGGGAGAGAGATCTTGGATTTCCAGCTTTATAAGGTTATACCCTGGTTGGACGACCGAGGATCTCTTCCAAGAAGTGCAGAGTATGACCAAGGCGCCGAGGTACACGGTTTATCCAAGGGTGCCCGGGACGGACGAACCTACCCTGGCCATATTTGGTTAGTCTTGGCTATGATGCACTTGGCCTGAAGAAAACCCCACTTAGGGTGCAGTCTTGTAACTATAAGCCATACAGGCATAAAGGACAAGAGGCTGCAAAAAACAACTGGTTGTTGGAAAATCTGGATGGGAGGAGCTAGTCTTGTATGGCCGATGTTCCCTCCTTGAAGGGGCAACCAGGGGGAAGATAATGGCGGCACCCTCCATTAGGGAGCTGATAAGTGTCTAAAGACGGCAATATCATGGGGCTCTAAGATCGCAAGATCATTTAGGCCTGTCATATTATCGCGTAAATTATACAGAGGCAAAAAGCCAAATGAGAAAAAGTTAAGATGAGATCAATGGGTTTTTACATGAAAGTGTAAAGACGTCCTGCAATTTCATCGCAAGACGGCAATGTCATGAGACTTTGATCTCGCAAGAGAACTTAGACTTGTCATATTGTTGCATAACAGGCCAAAAAGCCTCGAGAGAAAAGATAAGGCAAGATCAATGGGTCAATACATGCAAATGTAAAGACGTCCTGCGATTTTGTCGCAGAAAGAAAAATTGGCGAAATAAGACCTTTAACTAGGAAGGCAAAATAAGACCAATAGAATAATCTCAAACATTAATTATTTTATTTTAAGAATGCAGGAAAGATTTTTTCATCGCAAGAAAGATAGCAAGTACTATTCAGAGTTTCTCAGAAGTATTATTCAGAGTCTCTCAAGAGGAATGTCTACAATCTCGCCACTATTCATCGCAACTATTCATCTCCACTATTCACAATCTCGTCACTATTCATCGCCGTTATTCACAGTATTATTTCAGAATATCTCAGAAACATTTAGAGCCTCGCAGACACATTCATAATTTGAAAAAATTGACAAATCGCGAAAAAATTGAAATTGGAATATAATTATTTTATCAAATGAGGCAGAGGCAATTTTATCAAATGAGGCAGAGGCAATTCGTTCATTTAGCATTTTCTCAGGGATTCTTCCTTCAAAGATAAAGAACAGAGGCAACTATGGATTACCAAGAAAACATTTTATGTTCTTTATCTTCTCGCAAGAATCATTTCCAAAATGGACTAGGATTTTCACCAAAAATCCAGTAATAATTTCACAAGAATAGAGGAAATACTTATGATTTTCATTAAAGGACGGATACTTCTTAAATTTTGAAGAATGAGTACTTCTTATATTTCTTCAGGGATACTTCATACTTCACGAGCACTTCAAGAGTTAATACTTCTTATTTACTTAACAAAGATATGGAACTTCGCAAAAGAATAGAGGCAAGTATATACTTTTCAAGTCCAATATTCTTTCGCTCATTCCTTCATCAACAAAAATCAAAGACTGCTACAACAACATTTTTTCTTAAAATTACTTTTCAAGCAATATTCAAGAAAAAAAAGAGGCAAGATGTAGGATCAGAATATCGCCACAATTATATTCACGAGAGATTAATGACACTTCTGTGAGCGTTACTAAAAAATATTCAACAACATTTCACGAGCGTCACAAAATAATTCAAAGAATGACGAAGTTGACGATTGAAGAGGCATATTAGAAGAGTGTTGTTTCACGAGGATTACAAAATTTGGAGAATATTAACATTGTAATTACAACGATGAGATCGCAAAATAGATCCGAAATAAAGGGGAAAACTTAGCTGTCACCCACTATGTAATTTCCTATATAAAGGGTTCAAGTAAGTCCAGAAAAGGATGATGTATTTTTTTAGAGTGGAGAGAGTCTTGAGGAGAGAGAAAGATTTTTCAGAGATATTTTTAGAGAGAGAAAAGATATTTTTATTTATCATCTTCTTCCCCAAAATTAGATTTAGAACTCCATTAATGGAGATTATCAAATGTAAAATCAAATGTAAACTTTAACAATCATAGTAGAGAATCATGGACGTAGATCAAATTGATCGAACCATGTAAAAATCCGTGTGTCTATTTACAATGTTTAGAATTTTAAATATCAAATTATCTTAGATCAAGAGATTATTATCAAGATATTACAAGGGGTGTGTTGTGGGAAATCCTGCAACTACATTCTGATAGTGCAGGCTTGGGACCCTCCACGACCCCATAAAGTGTTGAAAGCGTCTTCTAGACAGAGAGATGATGATATTCTTGCGATGTACCCTTGAAGAGTAGATGACCTTGTTGTGTGTGCAGCTTTTTGGTTGACTGTGTCTTCTAAGCTTTGACAGTGAAGGGATTCTGTGTATATCCTCTGTCCTCAAGCATGGTTTACATGTTTCCATATTTGTAGTAATTTTTGCTGTGGTGAGGCTCTGGTTGGTATTAACGAGTGAACGACAACAGTTCTTGGTAGGCGATGTAATCAAAAGAGACTACATTGTCGTGGTAATAGTGTAGGTTGGCTGGAATTATATGGGCTTCCGTGGAAGTAAAAATATTGGTTGGATGTGACTATGATCCTTGACACGAAGAAGCGGCGTTGAAGTAGCTTCGGCTCTCGGTGAGGATGTTGAAACTTAGGAAGCTAAACGTTAAAGTTTTGGCTTCGGACCCTGGAGCAGCTTATGGAGAGAATGCTGAATCGGAGTAGTTGCGTTAATTAGTGTGTTGTCAAACCGGACATCCTTCAAGTGAACAGTGGTTATGAATCCTTGGTTCCTTCTATCAACCATGCTTTAGTTTGGGAGCGGCTTCTCTGGTTGGAAACAGATGCTTCCCTAATGCAGTACGGTTGAGAGTTGCAGATATGTCTTGACGTTGTGCCTTAAGGAAACATAGAATCTCACATAAAATTTTCATCATGGACCGCACAGTTTTGTGGGCGAAGTCCCCAGAAATCATGCGTCCCTTGACAGGAAGAGAGTCTTCGTGAACCCAGGGGTTTGATGATTTGCTTCGATTTTGGAGAAGTCGTTCCTGATCTTTACATGTGATGAAATTGGATTGCTGCTTCCCAACGAGACGTTTAAGTGCAATGGTATAAGGATGCAGGCTGCCAGTGCTAGGAAGATGCAAACTGGAAGTGCAAGTGTGACGCAATCAGTCAGTGCTGGAAAAGATGCAAACTGCAAGCGCTGGAAAGGATGCAGGCTGTCGGCGCAAGGTGTGGTATTGTGGCCGGTCATGTGCGTGCTGCATGTGTGCCTGACATGTGCGTCGGGCATGTGCATCTAGTAAGCGCATCTGGAAAGCACGTCTGCTGTTGTTTTGGACGCGGACTATTGGCGTTGGAACTATGGCTATCAAGCTGTAATGATAGCGCTGGAGGCTTCTTACTGTTGGACGGTGAAATCGATACCTGGAAGGCGTGCAGGGTGGATCACGGAATGCTGGTGTTAGCGGTAGCATGGTAGCAACAAAGTGGGCAAGCATATTCTGGCTATGCACTCCAACGTTCCTCCTTCAGTTTGTTCTCCTCTTTTTGTTGGTGAAAACCTTAGCCATAGGTATTCCATCCATAAATCCGTAGGAATATAGTTCCTCTCTTCGAATATTACTGTAGTAGTGTCAGCTACTTCATGAATAGTAACTGGTAAATGTTATGATGCAAAGTCGGTACGTATGGTGATGCAACAAAGAGTTGGAGCTGAAACAGGAGGTCCGCCAAATGACGAATGATGTCTTCTTCGAGAAAATTAAAACACTGTTGAATGGATTCCTTTGCAATTATGTCTTCTGAAATTCTTTTGTGTTTTTTTTTTTTTGAAAGACAAATGAAACACCTGGCTTATGGTTTTGATTTTCTGGATTTTTGGGTTGATAGAAAAGTCTTTTTATTATTATTATTTTCTGGGTTTCTGGGATGATAGGCAAGTGTTTGGGTTATTATTCGGGATGAACCGTTTTTGGATATGGAAGATATGAAAAGATGAATATGTGCTTCCTCTTTTTTTTTAGGGATGATGCAGCTTTTTGGTTATGATACGAACATCCCAGGGAAGATATGGAATCGTGAACATTGTGTGTTGGTAGATGACATGGGACAGGATATAACATGGCTATTGGTTTTATCATTCCCGTGAAAATTTGAAATGGTAAACCATATATATTCTGTTTAGCCAAGACTTACTCGGTTTCCCAGATCTCCTGATGATAAGGGATCCTCGTGTGTAAGATCGGATTTCGCGGAAAGCATCATTGTGATTATGGAAAGTCCTCGGTCGTTTTAAGTTACTTGATGAATGGACCGTTTGCTTTCGATTTCTGTGAAGTCCCCAGCCGTTTCATGTAGCTTCACGAATGGTAACCAGGCTGTCTTTCGGTTCTTGTGAAGTCCCAAGCCGTTTCATGTAGTTTCACGACTGGTAACCAGGCTATCTAGTAGTCGAGTTGTAAATCCCCAAATAAATTGCTTGCTTCTGCCGTCCTGATGCCTGGATCGAAGTATGAGATCGATTTTTAAAAGCTGATATGTAACCGAAAGATCAATCCTCCCACCGTGGTCGCTAATTGTTTATGAGTAAAAACCATTTCTGCCGATTTTGGTAAATTCAGTAGGTGAGTGAGAAACTGGTTTAAACCCTAAACAAATGTGCTACACGTGAGCACTTTCTAGATTCGAGAGATCAATATGTACAAGTCCGGCCTAAACCAAGAAATGGCCATTCCAGACTTGCTTCGGTCACAAAGTAGAGGAGAAGGGTTGATTTGGGTAGGGAAGCAAAGAAGGGTGTTGAGACCAGAATAGTTCTGGAAAGGTAGTTTCTCGACCTGTATCAGAAAAGTGAGAGCTTAGGAAGCTTGCAAGAGATGGAAGCCTTTTTGGGAGAGCTTGCCAAGTTGCCTATCCGAGAGTGTTGTATTTTTCTCCTGACCGAGACTTGTTGTCTGGTAAAAATAGGTGAGACCTATTTATATAAGTTGAGATTGAAACGTACCCTGGCCTCGTTAAGGAAGGAAAATAAAGGGTAGTTAAATGGGAGGAGGTGGTAACCGGTGTGTTTAAGAGTGAAAACGTTTTCACCATTATTTCCCAATTTAATTGACCGCTTTAATTCCTTTTCACGATTTCTTAATACGAGCATAGTGTACGCTGCATGTTTTGACCGCCAAACCAAAACCCGGAGAAAGCATCTCCTAGTTTGTGTTGATGTCTCGAGAGTTGGTTACACTTTGGGTCCAAGTGGAAATTCCAGGATGCTAGGGGAGCGTGTGGCATGTGCGGAATGCCTTGATCGCAAGTTACACTTTGAGCGTAAGTGGCAACGCCAAGCTGCTAGGGGAGTGTATGGCATGTGCCAATGGCATGTGCGGAATGCCTTGGTCGCGGGTTGCATGATTTTCCATTGGCACGGAGGTGCGTCTAGCATGGTTGGCATGATTTGGCACGTTTGGTGTGGCTGGCATGATTTGTCGTTGGCACATGGGTGCGGCTAGCATGGTTGGCATGCTTTGGCACGGTTGGTGTGACTAGCATAGCTAGGGTCAAGTCAGAGTGCGTTTAGCATGGCGCATCTTGCTTTGGATAGGTGTGGCTGGCATGACTTTCCATTGGCACGGAGGGGAATTAGGGTTTCGCTCGCTGGCACGGAGGGGAATTAGGGTTTCGCTTAACCCTAATTTGAAAAAAATACCCCCCATTAATTACTGACTACATGCATTAAATGTTCTAATAAATGTGTTACCGGTGACATTAGGTTATTCGAGGTTTTATAATTTTACCCTTTGTCTAAAAACCACCATCAACATTAAGTCCCCTGCTTAGGTCGGAACATGAGCTTTGTAGCGAGGTAAGCATAAGATGGTGTCAAACTAGTAATTCGTAAATAGAATTGAGGAGGCTTGCCTCACCTTTTTATAGATAGGATTTGGAATCCTTGCCTATGGAAGTTTTGCACAAATCGGGAGGCTGGCACGATTGGGAAGTCAGCATCATTGAGAGACAGGAAGCTGGGCGTCCTTGGGAGTTGGCACAAGTTGCTTACTAGCTTGGTAGGTCGGCTTAAGCTGGGAAGCTAGTGCAAGTTGGGAGACTGACCAGGATTGGAAAGCTTGCACGTATTGTGAAGATGGCACCGGTTGGGATGATGACGCTGGTTGGGAAGCTGGCGCGAATTGGGAAGCTCTTGCAAGGGAGACGTTTGCGGTTTAGGGTTTGACACACTGAAACCCTAATTGGCGCCCTTCACTAAAGTTGTTGTAGAATCCTCGTTTGGAGTCGGATTTTCGATGTCCGCATATGTATCTTCAAACCCAGGAAATTTCCAAGCTTTTTACAAAGTAGATTTTTGAATTTTGAGCATGTTTAGGGGATGAAAAACGCGAAAAAGTAAACTTCCAGGAGGTTTTCAGAGCTTTTCCAGGTTACATGTTGTCTGATGTTCTGTCCACCTCTCCTAGCTCGTTCATCCGATTGCCATGACATTTTGACATGTTGTAGGAAACTTCCATGCGAATAGAATGGTGCACAAAAAAACACTATATTTCACACCAATTGGTCCTAGTTCATAATTGAACACAGGGAAGTGTAAATTTCCCTCAACTGAGTTTGTTTGGAAAACGTGTTTCATGACTTAGGTACTTCTTACACATGTTGTAGAAGCATAATAAGGAACTTTAATGATGTTAGTTCACTTACTTTCTTAATTTTATGATCGTACTGATTTTCCATGTAATGACACGTCCCTCCACCGATACTGTCCCCACTTAGCCACTGCGGTCATCCAGCAATGTGGGGTTTTCAACGGGCATCGCTGCAGTAATCCAGCAGAAACTTCCCAGATGGTCACCCATCCCTGGATTACTCTCGCCTGAGCACGCTTAACTGCAGAGTTTTCTGCCAACTCTGGAGCCAATTGTGCTGAAAATGCCTCGATGTTAGGGAAGGACAAATCATTACTTATATTCCATTCGGCCAACCACTGCCGAATATCGGGGTATTACGTTCCACGCTTGATCCATCCTAATCCCATGTAAGCTTTGTATTAGGTTCTTAACAACGAAGTTGGGAATCATGGGTCCACTAGTACGAGCAACCCTGGAGTTGTTGACGATGAACCACTTGCGCCTCCAGATTATGAAGTATTGATTGCCAATGCAGTGGAAGTGGCGGAAATCCCAATTGAGCCTCAGGTGGTGGAACCCGAATCGAGAATAGTAGAAACTGCTTCGTCGGAGGTTTCCCCCATGCGCAACCTACTCTTATTACATCTCCTTGAATTCCCCGTCCACATGATTCGATATGGTCATATCGTACTCTTCTGGATGTGACAATGGGATGCTCATAAATTACTTAATGAAATATTCTGATAGTGCAGGCTTCGGAACCTCCACGACCCCGTAAAGTTTTGAAAGTGTCTTCTAGACAGAGAGATGATGATATTCTTGCGATGTACCCTTGAAGAGTAGATGACCTTGTTGTGAGTGCGGCTTTTTGGTTGACTGTGTCTTCTGAGCTTTGACAGTGAAGGGATACCGTGTATATCCTCAGTCCTCAAGCATGGTTTACATGTTTCCATATTTGTAGTAATTGTTACTGTGGCGAGGCTCTGGTTGGTATTAACGAGTGAACGACATCAGTTCTTGGTAGGAGATGTAATCAGAAGAGACTACATTATAGTGGTAACAATGTAAGTTGGCTGGAATTGTATGGGCTTCCGTGGAAGTAAAAATATTGGTTGGATGTGACTATGATCCTTGAAACTAAGAAGCGACGTTGAAGTAGCTTCGGCTCTCGGTGAGGATGTTGAAACTTAGGAATCTAAACGTTAAAGTTTTGTCTTCGGACCCTGGAACAGCTTATGGAGAGAATGCTGAAGCAGAGCAGTTGCGTTAATTAGTGTGTTGTCAAACTGGACATCCTTCAAGCGAACAGTGGTTAGGAATCCTTGGTTCCTTCTATCAACCGTGCTTTAGTTTGGGAGCGGCTTCGATTTTGTAGAAGTCGTTCCTGATCTTTACATGTGATGAAATTGGACTGCTGCTTCCCTACGGGGCGTTCAAGTGCAATGGTAGAAGGATGCAGGCTTCCAGTGCTAGGAAGATGCAAACTGGAAGTGTGACGCAAGCTGTCAGTGCTGGAAAAGATGCAAGCTGCAAGCGCTGGAAAGTATGCAGGCTGTCGGCGCAAGGTGTGGTATTGTGGCCGGTCATGTGCGTGCTGCATGTGTGACTAAATGTGCGTCTGGCATGTGCATCCAGTAAGCGCATATGGTGTTGTTTTGGACGCGGAATGTTGGTGATGGAACTTTGGCTATCAAGCTGTAATGATAGCGCGGGAGGCTTCTTTCTGTGGGACGGTGGAATCGATACCTGGAAGGCGTGCAGGGTGGATCATGGAATGCTGGTGTTAGCGGTAACGTGGTAGCAACAAAGTGGGCAAGCATATTCTATCTATGCACTCCAACGTTCCTTCTTCAGTTTGTTCTCCTCTTTTTGTTGGTGCAAACATTACCCATAGGTATGCCATCCATAAATCCGTAGGAATATAATTCCTCTCTTCGAATATTACTGTAGTAGTGTCAGATACTTCATGAATAGTAACTGGTAAATGTTATGATACAAAGTCCAGTACGCATGGTGATGCAACAAAGTGTTGGAGCTGAAACAGGCGGTCCTCCAAATGACGAATGACGTCTTCTTCGAGAAAAGTAAAACACTGTTGAATGGCTTCCTTTGCAATTATGTCTTCTGAAATTCTTCTGTGTTTTTTTTTTTTGAAAGGAAAATGAAACACCTGGGTATCTTGGATAACAAAATCCACTAGATATATAAACTTGTCGACCTCTATAAGAACATCCTCGATCACACCACGAGGAATTTTAACGGACCTATCAGCTAACTGAAGAGTCATCTGGGTAGTTTTCATCTCACCAAGTCCTAGCTTAAGGTACACATGATATGGAAGTAAGTTCACACTGGCTCCTAAGTCAAGCAAAGATTTCTCAACACGGTATTTACCTATTGTGCAAGAAATGGTAGGGGACCCTGGGTCTTTATACTTAGGAGTAGCGGTATTCTGAATAATAGAACTCACATGACTAGCTAGGAAGGCTTTCTTCTGGACACTAAGCTTACGTTTTCGCATACACATATCCTTAAGAAACTTAGCATAAGCGGGAATCTGCTTAATCGCATCTAACAATGGGAGGTTGATAGTAACCTGCTTAAAAACCTCCAATATATCATTAAAGGTGGACTCAATCTTAGTTGGAACTAGCATCTGTGGGAATGGAGCTCTAGGAAAAAAGCTGGGATTATCAGGAACCTCATCGGTCTCTTTAGAGACTCTATCAGTCTCCTCGATTTCTGGTTCAGAAGGGTGAACTACAGCATGTTCACTATCAGGCATGGAAACCTTGTTGTCTATGACTCTTCCACTCCTAAGGATTTTAATAGCATTCACATGATTGGATGGTCTTTCACCTATTTCATTAATTCCTCTAGGGTTGGGTTGAGTTTGACTAGGAAACCTACCTCTTTCTCTCAAAGATTCATTTATCTGACTAACCTGGGTTCTCAACTCAGAAATAGATTGAGAGTTAGCTTGACATATTCTCTTATTTTATTCTAAACCTTGAGCAACCGTTTGCTGAAGCTGCACAGTGTTACGAGTTAACAAAGCAAGATTCTCTTCTAAACTCAAAATATTTTTATCTGAAGGGTTCTGAAACTATGCCTGAGCTGAAGGACTCTTAGTATAGCCAAATCCTGCGGGAACCTGAGAGTTACTAGACTGACATTGATTTTGTCTGTTAGACCAAGAAAGGTTTGGATGGTTTCTCCAGCCAGGGTTATAGGTCTCCGAATAAGGGTAAAACTTTTGCTGATTATCAAATCTAATGTTGTTATAAAGAGCATTGCTTGCTCATCAACAGTATGGCCTTCCTAAAAAGGCTCTATTCTTACTACCACTAGAATGACCTAATTCTAAGGCTTCTAACCTTTTGGCTATGGATGATATTTTAACATCAGACTCATAAGATCCTTTTACCCTATTGACACTTCCTCTACCTAGAAGAATTGTTTTCTGGGATTCCTTACTATTTTTCCATTGTTGGGTCTTATCGGCGATTTCATTCAAAAATGTCATCGCCTTATCAACAGTTTTATTCTCAAACCCACCTGTGCATAAGGACTCAACCATGGTTGTTATCGAATAATCTAAACCCTCGTAGAGGATCTGAACTAGCCTAACCTTTTCCAAACCATGGTGAGGACATTGAGATATCAAGTCATTGAACCTTTCCAAATACCTATATAAAGATTCTCCCTGTTGTTGAGAAAAAGTACAGATTTGCGTCCTAATAGACGATGTTTTATGCCTAGGGAAAAACTTCTGTAAAAAGGCAGTTGTAAGTTGGTCATAGGTTTCAATCGACTCAGAAGCCAAACTATATAGCCAAGATTTGGCTTTATCTCTCAGGGAAAATGGGAATAACCTAAGTTTCAACGCAGCATCATCTAGTTTTTTAATTTTCAAAGTACTACAAACTTCCTCGAATTCCCTAATATGAAAATATGGGTTTTCACTTTCTTTCCCTAAAAAGATTGGGAGCATCTGTAGATTCCCAGGTTTCAGTTCATAATTTGCCTCAGTTTCACCTAACTTGATACATGACGGACAAGAGGTCCTAGTAGGGTTTAACAAAGCTTTTAAAGTTGCCAATTGTGGCACTACCAAAGGACTAAGAGTACTTGCTTCACTAATTGTCAAGTTTTCAAAGCTGAAATTTCCAAAAACGGGGCTCTCAAAAGAATAGTCTTCGAGCTCCCCGCCTTCACAAGAAGAACTACTAGGTTTGTAACTAATCAAACGACCTAGAGTGTTTCTTTTCCAATCCCGTTCTCTAATGACCTCGGGCATACACTAGAAAAACAAAATAAAAGCAAAAACAAAAATCCTAAAAGGAAGGGAAGTTCTATGCAAACACAAACAAGGCTGACTCCACCAAAGCAAACCTAAAGATTTCTAGCAAACAAAAAGCATGATGGCTCCACTTAGATTGTTTTCTAGACCAGCTTCTAATCCTTCGAAAGGGAATTCGTTACAATTTGAGAAAACCCCTCTGGAATCAATCCGAGTTTAAGCAAGTTGAATAGAGGCGAGGGAAGCTGCGTGGAACTTTGATACCCAAGGCCTCACCGCATCACAAGGCGGCGCAGTCACGCATTCAACTTACATAAACCATCATGAACTTAAAAGCATGCTCAAAAGAGTAACCAATATTTTTCGAACGACTTTCCTACTAAGCTCGTTACCCTATAGGTCTCGTTCTATTCCAAATTTTAAGCTTGGTTTCGCGTTTGGTATCGTTTTCCTCAGGCATGCAAGAAGGGAACAGTGATGAAATCAGAACCCTTATCTTATATGGCCAGTCCTTGCCCTTACTAGGAATTTAAAACAACCGTTTTCAGTTCCTCAACATATATTCACACGAAGGAAGACAGTAACTCGCTGGCAGGGGATTCACGAGTGTTTCGACAAACTTACCTCCCGTTCCAGACGGGGGATGAACCTTTGTAGTCGACTCGGGCCACGACTCCTATGTCATGTACGAACCCAAGGGGCCGAGGTGATATCGTAATCATCGTCCTTCTCTGCAAACAATTTGATATTTAATTTTACCCTTCCTTAGGGTTTAAAAATAAAAGAATATCCAAGTCCAAAGTCCAAAGAGTAAAGTGCAAAAGCAAAAATAAAATAAAAAATTACAAGAATAGAGAAATCCTAATACAATCTAAAAAAAATAAACACTTTTTTTTTCCTCTCTCTCTCTCTTTTATACTAAAAAAAAATATCTTCTTCTTTCGCTTTGTCTTTAACTCCAAACTTTAAGTATTCACCAAAATCTTTGGCAAATTTTTCTTTCGCTCCAAATTCCAAAATATGTAGTAAAAAGACAAAAACAAAAACGTAAAGAAGAACAAATAAAATAAAATAAAAATAAAAACCTAAAAAAAAGAATAAAAATCTAAAAATTCTAGCCTAAAGACAAGCTCAGTGTCGACGGCGCCAAAAATTGATGTGATATCAAAATTGTTGTAGTAATAAGGTTCTTGAAACTTTTGAAAGCAATAGAATTTAGACTTAATGAGACTTAAAAATAAACAAAACTTAATTTAAAAAGTGATTTCAAGATTTAAAAATAGACCAAGGCTCCGGATTCCACTATTCCTCCTAATTGATTGGTTTATAATGATATTTCAAGAATTATTATTAACCTCTTTTTCTCATTAATTCACTATTAATCTATATGGTGTCCAAACATTAAATTGTAATCCCTAAGCATGAATTATCAAAGAATTGACTCTAAGAATAACACATCGAATTGATTCACAACTAATTAAGAAAACCAATTTTTTATTTATGTTGATCCTAGTGAATTAAATTAAATAAATAATTAAAGAAATTATAAAAGAAATTACCAATCAAGCATGAGTGAATAGTTTCCTCTGTTGCCTCAGTCACTGGGTATTTTAGCCGCTCATCATGTTGAAAACCCTCTCAAAGAATTTATTTATGATCAAAAATGGTTTACAAATGATGAATAAGGGAGAAATGATGAAAAATCGGGTTTGTAACAGTTATATTTGTTACAAACTGAACTGTTACAAAGAACGATAACACAAAAGTGTCACTGTTACTGTTGAAATACGACTCGCTACACTCTGTCGTTGTCACTATTGATAAACGACGGACGTTTTGCATCTAAAGTTCTTCGTGTTCTTCACAGCAGCAGCAGCAGAATTCTTCCAACTTGATTTCTATTGTTCTGTTCTTCTCCCAATCACTCCGTAGTCGTCCTCTGACCTCCAACCACTTCTTTTATACTCTAAATGGGTAATAAATCACGACCATAACCCCGGAATAATTCCCATTACTCTGCCAGATACGGGAAGATATTCTTTCCCTTTTTTTCTCCTGCACGCGTCTGCCAGCTGAACAATCCCCTTATTTATCTATTGCATGCTCCAAACTGTTGCGCGCATCAATAATCATGCACATAACACGTTCAAAAACTCCAAAACTCATGCAAACCCGTGAAGAACGTCTCCCGTGTATGTGTTGGCTCTGCTTGCTTCAATCTCACGATGTAGCCAATTCCAACCAATTCTAAAGCCCATACCATCCCTGTCTAGCTGAATTGAGTCGACCCAACGAAAATCATCCATTGAATCTCCTTCTAGCATGCCCAAAAGTCCAACCCTAATCTGCTAGCTACTTTTCCCGCCAAAACCGAATTTTGAATGGAGAAGATGGTGTCCCCCTAACCAAACCAGGGGTGCGAATAGCAGATGCCTTGAGGGGTGCCTGGGGTTCCCTTATCCAAAATGAGGGTGCCTTTATCACTTTTCTCCGGGGGTCCAAAAAGCACTTTTCGAGCATTTTTTTTTCCACACAAGTGTATTCCTCCAAAAACACCTAAACAAACATAAAAACACCAAAATTAGTACAAAAATCGAGACTAAAAATAGAGACATTGAGGACAATTCAGACACAAAAATGTGTCTATCAGTAGATGACATGGGACATGACATAACATGGCTATTGTTTTTATCATTCTTATGAAAACTTGAAATGGTAAACCATATATATTCTGTCTAGGCAAGACTTACTCGGTTTCCCAGATCTCCTGATGATAAGGGATCCTCATATGTAAGATCGGATTTTGCGGAAAGCACCATTGTGATTTTGGAAAGTCCTCGGTCGTTTTAAGTTACTTGATTAATGGACCGTTTGCTTTCGATTTCTATGAAGTCCCCAGCCGTTTCATGTAGCTTCACGACTGGTAACCAGGCTGTCTTTGGGTTCTTGTGAAGTCCCCAGCCGTTTCATGTAGTTTCACAACTGGTAACCAGGTTCTCTGGTAGTCAAGTTATAGATCCCCAAATATATTGCTTGCTTCTGCAGTCCTGATGCCTATATCGAAGTATGAGATCGATTTCTAAAAGCTGATATGTAACCGAAAGATCAATCCTCCCACCGTGGTCTCCAATTGTTTATGGGTAAAAACCGTTTCTGCAGATTTTGGTAAATTCGGTAGGTGAGTGAGAAACTGGTTTAAACCCTAAACAAATGTGTTGTACGTGAGCACTTTATAGATTCGAGAGATCAATCTGTACAAGTCCGTCCTGAACCAAGAAATGGTCGTTCCAGACTTGCTTCGGTCACAAAGTGGAGGAGAAGGGTTGATTTGGGGAGGGAAGCAAATAAAGGTGTTGAGACCAGAATAGTTCTGGAAAGGTAGTGTCTCGACTTGTATCAGAAAAGTGGGAGCTTAGGAAGCTTGCAAGAGATGGAAGCCTTTTTGGGAGAGCTTACCAAGTTGCCTTTTCGAGAGTGTTGTATTTTTCTCCTGACCGATACTTGTTGTCTGGTAGAAATAGGTGAGACCTATTTATACAAGTTGAGATTAAAACGTACCCTAGCCTCGTTAAGAAAGGAAAATAAAGGGTAGTTAAATGGGAGGAGGTGGTAACCAGCGTGTTTAAGAGTGAAAACGTTTTCACCTTTATTTCCCCATTTAATTGACCGCTTTTATTCCTTTTCACGCTTTCTTAATACGATCGTAGTGTACGCTGCATGCTGTGACCGCCAAACCAAAACCCGGAGAATGCATCTCCCAGTTTGTGTTGATGTCTCGAGAGTTGGTTGCACTTAGGGTCCAAGTGGCAATGCCAGGCTGCTAGGGGAGCGAGTGGCATGCGCGGAATTCCTTGATCGCAAGTTACACTTTGAGTTTAAGTGGCAACGCCAAACCTGATAGGGGAGCGTGTTGCATGTGCGGAATGCCTTGGTCGCGGGTTTCACTTTGAGTGCAAGTGGCAATGCCAAAGCTGCTAGGGGAGCGTGTGTCATGTGCCAATGGAATGTGCGGTATGCCTTGGTTACGGGTCACACTTTGAGTGCAAGTGGCAATGCCAAAGCTGCTACGGGAGCGTGTGGCATGTGCCAATGGAATAACGGCTTGGTAAGGAAAGTTGCTAGTGATGTATGTTGGCATGTGCCAATGGCACGCACGACCACTTTGGCATAGGCTGCACGGTTTTGCAAACCTAGGGCGCTACTTTGGCATGTGCCAATGGTATATCGGCTTGGAAAGTGGCTAGAGGTGCGTGTTGGCATGTGCCAATGGCACGCACGGACCTATTGGCTTAGGTTGCATAGTTTGCAAGCCTAGGGCGCGGGCGCTACTTTAGCATGTGCCAATAGCATAGCGGCTTGTAAAGTGGCTAGCGGTGCGTGTTGGCATGTGCCAATGGAACGCACGGCCATATTGGCCTAGGTTGCACGATTTTCAAGCCAAGGGCGCGGGCACTACTTTGGCATGCACCAATGGCATAGCGGCTTGTAAAGTGGCTAGCGGTGCGTGTCGGCATGTGCCAATGGCACGCACGGCCATATTGGCCTAGGTTGTACGATTTGCAAGCCAAGGGCGCGAACGCTACTTTGGAATGTGCCAATGGCATAGCGGCTTGGTAAGGAAAGTGGCTAGCATAGATAGGGCCAAGGTAAAGTGTGTTTGACATGTCGCGGATAGCTTGGGATAGGTGTGGCTGGAATGATTTTCCATTGGCACAGAGGTGCGGCTGACATGGCATGCCTTGACGCGTTTTGGTGTGGCTGACATGATTTTCCATTGTCACAAAGGTGCGGCTAGCATGGTTTGCATGCTTTGGCGCGGTTGGTATGACTAGCATATCTAGGGCCAAGGAAAAATGCGTTTGGCATGGTGCGGATAGCTTAGGCTAGGTGTAGCTAGCATGATTTTCCATTGGCACGGAGGTGCAACTAGCATGGCTGGCATGCTTTGGCGCGTTTGGTGTGTCTGACATGATTTTACGTTGGCACATGGGTGCGGCTAGTATGGTTGGCATGCTTTGGCGCGGTTGGTGTGACTAGCATAGCTAGGGCTAAGGCAGAGTGCGTTTGGCATGGTGCGGCTATCTTTGGCTAGGTGTGGATGGCATGATTTTCCATTGGCACGGAGGTGCGGCTATCATGGTTGGCATGCTTTGGCGCATTTGGTTTGGCTGGTATGATTTGTCGTTGGCACAGGGGTGCGGCTAGCATGGTTGGCATGCTTTGGCGCGGTTGGTGTGACTAGCATAGCTAGGGCCAAGGCAGAGCGCGTTTGGCATGGTACAACTAGCTTGGGCTAGGTGTGGCTGGCATGACTTTCCATTGGCACGGAGGGGAATTAGGGTTTCTCTCGTTGTAACCCTAATTTGAAAAAAATACCCCTCATTAATTACTGAATACATGCATTAAATGTTCTAATAAATGTGTCACCGGTGACTTTAGGTTATTCGAGGTTTTACAATTTTACCCTTTGTCTAAAAACCACCATCAACACCTCCAATAGTTATATTGTCTAAACTCTCATTTCAATCATTGAAACATTCTCAGAGGGCGTTATATAGTTGTTGTTTACAAACTATTTTTCGTCAGAGCAATTTCTAAAATGATTGAAACGTAACATGACTTTCGTCATTAGGTAAAGATGAACTTGGCTAAAGCGAAAGCTTTACCAACATATATTTGGAGAAATAGATAAGCGAGATATACTCAGCTCGAAATGTCACATGCATATATTCTTAGTCTATATAGTAATACGACTTTTTTCTCAAGATAGGAGATAGATTAGATATACTTTTGAGTGATAGATAAGTTCAAGTCTCCACATACCTTTTAGTCGATGAAGATCCACTGGTTCCTTGAGTAGTCCTTCGTCTTGTATGATGATCTCCATGGAGTTCTTGAGCTCAACTACACTTTCTATCCTAGTGCGAGACCTTAGCTATAGTAGACTAGAAATCAAAGACTTTATAGTTTTGATCACTAATATTGAAAAACATACTTGAGATAGCAACGCATGCGAGTTCGACCGAGCAATGCTCTAACACATTTGGATGCTCGTTCGTGCATCATTGTCGAGTACACTTGCACCATTTTACGGGGCTTACTCAGTGGTAGTCCGGATGCCCGATTGTTGGGTATTTATTACTAATTTATGAAATTCAATGGAGAATGATTCATGAAACTGAGTAATAAAAGTGAGTAGTTGTTTATTATTAATCCATAGGATCATCCGTGGATTCGGAATAATAAAGCGAGTATTACCATTCCGTGGGACCGTGGATTCGAACACAGAATCAGAGTAATTAACTATTACAATTCCATGAGATCAGCCGTGGATTCGACCATGAAATCAGAGTAATGAAAGTAGTTATTACCATTCCATGAGATCAGGATTCAATCATGAAATTGGAGTAATGACAGTAGCTATTACCATTCCATGAGATCAGTCGTGGATTCGATCATGAAATCGGAGTAATGAAAGTAGCTATTACCATTCCATGAGATCATCCGTGTATTCGATCATGAAATTGGAGTAATGAGATTATCTATTACCTTTCTATGAGATCAGCCGTGGATTCGATCATGAAATCGGAGTAATTAGATAAAATAGATTATTTTCTAGGAATTTAGTGGTGAATTCACGGTAGAATTATTCTATTGCAGAAGGGATATTATCCAGTTAAAGCGTCAGTTCTGAAAGGTGTATAGTCAGGAGATAGCGAGTTTTTCTGATGTCCTGATAGGTGTGATAAACACCTAATTTTATATCTAGTATTTATGCTTTCTTTGCGAGTTTTTCATGTGAATTATGTATCTTATGTTTACTTTTGAGTGTTTTAGGTATTTTGGAGTCGTTTGAAGCAAATGAAGGAGAAATTAGCCAATTGGAGCTAAATGGAGGGAGAAGGCCAATTCACACGCGAGTTACATTTGGAAAAGGTTAGGTTGCGCAAGGAGGAGGTGAAGAATGTATTGTCAGTTCCCTAGAACTGACAGTTGAACTGAGAATTAGGCTGTCGGTTTTCTGAAACCGACAAGCCATGTTAGAAGTGGTTGGCCCTTATCCAGTAGAGCAGAGTGGCAATATGAATGTCAATCATTACAACCCACAATCTGAAATAACCTTTCTTCATTACACCTGAAATAAAGAAATAAGAGAAGAAGTGAGAGTAGCCGCACCAAAGTTCAGAGAAAGGGAAGATTCGAGAAGAGAGTGGATTTGTTGTTGATGGGGTTTGAGTCCGATGGTGTTGATATGAAGAACAAGAAACGAAGGAATCAGATGAAGGAAATGCTACGGCTATTGATTGAAGCTGTAAAATTAGGGTTCATGTTCATTTGTCTCCATTGGAGATTGAATCTAGAGCTGAGAGATTGAGCTAAGGAAGAACCATGGGAAGAATGGGTGAAAATCAATGGAAAATTAGGGTTTGAAAAAGAAATTAATGAATTAATGAATTGATGCAACAGCTGAGGAGATATTGTAGTCAAGCGATGGTGATGCAATGGTAGGATGGTGTAATGAGCAGATGGGTGTTGAGCTGGAGTGAGCTTGTGTAGGTTGCATCTGGTGATGCAGTTTGAATTCATAGAGGAGAATGGTATGGTAAGAAGCAGTCTCAGGTGTTTGGTATAAAGGCTGTGTATGGCAGTACGAGTCAGTATGAGCATAATGGGAAGGAGGAGATGATGATGTTGCCAGTTGAAGCTGCCTACAAATCTCAAATAGAGACGGACTTGATGGCTTAGTTGATGTTCAAGAGTTTGCAGTGAGTTAAGAGCAGGTCAAGTTGGTGGCAGCTGAATTAGCAGGTAGGTAGCCTAGAAGATGTGGATTCTTGGAATGGATGCACTGCAGGCAGTGTCGATTTGAGAACTCGAGCTGGATGGGTTTTGCAATAAACAGTGAAAGAAGCCAGAAATGGAGATTTCGAATGCAATATGAGTTGTGTTATGAATGTTGGGTCGTTATTGCAGGGTTGATATTGTTGCAGAGATGGAGAATTTCAAGGTAGTAATGTAGTTGTGTTCTTGAGGTGCAGCCGTGAATTGAGCAATGGGTTTGAAGCGGCTTCAGATGGAAATGGATAGTGTGCCATCTGTGTTGTGATGCTGCTAAGATGATGTTGTGAACTGAATGATGATTGCGTATGTTGGTGATGATGTTGATTTTAATGAGAAGAGCAAATGAAGTACATGTTGGCTGTTTTGGAGTTGTTAAACCGAGAACCAGGAAGAGAGAAGTGTGCAAGGTTCGATGTTGCGTATATTGCAGCCACAGGTGCGAGGGTTATAGCTCAGTTTGCAACTGAAGCTAGATTTGACAACTGAGCATCAAGGCATTGTGTCGGTGCTGTCTTGCAGTACATGGTCGAATGCAAGGGCGCAGGACAAGAGGAAGAATTGTCCTTGTGTAACTAAACTTAAGGGAGAATTCCAGGAGATACTGTCTTGAACTAATGTGTTGCAGATGTTGCTGGTGATGCTAATGGCAAAGTAAATTGGTAGAAGATGTAATGCATCTACAGATGGCGCGGCTAGAATGGCAGCTGGAAAATGGTTGTTGTGGCTGAGTTTGACAGAAATTTGTGCTAAGAAGTTATGTTCAGGTTGTGCAACTAGTATTGATGGTGACTGTGGCCGAATTGCAGAAGAGTGGTAATGGTCCTAGCAGTCTGGCTGTGTTGTGAAACCACGGGTATAGAAAGTGATGGCTTTGGCAGAGAATGATGTTGTTGGTACTGAAACTGCTATGGATGTAGCTATAGTGAACCTGGTGGCATTGGAGCACTAAAAGGATTGCAGGCCATTGAATCTGCAGGTGGAACTGTGCAGGAGAGATAGCTGGCAGTTGAGGCAAGGAAGTGGCTCAGGTGATGGAATTGAAGATGGAATATGAATGGTTGTATTCATGAGAATTGCAGTGTTACTGGCATCAGTTAAGAATGAGTGTGTGTGGTGTTGCCACTAGGAGTAATTGCAGGGGAGAACTGATGCAGCAGCTAGTTAAGGGGGAATGAAATTGCAGGGATGATGTGAGTGGTTGATTCTGGTGGAATGTATGGATGAACCAGTACTAATGTCAATGGCTGCTATTAAGTGCAGCTGGAGTTATGAGTATATGAAACTGAACTGTTTGGAGTTTTGAGCTGCAATTTGAAATTGTCTTGGTTCGGGGTAGCTGGTGTTGGTTGTGAAGCTACAATAGGTCTGTTGGTGAGCTAAAGATGCAGTTGGATAAGCAAGGAAAGAAACTGGTGGAATTGTAGGGAAGTTAAATGGGTTTAAGAGTGAAAGGGAAGCAGTGCACTGGTGATCACATGGGAAGTTGCAGCTAAATCCACATTCATCATGGCTGGATACAAGTGCTGGCGCATCACAAAATTATGGCCAGTGCAAATGGCTTGGCCTGGACTAACTCATGTCAACTAAGTCAGTTGACTCAGAGTTGACTCGCTGAAGTTGACCGAGTTGACTCGGTTGACCGTCTAAACCTGTTGACCGTTTGACTTTCCGGCGCCGAATGCCGGCCAATTTCCGGCCAAATACCCAGTTTTCCGGCAAGCGTTTTTGGGACAGAATTTCTACATGGGTGTTTCTCTCTCGTGGGCCGGGTGAATTTCCAACTAATGGACTTTGAAGACTATACCTAATTTTGGACCTAAGAAAGAGACATAAAAAGGGAAGACTTCTACAACTTTTGGGGGATACGTTTTATTCTATTCTTGGAGCTTTTGCAGAGAACTACTTCTAGGGTTTGCTTTCTTTTATGTTTCATCTTCTTTCTTTGAATATTATGATGATGAACTCCATGAATATGTGTAGCTAAATACTATTATTGGTTATGGGATAAAAGTTGATTTCTTCAAGCATGTTATTTGATTCTATGAATTAGTTTTGTCTCAATTTTATCGTTTGTGATTCATTATTTTTATTATCATATGATTTGAATGCTAGTTTGGTTGAGTCCGGAATCAATTGGATTTGTTTTCATCTCTATAGCTATATTAGGGTTTTCAATACGTAAAAGTTGTTATCTCTGATTTCTAGTAGCATCTTGTGGTTAATACTTGTAGTGATACATCTTTTTAATCGCATATGAATCATAACCTTTGTTAAAACAAATTAGTGCTTTTACACGTTTGTTTGCATCGATTAGTCTTATTTCATAGAATTTATTGCTCTTAGGGAGTTAAATCTAATTGTGCTTTTACACTTTAGGTTGCTTTTTAAGTAGATTTCACAATAGCATCTTTTAATGTTGTTTGTGATAAAATCAGGAAATAAACAGGATACTCTTGCGATCAAGATATCCTAGGACTTTTGATAATTGAGAGATTAAATTACCAATTCTAATCATAGATGAAAAATACATGTTTCTGAATGATACTATCCCTTGACCAATATCTTCTCCTTATTGATTATTCAAACTATTTGCTTTTCTTTATTTAGTATTATTACTTTGATAAAAACAAAAACACACCTTGGGTTATTTGGTTACTTAAGAATCTGAAAATTGCATAACAACAATCGCCTCTCTGTGGATACGAACTCTTTCTTATCGAATACTATATTCATAATTAGTAAAGTGAGGAAGTGAATTATTTTTGACGCATACGACACGTATCAAATTTTGGTGCCGTTGCCGGGGAGGAATTCGGCTTGTTATATAGTTTTGGTTTCTTATTTTTACGTTGTTTTTAATTTCGTTTTGAGAATTGTGTTTCAAGTACCTTACTGAAATACAAACTGGGAGAAGCAATGGGTGATGCAAATCGCACACTCAAGGAGTTGGCTTCTCACAAGCTAGATACACAACAGGGGTGTATTCAAACAAATTCTACTTTCGAGATCAAGCCAGGGCTGCTTAGAGAATTACCAAATATCCATGGCATGGTGAATGAAGATCCAAACAAGCATCATATGGACTTCCACACCATTGTCATGGCCGTGCTTCCAGCGGATGTTGAGGCGAATGGTGCAATGTTGAAAGTTTTTCGATTCTCTTTGGTGGATAGTGCTAAAGATTGGTTGTATTATTTGCCTCCCGAAAGTGTCACAACTTGGAATGGGTTGAAGAAACTCTTTTTAGAGAGATATTTTCCTGCGTCAAAGGCTATTCAAATTCGCAAGGATATTTGTGAGATGAATCAAAATGTGGGAGAATCTTTATATGAATGTTGGAAACGATACAAGAGATTGGTGGCAAGCTGCCCTCATCACCAATTTAGTGATGCAATGATTATCCAATACTTCTATGAAGGTCTCCAAGCAAGTGATAGGAATCTTATTGACGCTGCAAGTGGTGGTGCACTTATGAACAAGACGGTGACACAATATAGGGAGTTGATTGAGAGTATGGCAGCAAATTCTCAACAATTTTCAAGTCGAGGATCAGAACCACCTACCAAGGGAGTTAATCAAGTTGACGAGATTATCGAATTACGTCAACAAATGAGCAATATGAGGGCAATGATGCAACAAATTGCAGCAGTGGTTGTAAAACCATCACGCCCAGCTTATGAGAACGTAGATCATGTCAATGTTATATTCTCAACTCAGCCGTATGGTATTTATTCCAACACTTACGAGCAAGTTGCAAGTGCAAGTTCTATTTACAACCATCCGTATGAGTTCCAACAACAAGTGCAACAACCACAACAAGGGAATAATCCAGAATTGGAGAAGATGGTTACTTTGGTGGAGGCCCTAATGTACGTGGTACAGCAAAATCAACAACTAGCGATCTTAAATCAGCAGAAAACGGATAATGCAATTAAGGAGTTGCAATCACAAGTTGGTCTACCGCAACAACAACAATTCCAGCAACAACAACAACCACCTGAAAATCAAGGGTCCAATATGGAAGAGTTGCTGAAATCTTTTATGCAAAGAATGGAGGGTGTGGTCCAGGACTTGCAAACACAAGTAGGTTCAAGGGCCAAGGAGATTAATCAGTTGCATGCACAAAATGGTGAGAAACTCCCTTCCCAACCTCTTAACTCAAGTGAGGGTGTCAATGCTATTAAGTTGGGAAGTGGTACACAATTTGTGCAACCCGAAGTTACAAATTCGGGTGAAGAAGAAGCGCCAAAGGAACCAATTTTGGAGGAAAAGAACGCAGATTTTCCCCAAACTCCCGAGGTAACTAAATCAAACTCTAAACCTCTTGTTTCTACTTATGTTCCTCCTCTACCTTTTCTTGGCAGGTTCGCTAAAGCTAATGAGAAGGTGGAACAAGATAGGGATATTTGGGATGTTTTTAAGAAGGTCCAAGTGAATATTCCACTCATTGAAGTAATTAGGCAATATCCTCGCTATGCAAAGTGTGTAAAGGAATTGTGCACTAACAAGCAAAAGCTAACCGGTAATGAGGTAATGAGTGTGGGGGAAAACGCTTCGGCGTATCTTACAAAGAAACTCCCACCTAAATTGAAAGATCCCGGTAGTTTCACTATTCCATGCACTATTGGTAAAACAAGGTTTACAAAAGCTATGCTAGATTTAGGAGCTTCCATTAATGTTATGTGATAGGTGTAGAATACACCGTATTTACTATGTAGAGTTTATGTTTTCTTTGCTATTTTTTCGTGTGAATTATGTATCTTATGTTCGTTTTTGAGTTTATTAGGTACTTTGGAGTCATACGGAGGAAAAGAAGAAGAAATCACCAAAAACGAGCGAAAAGAAAAAGAAATCATCCCATTGGCCTATAAAATGGAAGGCACACTTAAAACTCGTCGTAATGGATTGGCTAATCACTGGCCGGCCGACGTCAGTGGCGGTACTAAAGGTAAAGAGAATTCTTATTCTCTAAATATATTTACAAAAAAAAATGGGCTTTAGTTAAGCTGGGCTTGAACTCAGTTGGGCTTGAACTCAGTTAGGCTTGAACTAAGTTGGGCTTCAATGAGTTTTTGTTGGTCACTGCCACTACCCATTTCCGTTAGTGGATATGTTGGCTACAAAGATGGACGACGCTGTGATGCTGCTGTGATTAGAGCTCGAGGGTTCAGCTGTAGGCTGCTGCTATTGACAGCCATTGAAATGGCATGCATGGTTATTATGGCAGCTACGTTGGAGCTGGAGAGTGGAGCTCGAGTGACAGGGTGACGAGATAGAGCTTAATGGAGATCGACAGTGATTATGGAGGAGATATAAAAAACTTGAGTGGATGGTTTCTGAGGCCTAGAATGGAAGTAACGGTGATGCTGTGTAGGAGCTGTGGTCGATGGCAGTGACAAGGAACTGATGGTGGAGTATGGACGTGAGAAGAAAGTTGTGGCATAGTTGGACATGGGAGATTAATATCGAGCTTTCAAGATTCAGAGAAGTGCTGTAGGTGTGCTTTGCTCGAGATGAGAACAAGAGATGAAAGCTTGGCAGCAGGGAAGTCAGTTAAAGGTTAGGAGTTGATGTGGCCTATAAACAAGTGGCAGTAGTGATCAATAGAGAGTGAGATGCTGGCAGTGAACATCGACGTTATGGAGAACAAAACAGGGAGTTGAGAGAAGTGGGTTATTGAGTGAGATGCTCGGTCAATGCTAAAGAGAATAAAAGATGGCATTGGAACTCGAGTCTGTGGACTGCATGACGGCATATTTTCGATGGAGTTTGTTGACAACCACAGGAAGAGAAGTAATGGCGAGAGATGGTAATGGAGCTGCTATGTTTGCATAGTGAGTTATGTGATAGTGAACGGTGGAGTCGAGTTGTGACATTGTGGATGATGCGAAGCTTGGTGACGGGAATGAGTTGGTTTCTCATATGCCATGGCAGAAGTTGGGTTCTCATTGCTGTTTGAGAACAATGTATAACAGAGAGAGATCAAGAAGAACATAGGGATGCTGGTGATGGCTTGCCGCCATTGATGGGTTACTCGATGATGGTCGAGTCTAGGCGAGAAATGGAGCAGAACTCAAGCTGTGATGATGGTAATGGGTTGTTGCCGAGAGTTCATAGTGACGGCAGTAATGGAGAGATATGACGATGGAATATGCATGGCTTCTGTTAGTTCGATGGAAAAGATGGGACTTGAGTTGAGGAATGGCGAAGCTGCTGTGAACAGAGATTGGCAGTGAAGAATGGTGTGCTCGGGTGTCTATGGAAGTGACGAGAAGAATAATGCGCTGTAATGGTTAAGCTGTGAGCTGCTGTTGTCGACGGATATAATGGGATCAGAAGAGAACTCGAGCAGAGAGGGGAATGAAGAGTTTGCTGGTGGAGTTTCGGACAATGATAACGAGTTGAAGTCGAGTTAGAGAACAGGGATCGATGGATGGTGACTGATGGAAGATAGCGTCGTCATTGGTTATATGAGGTTGATAATAGTGGTTAGCAGTGACGAGAACGTGCTGGTGATTTGATCGTAGGTGGAGTTTGTGGCTTGAACAGGGTTTTGAGATGGGAGTTGGATACGAAGACGTTGATGGCAGAATAGCATTGGCGGTGATCGAAGGAAGGTTTCTTGAGCTGTTGGCTGTTGTGGAGATGGATAATAATTAAAAAAAACGCAGAAGAACTACCAGCAGGAAAGAACAATGAGAACCATTCGAGCCAAAGTCGAATAGAGAAGTCAGGGAATAACAGTTAAGCTACCAAGTGTGCTAGATGGGATGCTTCCGTGAAGGTGCGTACGAGTTTGAAGATTATGGCCTGATGTTGTTACGTTAAAATGGGCTGGGCTTATACAGTTGCTACACAAGACCAATGGTGAACGATATTTGATGAATTTGGGCTGGACTTCAACAGGAGCCCAATTGCTGGTTAGCAGTCTATTTACAACTTCAAGCTTGCCGTGGCTTACTTTGAGCATCCTTGGACGTGACTTGTTTGGCGATATTTGGCAACCTGCTTTGGTCCGGGATTTGATGCACGTGACACAATTTTGAGGAGGTGCACTTTCCTATTTTTATTAGGTTTCCTAGTTTTCTAAAGAAGAGGTTACAAAACTCTATATATAGGGAAGCCTAGACACATTCTTATATCTCTTCTACTACTTTGTTTTAGGGTTTGTGAACATGATAGGGTTTCTTTTTCTTCTTGTTATGAACTCCATGAACATGAGACAGAGTTTTATTATTGGTTATGGAATAATTGGATTTCACATAATATGATTCTTTGATTCAATATATTAGTTTTGTCTCATATTTATCGTTTGCAATTCTCTGAAAATATAGTTGTATGATTTGATTGATTGTTTTGTCAAATTGCAAATTGGTAGAACTTCTAATCACATCTATTGCTAGTTTAGGGTTTATTATACGTAAAAGTGATATTCCTTGAATACAAGTAGCATAAATATGATTATAGTTTGTAGTGATATATTCTTATGATCATATGTGAATCGTAACCTTTGTTAAATTGAATTAGTGCGCTTTCCACGTTCAATTGCTTTGATTGGCATGATTTCATAGAACTTAATGCATCTAGGGAATTAAACTTGATTAGTGCTTTTACACGTTAGGTTGTTCTTTTAGATAGAACTCATACTCGCATCTTTTAATGTGTTTGTTGATGACAAAAGGAGATTTGCGGGATATTCTTGCGATCAAGATATTCTAGGGCTTTTGATAAAAGTTGAGATTAAATATCAATTCTAATTATTGTTTTGAAAGCATGTTAGTGAATGAAGATGAATCCTTAACCAATATCTTTTCTACTTGATTTATTTTATTCTTTACTTGTTTTTATTTTATTCTAGTATATAAAAATCAGAAAACTCCCGGTATTTTATATAGGAAACCGAAACAACGAGACAACCTAGACCTCTCTGTGGGATCGATCCTTTCTTGCCCTTGCTATATTTATATTTTGAGTAGTAAGAAAGTGTAAATTATTTTTACGCATACGACAGCGATCAAATTTTGGTGCCATTGCCGGGGAGGCAACGGTTGTCACTTGTTTTTGGTTTCTTATTTTTGTTTTTTTTTTTTAGTTTTTCTTATTTTCTGATTTTGACATAGTTTTGAGAACTCTTGTTTCAGGTACTTATTATGGAAGGAGCATATTGGAACAATGGGTATGGTTATCAACCTCAACAACATTATGACAACTATTTTCCTATGAATATTTCTTCGAGTTTGGTAGATGAGATGCAACAATTTATGGTGAGCATGGAGTCAATTTGTAGAAAACCAAGTGTGGAACCAATCTCATCGACCGAAGTAAGTAATTCTACCTTTCCCTTGTCGAATGAGTTTTATCAACAAATGGAAACCTATTTTCAGAATTTGGATGGATCACTCCAAGAGCTTCAAAAAGGTGTTTCCAGTTTACGACAAGGCATTGATGAATACAAAGAGAACATGCACAATTCTGCGAAAGACCAATCTTTGGGAAGTAGTAACCAATCTTATATTAACTATGATAGTGACGATGATGATTGTGTTGAAAAGGACCAACCTTTGGAGATATTTGATGACGTTAGTGTAGTTGACTCAACTCTTGATCTTTATAATGATCAAGCACCTATTCAAAAGGTACATGAGTATGATGAAACTAGTGTTTTACAAGATTTTGCAACATGGTTTGAGTCTAATGAAGAGGAGTATGTTGAGAATGTGACCGTTATGACCAATATTATGGAAGACCCAATTGTGCTTGCAAAGGATTGTAATGAAGATGTTTATGTCGAGACTTTGGTTAAGGCAGAAACGGACGAAGAATGGTTGCAAGGTTTGATAGAGGACCATGATATACAATAGGTGAATAGTCACTTGAATTTTTCAAGGATGAAGAGGATTCCGTGCTACAAGAGATTGTGCGAGGTTTGTCTAACCCTTTTCATGTTAATTCTTCTCCTTTACCTCTTATTGGTTTCAATATTTATGCTTCGAAAACATTGTTGAATGACTTTGTTTCTCGATTTCTTCCATTAGAAACATTTGATTCTCATACTATGAAGGTTTTGGAACAAGAAACCGTAGAAGTACCCGATTCCTATATTCTTTATGCACTTTCAAGTGTGGATAAGAATAAGTGTGGGGGAAACTTTTATCGGTTAATATCTTCGCTTCTATTTTATATTACTAATATTTGTGTGAAGCTAGTGTTTGAAAAACAGGTGCTATGGATGGATCCCAAAATTTTCAGATTGCTAATATATGGGGAATGAATCTTTCAAGAAGCTAAGTCGGGCCGTCGACTTTAAAACAAGTGCTAAGTGAGAGGCAACCCACCGGTTTTGTATCTCTTATCCTTTTGCTTTTCTTTTTTTTTCGTTTTTTTTTTTTTTATTGTTCTCATATCTTCTATTTTATCTTATGTTCTCATATCTTCTCTTATCTATGTAGAGTACACCGTTTTTTATTGTTCTCATATATGGGGATGGAACCACTAAGCTATGTAGAATACACCGTATTTACTATGTAGAGTTTATGCTTTCTTTGCTATTTTTCGTGTGAATTATGTATCTTATGTTCGTTTTTGAGTTTATTAGGTACTTTGGAGTCATACGGAGGAAAAGAAGAAGAAATCACCAAAAACGAGCGAAAAGAAAAAGAAATCATCCCATTGGCCTATAAAATGGAAGGCACACTTAAAACTCGTCGTAATGGATTGGCTAATCACTGGCCGGCCGACGTCAGTGGCGGTACTAAAGGTGAAGAGAATTGTGGTAATTGAACTTTTGTCCCTCCTTTTGATTAGCCTTCACAAATATCCCTAACAGATTTTATAAATGTCCCTGATGGCATAATGGAAATTTTATTTAAAAAAATTATTTTGATGATTTCCATTTTTATCCCTATGTGTTTATACTTCATCTTATTCTGAGAAGAAACTTCATTCTTCTTTTCTATCGTCGCCACCACAAACTAGCACCACCAGCTCCGCCGCATCCGCCACTACTACCAACAGATTGAACACTAATTTTGTTTCGATTTCAACTGATTTCAGTTAGTTATTAATTTGTTCTTCATCATCTTTGGTTAGGGATTGATTTCGAAACCAGATGGAGAGATTGATTTGGTTTTTAGGTTTCGATTTTTGAATTTGGATTACCATCTCCATCGCCAGCACACCAACAATCGAGACGTATCAACAACAGGTGAAGCCTCCTTCTTCTTATATAATCAATTAATTCTTAAAATCAAATCCAAAGAAATCGAGATCTGATTTTTTAGATTTTGAAATCAAGTTCACAAGAAAAAAACGGGAGGAGAAACACCTAAGCGAGTTGATTGATTTCGAAAAAGAGACACTGGAATGTCTATTGGAAGTTTGGAATGACTTTCTTTTGTGTACTGATTAACACAAAGTGCTCCGGTGGTAGATCTTTGTTATAACCTATCTTGTAGCTTTGATGGTTTTGTGTCTGCTTCCATAATTGATCTATGCGAGGCGAGGTTTGTTTTTATTTACTGATTTGATTTGATCTGCCTACATGAGTTATGTTTTTTTATTCCATAACAAGCTTCACTTCATGATCAAGAACATGTTATCATTCTAGTCCTCGATTGCTTGTCCTCACTCCGCAAGCCTGATGTTCTGAGGTATGGACGGTATGGTATGTGTAACATATACTAATTAAGTTGCTTATTAGTTTCTCATGGAGCCTGGACGTACAGAAAATGATCATGTGAAGAACATCTTTGGAGGCATTGTAGTCTTGTAGATATGCATAGGACCTTAAAATCAGACAAAGAACGTTCTAAACTTTACTGGAACGGGGTGTCAGGGTCTAGCTATGGGGAGTCTAGTATCTAGCAATGAGAATTTGGGTCAGTGAAAGGATTCCCTGCCAAGAAGAAGTATTAGGCCATCTTCTGGCTATTGCTGGGTTATTGTATTTTTGCTTTAATTGCTTATATGTTGCAGCCACACATGTGGTGGGTTGCCTTCTCTTGTTGCGCTTAGGTGTTTCTCCTCCCGTTTTTTTCTTGCAATAAAATTTCTTGCTTTTTTCTCCTCCTCCTTCTTTTGGTATTGTAAATCTATGTGTTGCAGTGGTGTTTGTTGCGGTTGAACTATAACAAGCAGAAGAAGATGTTGGTGGATACTACAATGAAGGAGATGAAGCTACTGGTGATGATCAATTGCTGTTGTTTTTATGTGATCAACTATGGTTGTTGATCCATCAATATGGATCAACTCCTGTTGTTTATCCAATTTTTTATTGGATCAACTCCTGTTGGTTTTGGTTGGAATGATGAAATTGTTGTTGGATTTTGGTTCTGGTTGTTTTGGTGGTGGTGCTGGTGCTGGATATGTGTGATTTGTTGGTGGAGGTAATGGTGGAGAGGTACTAATGAGAAATTAGTCATGGAAATAGTAGTATAATGGTGGTTCCGGCTGTTTTAGTTGTCTAGATTGGTTTTGAAGCTGGTCTTGGAGCTGTTGGTGTTTATGAAGCTACAGGTAATGATCAGGTAATGAAATATGGTGGTTATCTGAGTTGAAGCAGGCAGTGATATTGGATCAACTATGGTTGTTGATCCATATATTTTGGATCAACTATGGTTGTTGATCCATCTATATGGGATCAACTACTGTTGTTGATCCTTTGAACTCATGCTTTTGTAGTTTAAATCATGTAAATTTATCCCAATGTTGAACTTGTGGTGCAATGGTAGCATGAGTGACTCCATGTCAGATGATGCGTGTTCGACTCACGCCAAGTTCACTCCATTTTACATGGATAAACTATCATTATTGATCCAATTTTACATGGATCAACTTCCATTGTTGATCCACTAAAATTGGATCAACTTCTACTGTTCCTTTTTTCTTGGATAAACTAGATAAAATTCTACTGTTGATGGTTTTGTTGGTGGATCAGAAACTGCAGCTGATGAAGTGGTAGTATTTTTCCATCAGCATGGATAAACATCCACTGTTGATCCAACTGCAATGGATAAACTTCTACTGATGATCCAACTGCAATGGATAAACATCCACTGTTTGATCCAACTGAAATGGATCAACTACTTTTTGTTGATACAAAAATATTTGAACCAAATGTGGCATGCGATGGTGGTGGTGGTGGCGCGGTGGTGACGGTGGTGGTGGCGGCGACGAATTTGTGGTGGTGGCGGCAACAGAATAGTGGTGGAGGAGGACTAGTGGTGGTGTAATTGTGGCGGTGAAGGAGTGGTGGTGGAATATTGGTGGTGGTGGCGGTTGGTAGGTGGTGGTTGTTGAACGGTGGTGGTGGTGGTGGTGGAATGATAGTTGAATGTTGGTGGTGGTGAAGTGGTAGAGGAAGAAATTTATTGTATTTTGAAATAAAGAAGAATATTATATGAGTGAGGGTATTAAGGTAATCTAATATTAAATGGATAAGGTTATAAAAAAGGAGGGACATATTTATTGTTGCATAAGGATATATTTATTGGGTGTCAAAAGTAGGGACATATAAATAATGTACCCTTGAAGAAGGGTATATTAATTATATGTCCCTACTTTTAACTCCCTACAAATATATCCTTATCCAACAATAAATATGTCCCTACTTTTTTATAACATTATCTATTTAATATTAGATTACCTTAATACCCTCATTCATATAATATTTTTCTTTATTTCAAAATATAACAAATTTCTTCCTCTACCACTTCACCACTACCACTAGCACCACCACCACCACTAGCACCACCACCACCAACATTCAACTACCATTCCACCACCACCACCGTTCAACAACCACCACCTACCAACCGCCACCACCACCAATATTCCACCACCACTCCTTCACCGCAACCAACACAAATTCGTCGCCGCCGCCACCACCACCGTCACCACCACCATCGCCACCACCACCGTCACCGCCACCACCACCGTCACCACCGCCGCCACCACCACCATCACCGCCGCCGCCGCCACTGGTTCAAATTTTTTTGTATCAACAAAAAGTAGTTGATCCATTTCAGTTGGATCAAATAATGGATGTTTATACATTGCAGTTGGATCAACAGTAGAAATTTATCCATTGCAGTTGGATCAATAATGGATGTTTATCCATGCTGATGGAAAAATGCTACCACTTCATCAGCTTCAGTTTCAGATCCACCAACAAAACCATCAACATTAAAAGTTTATCTAGTTTATCCAAGAAAAAAGGATCAACAGTAGAAGTTGATCCAATTTTAGTGGATCAACAATGGAAGTTGATCCATGTAAAATTGGATCAATAATGATAGTTTATCCATGTAAAATGGAGTGAACTTGGCTTGAGTCGAACACGCATCATCTGACATGGAGTCAGTCATGCTACCATTGCACCACAAGTTCAACATTAGAAAAATTTTACATGATTTAAACTACAAAACATGAGTTCAAAGGATCAACAACAGTAGTTGATCCCATATAGATGGATCAACAACCATAGTTGATCCAAAATATATGGATCAACAACCATAGTTGATCCAATATCACTGCCTGCTTCAACCCATATAACCACCATATTTCATTACCTGTAGCTTCATAAACACCAACAGCTCGCTGGGATCAACACTGCCTCTCCAAGTTCTTGTACGAATGTCCAAGGTTCAATACCTACAACGATCCCAAACGCCACTTAGATAAGAAGGATAAACAAAAGTTACCAAAATTTAGAAAGGTTATCTAGAACAATCAAATAACCAACCGAATTCTTCCTTGAGCATCCTCTTATGCTTTTCACTGAGATAAAAGGTCTGATAACGTTTAACAATACCGTTAAGATACAACAGATAACGTTCCCTTAACAGACTAACATAGCACGTCACTATATTTTGGACTATAAAAGTCGAGCTCTTGCTACCCAAACTCCACAGATCTCAAGCTTTTAGACTGTTCCCTAAATGATAGTCTCATGAAATCAATAATTTGGTATACCATGTGCATAGTAGAACCATAAAGGTACATCAATACGATACAGATGGATTCCAAAAAACTTGTGTGATGTGTCAGGCATATCTAAGGTACCTCAACACAGCAATAGTTTCCATTTTAATGCGATGCTGACAATGAATTTAAGAACAGGTTTTTATGAAAAAAATGGATCTGTAATTACCTTATCTACTGCAGAAATGAAAAGGAAGAATTTCGTTTTCTTCCTCCTCTGGTTGTGAGCAGAAATTCCCTTCTCAGAGCAGCCATGTCTCCCTCCTCTCTGTGAGAAGAGAGAAAAAAAGAAAAAGAGAAAAATTGTGATGGAGATTTAACAGACAGACAAACAAGAATCTAGCGTTGATTAATTCAGAATCAAGGTGAATATCGATCTAAATAGATTATTTAGGAGGTGGTGGTGGTGGTGTCGTTGGTGGTAGGAGGTGGAGGTGTTGGAGGAGACGACGAAGAAGGTGGTGGTGGCCGTAGTCGGAAGGAAGAGAGAAAAGAGAATTTTTTTCTTTCTAGATCCGAAATTGGAAGCCCCTAAATTGTTAAAAAATGGGTATATTTGGAAGTCCCTAAATTATTGATGGGCTTATTGATAAAGAGGGAAAAATTATTATGTGATAAGGATATTTGTGTAGACCATCAAAAGTAAGGACAAAAGTTCAATTACCACATTGAAGAAGGAATAGTACAATAGAAAATGTACCTCTGAGTTATCAATATTCCAACAATATCAGCTTGCAGTATCACCGAAATCCAAACAGATTCCAACAATATCGAGAGAGAGAGAGGGGGAGGAAGGTAAAAATGAGCTAAAGACCCTGAACTGAGTTAGGAGGAGAAAACAAACAGAGTATGGCACCGTTTTTCAAATTTCTCATTGTACCAAGGTTTGAAAAACACCCGTTTTTTCTGAAAAAAACAGCCGTTAAAACGATCATACCCATATACCGTGACTTCGAGGGTCCCTGAACCCTGTGCCCGTATAACGCTGATAAATAGGAAGTAAGAGCAATTTTTTAGGACTGTTTTTCCGTTTTCACATATGTTTTGTTGATGGTGGATTTTCAACAAAGGTCAAAACCGCAAAATCATGATACTGCATGTTTCTGATACGGCTTCAGGCATGTGACGATTCATATTTTACGAAGCCATAATGAATATGTTTCCTGAAAGGCCTCCACTAGCTGAGCATTCGGTGCCACGCATTTCATCATGACCTCTATGTAGAATAACATAATTGGGCGGTTCTCCGTAAGATTGAGAGCAATAACGCCTTCAGGACGTCGGTGATACTCACTGTTCCCTGACTACATGAGAGAGACCCACCTCTAAATAGAAGAACGATTGGGCGGTTCTCTTTAAGATTAAGAGCAATAACGCCTTCAGGACGTCGGTGACACTCACTGTTCCCTGACTATGTAGAGATACCGTGTATAGAGTCAGGCGGTTCTCCGTAAGATTGAAATCAAAACGCCTTCAGGACATGATGCGTGTCGTATGCGTCAAAAATAATTCACTTCCTCACTTTACTAATTATGAATATAGTATTCGATAAGAAAGAGTTCGTATCCACAGAGAGGCGATTGTTGTTATGTAATTTTCAGATTCTTAAGTAACCAAATAACCCAAGGTGTGTTTTTGTTTTTATCAAAGTAATAATACTAAATAAAGCAAAGCAAATAGTTTGAATAATCAATAAGGAGAAGATATTGGTCAAGGGATAGTATCATTCACAAACATGTATTTTTCATCTATGATTAGAATTGGTAATTTAATCTCTCAATTATCAAAAGTCCTAGGATATCTTGATCGCAAGAGTATCCCGTTTATTTCCTGATTTTATCACAAACAACATTAAAAGATGTTATTGTGAAATCTACTTAAAAAGCAACCTAAAGTGTAAAAGCACAATTAGATTTAACTCCATAAGAGCAATAAGTTCTATGAAATAAGACTAATCGATGCAAACAAACGTGTAAAAGCACTAATTCGTTTTAACAAAGGTTATGATTTATATGCGATTAAAAAGATGTATCACTACAAGTATTAACCACAAGATGCTACTAGAAATCAGAGATAACAACTTTTACGTATTGAAAACCCTAATATATCTATAGAGATGAAAACAAATCCAATTGATTACGGACTCAACCAAACTAGCATTTAAATCATATGATAATAAAAATAATGAATCACAAACGATAAAATTGAGACAAAACTAATTCATAGAATCAAATAACATGCTTGAAGAAATCAACTTTTATCCCATAACCAATAATAGTATTTAGCTACACATATTCATGGAGTTCAACATCATAATATTCAAAGAAAGAAGATGAAACCTAAAAGAAAGCAAACCATAGAAGTAGTTCTCTGCAAAAGCTCCAAGAATAGAATAAAACTTATCCCCCAAAAGTTGTAGAAGTCTTCCCTTTTTATGTCTCTTCTTAGGTCCAAAATTAGGTATAGTCTTCAAAGTCCATTAGTTGGAAATTCACCCGGCCCACGAGAGAGAGAAACCCATGTAGAAATTTTGTCCCAAAAACGCTCGCCGAAAAACTGGGTATTTGGCCTGAAATTGGCCGGCATCCGGCGCCGGAAAGTCAAACGGTTAACAGGTTTAGACGGTCAACCGAGTCAACTCGGTCAACTTCAACGAGTCAACTCGGAGTCAACTGACTTAGTTGACATGAGTTAGTCCAGGCAAAGCCATTTGCACTGACCATAATTCTGTGATGCGCCAGCACTTGTATCCAGCCATGATGGCTGTGGATTTAGCTGCAGCTTCCCATGTGCTCACTAGTGCACTGCTTCCCTTTCACTCTTCAACCCATTTAACTTCCCTACGATTCCACCAGTTTCTTTCCTTGCTTATCCAACTGCATCTTTAGCTCACCAACAGACCCATTATAGCTTCACAACCAACACCAGCTACCTGAACCAGCACAATCTCAACTGCAGCTCAAAACTCCAAACAGTTCAGTTTCATATACTCATAACTCCAGCTGCACTTAACAACAGCCATTGCCATTAGTACTGGTTCATCCATACATTCCACCAGAACTCAACCACTCACATTATCCCTGCAATTGCATTCCCCCTTAACCAGCTGATGTATCAGTTCTCCCCTGCAATTACTCCTAGTGGCAACACCACACACACTCATTCTTAACTGATGCCAGTAACACTGCAATTATCATGAATACAACCATTCATTCCATCTTCAATTCCATCACCTGAGCCACTTCCTTGCCTCAACTTCCAGCTATCTATCCTGTACAGTTCCACCTGCAGATTCAATGGCCTGCAATCCTTGTAGTTCTCCAATGCCACCAGGTTCATTACAGCTACATCCACAGCAGCTTCAGTACCAGCATCATCATTCTATGCCAAAGCCATCACTTTTTATACGCAACACCAAACCTTGCACACTTCGAGCTATAACCCTCGTACCTGTGGATGCAATATACGCAACACCATACCTTGCACACTTCTTTCTTCCTGGTTCTCGGCTTAACAACTCCAACACAGCCAACATGTACTTCATTTGTTCTTCTCATTAAAATCAACATCATCACCAACATACGCAACCATCATTCAGTTCACAAAATCATCTTAGAAGCATCACAACACAGATGGCACACTCTCCATTGCAATATGAAGCCGCTTCAAACCCATTGCTCAATTCACGGATGCACCTCAAGAACACAACTACATCACTACCTTGAAATTCTTCAGCTCTGCAACAACATCACCCTGCAATAACGACCCAGCATTCATAACACAACTCATATTGCATTCGAAATCTCCATTTTTGGCTTCTTTTAATGTTTATTGCAAAACCCATCCAGCTCGAGTTCTCAAATCGACACTGCCTGCAGTGCATCCATTCCCAGAATCCACATCTTATTCGCTACCTACCTGCTAATTCAGCTGCCACCAACTTGACCTGCTCTTAACTCACTGAAAACTCTTGAACATCAACTAAGCCATCAAGTCCGTCTCTATTTGAGCTTTGTAGGCAGCTTCAACTAGCAACAGCATCATCTCCTCCTTCCCATTATGCTCATACTGACTCGTACTGCCATACACAGCCTTCATACCAAACACCTGAGACTGCTTCTTACCATACCATTCTCCTCTATGAATTCAAACTGCATCACCAGCTGCAACCTACACAAGTTCACTCCAGCTCAACACCCATCTGCTCATTACACCATCCTACCATTGCATCACCATCGCTTGACTACAACATCTCCTCAGTTGTTGCATCAATTCATTAATTCTGCAATTTCTTGTTCAAACCCTAATTTGCCATTTATTTTCACCCATTCTTCCCATGGTTCTTCCTTTGCTCGATCTCTCAGCTCTAGATTCAATCTCCAATGGCAACAGATGAACATGAACCCTAATTTTACAGCTTCAATCAATAGCCGTAGCATTTCCTTCATCTGATTCCTTCATTTCTTGTTCTTCATATCAACACCACTGGACTCAAACCCCATCAACAGCAAATCCACTCTCTTCTCGAATCTTCCCTTTCTCTGAACTTTGGTGCGGCTACTCTCACTTCTTCTCTTCTTTCTTTATTTCAGGTGTAATGAAGAAAGGTTATTTCAGATTGTGGGTTGTAATGATTGAAATTCATATTGCCACTCTGATCTACCGGATAAGGGCCAACCACTTCGAACATGGCTTGTCGGTTTCAGAAAACCGACATCCTAATTCTCAGTTCAACTGTCAGTTCTAGGGAACTGACAATACATTCTTCACCTCCTCCTTGCGCAACCTAACCTTTTCCAAATGTAACTCGCGTGTGAATTGGCCTTCTCGCTCCATTTAGCTCCAATTGGCTAATTTCTCATTCCTTTGCTTCAAACGACTCCAAAATACCTAAAACACTCAAAAGTAAACATAAGATACATAATTCACACGAAAAACTCGCAAAGAAAGCATAAATAGTAGATATAAAATTAGGTGTTTATCACACCTATCAAATTCCCCCACACTTAGACTTTGCTAGTCCTCGAGCAAATCAAACAAAACAAAAATAAAACAACTCTGTCTATTTGTCGTAGAGGCTACGGTCACTTTTAGCATAAATAACAAGCCTTTAAACCCCTAGGTGTCCCTAGTGGACGATTTATAGTCTCGTGAAGGTTTACAAGAGGTCTACCAACAAAACCTATTTTTCCAACTCCGTCTATTTGTGACAAATCAATGAATGAATCCAAAATGGCTACAGGAGGAGGTACCTTACGCAAATTCAATTCATATATTAGTAAATAAAGCTTTAATTAGATATTCGAACAAGCCACAATACTCGGAAACTAACAAACCACAATCACAATGAAAAGATTAAGAAGATGAATATAGATGTACATGTTGGCGAATGTTCACAAGTGATCGATGTTTCCCATATCTGTCTGAAGGTCACTACCAAGATGAACCTATGCCTATTGGATTGAGCTACTGGTTTGAATTCTATATCAACTCACTAGCATATACAAGGGAACCAGGAGTGACTTTATTCAACCAATATAATACTTTTCTTTTCTTTTTTCCTTTTTCCTTTTTCCTTTTTCTTTTTTAAGTTTTTTTCTTTCTTTTTTTTCTTTTAGACAACATGATTAGATCTTTTGGATCCAAGCGCATGCTTCTTGTCAGCAAGTACATGATAGTTGCCTTGGATCCTACATTCCACGCTTGTTTAGGCGACGGAGACAGGGACAACTTTTCACACATACTGCTATTCCCAAGTGTCATTTTCTTCCGTTTGGTCTAATTGGTCCAAAATTTGATGCGTGTCGTATGCGTCAAAAATAATTCACTTCCTCACTTTACTAATTATGAATATAGTATTCGATAAGAAAGAGTTCGTATCCACAGAGAGGCGATTGTTGTTATGCAATTTTCAGATTCTTAAGTAACCAAATAACCCAAGGTGTGTTTTTTTTTATCAAAGTAATAATACTAAATAAAGGAAAGCAAATAGTTTGAATAATCAATAATGAGAAGATATTGGTCAAGGGATAGTATCATTCACAAACATGTATTTTTCATCTATGATTAGAATTGTTAATTTAATATCTCAATTATCAAAAGTCCAAGGATATCTTGATCGCAAGAGTATCCCGTTTATTTCTTGATTTTATCACAAACAACATTAAAAGATGCTATTTTGAAATATACATAAAAAGCAACCTAAAGTGTAAAAGCACAATTAGATTTAATTCCTTAAGAGAAATAAGTTCTATGAAATAAGACTAATCGATGCAAACAAACGTGTAAAACCACTAATTCGTTTTAACAAAGGTTATGATTCATATGCGATTAAAAAGATGTATCACTACAAGTATTAACCACAAGATGCTACTAGAAATCAGAGATAACAACTTTTACGTATTGAAAACCCTAATATAGCTATAGAAATGAAAACAAATCCAATTGATTCCGGACTCAACCAAACTAGCATTCAAATCATATGACAATAAAAATAATGAATCACAAACGATAAAATTGAGACAAAACTAATTCATAGAATCAAATAACATGCTTGAAGAAATCAACTTTTATCCCATAACCAATAATAGTATTTAGCTACACATATTCATGGAGTTCAACATCATAATATTCAAAGAAAGAAGATGAAACCTAAAAGAAAGCAAACCATAGAAGTAGTTCTCTGCAAAAGCTCCAAGAATAGAATAAAACTTATCCCCCAAAAGTTGTAGAAGTCTTCCCTTTTTATGTCTCTTTCTTAGGTCCAAAATTAGGTATAGTCTTCAAAGTCCATTAGTTGGAAATTCACCCGGCCCACGAGAGAGAGAAACCCATGTAAAAATTCTGTCCCAAAAACGCTCGCCGAAAAACTGGGTATTTGGCTGGAAATTGGCCGGCATCCAGCGCCGGAAAGTCAAACGGTTAACAGGTTTAGACGGTCAACCGAGTCAACTCGGTCAACTTCAACGAGTCAACTCGGAGTCAACTGACTTAGTTGACATGAGTTAGTCCAGGCCAAGCCATTTGCACTGGCCATAATTCTGTGATGCGCCAGCACTTGTATCCATCCATGATGGCTGTGGATTTAGATGCAGCTTCCCATGTGCTCACTAGTGCACTGCTTCCCTTTCACTCTTCAACCCATTTAACTGCCCTACAATTCTACCAGTTTCTTTCCTTGATTATCCAACTGCATCTTTAGCTCACCAACAGACCCATTGTAGCTTCACAACCAACACCAGCTACCTGAACCAGCACAATCTCAGCTGCAGCTCAAAACTCCAAACAGTTCAGTTTCATATACTCATAACTCCAGCTGCACTTAACAGCAGCCATTGCCATTAGTAATGGTTCATCCATACATTCCACCAGAACTCAACCACTCACATCATCCCTGCAATTGCATTCCCCCTTAACCAGATGTTGTATCAGTTCTCCCCTGCAATTACTCCCAGTGGCAACACCACAAACACTCATTCTTAACTGATGCCAGTAACACTGCAATTCTCATGAATACAACCATTCATATTCCATCTTCGATTCCATCACTTGAGCCACTTCCTTGCCTCAACTTACAGCTATCTCTCCTGCACATTTCCACATGCAGATTCAATGGCCTGCAATCCTTGTAGTGCTCCAATGCCACCAGGTTCATTACAACTACATCCACAACAGTTTCAGTACCAACAGCATCATTCTCTACCAAAGCCATCACTTTCTATACCTGTGGTTTCACAACACATCCAGACTGCTAGGACCATTACCCCTCTTCTGTAATTCGACCACAGTCACCATAAATACTAATTGCACAACCTGAACATAACTTCTTAGCACAAATTTCTCTGACAAACTCAGCCACAACAACCATTTGCCAGCTGCCCTTCTAGCCGCACCATCTGTAGCTGCATTACATCTTCCACCAATTTACTTTGCCACTAGCATCACCAAAAACATCTGCAACATAGTAGTTCAAGACATCAACTCCTGGAATTCTCCCTTAAGTTTAGTTGCACAGGGACAATTCTTGCTCTTGTCCTGCGCCCTTGCATTCGACCATGTAATGCAAGACAGCACCAACACAATTCCCTGCTTCTCAGTTGTCAAATCTAGCTTCAGTTGCAAACTGAGCTATAACCCTCGCACCTGTGGCTGCAATATACGCAATACCGAACCTTGCACACTTCTTTCTTCCTGGTTCTCGGCTTAACAACTCCAACACAGCCAACCTGTACTTCATTTGCTCTTCTCATTAAAATCAACATCATCACCAACATACGCAACCATCATTCATTTCACAACATTATCTTAGCAGAATCACAACAAAGATGGCACACTCTCTATTCCCATCTGAAGCCGCTTCAAACCCATTGCTTAATTCACGGCTGCACCTCAAGAACACATCTACATCACTACCTTGAAATTCTCCAGCTCTGCAACAACATCAACCCTGCAATAAAGACCCAGCATTCATAACACAACTCATATTGCATTCGAAATCTCCATTTCTGGCTTCTTTCACTGTTTATTGCAAAACCCATCCAGCTCGAGTTCTCAAATCGACACTACCTGCAGTGCATCCATTCCCAGAATCCACATCTTCTTCGCTACCTACCTGCTAATTCAGATGCCACCAACTTGACCTGCTCTTAACTCACTGCAAACTCTTGAACATCAACTAAGCCATCAAGTCCGTCTCTATTTGAGCTTTGTAGGAAGCTTCAACTGGCAACAGCATCAGCTCCTCCTTCCCATTATGCTCATACTGACTCGTACTTCCATACACATCCTTCATACCAAACACCTGAGACTGCTTCTTACCATACCATTCTCCTCTATGAATTCAAACTTCATCACCAGCTACAACCTACACAAGCTCACTCCATCTCAACACATATCTGCTCATTACACCATCCTACCATTGCATCACCATCGCTTGACTACAACATCTCCTCAGCTGTTGCATCAATTCATTAATTCTGCAATTTCTTGTTCAAACCCTAATTTGCCATTTATTTTCACCCATTCTTCCCATGGTTCTTCCTTAGCTCGATCTCTCAACTCTAGATTCAATCTCCAATGGCAACAGATGAACATGAACCCTAATTTTACAGCTTCAATCAATAGCCGTAGCATTTCCTTCATCTGATTCCTTCGTTTCTTGTTCTTCATATCAACACAACCGGACTCAAACCCCATCAACATCAAATCCACTCTCTTCTCGAATATTCCATTTCTCTGAACTTTGGTGCGGCTACTCTCACTTCTTCTCTTCTTTATTTATTTCAGGTGTAATTAAGAAAGGTTATTTCAGATTGTGGGTTGTAATGATTGACATTAATATTGCTACTCTGCTATACTGGATAAGGGACAACCACTTCGAACATGGCTTGTCAGTTTTAGAAAACCGACAGCCTAATTCTCAGTTCAACTGTCAGTTCTAGGGAACTGACAATACATTCTTCACCTCCTCCTTGCGCAACCTAACCTTTTCCAAATGTAACTCGCGTGTGAATTGGCCTTCTCGCTCCAATTAGCTCCAATTGGCTAATTTCTCCTTCCTTTGCTTCAAACGACTCCAAAATACCTAAAACACTCAAAAGTAAACATAAGATACATAATTCACACGAAAAAATCGCAAAGAAAGCATAAATACTAGATATAAAATTAGGTATTTATCACACCTATCAAATTCCCCCACACTTAGACTTTGCTAGTCCTCGAGCAAATCAAACAAAACAAAAATACAACAACTCCGTCTATTTGTCATCGAGGCTACGGTCACTTTTAGCATAAATAACAAGTCTTTAAACCCCTAGGTGTCCTTAGTGGACGAGTTATAGTCTCGTGAAGGTTTACAAGAGGTCTACCTACAAAACCTATTTTTCCAACTCCGTCTATTTGTGACAAATCAATGAATGAATCCAAAATGACTACAGGAGGAGGTACCTTGCGCAAATTCAATTCATATATTAGTAAATAAAGCTTTAATTAGATAGTCGAACAAGCCACAATACTCCGAAACTAACAAACCATAATCACAATGAAAAGATTAAGAAGATGAATATAGATGTATATGTTGGCGAATGTTCACAAGTGATCGTTGTTTCCCATATCTGTCTGAAGGTCACTGCCAAGATGAACCTATGCCTATTGGATTGAGCTACTGGTTTGAATTCTACATCAACTCACTAGCATATACAAGGGAACCAGGAGTGACTTTATTCAACTAATATAATACTTTTCTTTTTTCCTTTTTCTTTTTTCACTTTTTTCTTCTTCTTTTAGACAGCATGATTAGATATTTTGGATCCAAGTGCATGCTTCGTGTCAGCAAGTACATGATAGTTTCCTTGGATCCTGCATTCCACGCTTGTTTAGGCGACGGAGAGAGGGACAACGTTTCACACATACTGCTATTCCAAAGTGTAATTTTATTCCGTTTGGTCAAATTGGTCGGTCACTTTATTTTTTAGCAACTCAATCACTCTAATTCATCCTAGCAGTAATAACAAGTCGATGTCTAGTGACCCACCAAAAAACTTAGAGAACAATAGATAAATATGGAAAAATAAAAATAGAATGCGATATGGTGATATTCCGAGATATGGTAACAACTATCATGTTAATTGTGATTTCTGAGCTATGTTCGTCCCTTTTAGTTAATCGGTTCCTCAACTCCTGCATTCAAAATGGTTCCATCCACTAATGGTGTCATCCTAAAGGCACAAGTTTCTAAATTTCGGAGTTCAAAAAGCACAAATGTTTTCTTGGTTTTTCTATTTTTCTGATTTGTTTTTTAAAGGGCAAAAAAAACAAACTAAAACAAACTATACAAACATATAAATGCTCCCCCACACTTAAACTTTACATTGTTCTCAATGTAAAATTGAATCGTCCAAAGAAAGTTCAAGGTGGGAAATTCCGCAAATGATATGAAAAAACAAATAAAATAAAGATAAAAGCAAATGCTTAAAAATAAAAAGATAAAGGTAAAGATACAAAACCGGTGGGTTGCCTCCCACTTAGCGCTTGGTTTAAATTCGTCAGCCCGACTTGCTCCTCGTTTGTTACGCCTTAACCGGCTTCCAACACATTATGGAAATCTGATTGAATGGTACTTGGATGTTTCCTCGCCTCAAAGATGTTGAAGTGTATGACTTCTTCATCGAACTCCATAGTCAAGGTGCCATTATAGACATCAATCTTCGTTCTAGCGGTACTCAAAAATGGTCTACCCAATATTAACGGTGTATACGAGGATGAATACACATTACCCATGTCTTGAACATAGAAATCCACTGGAAATAACTATGCCGGTTTTCTTAAGAGGACCAAGATTTAAAGCATCATAAATTGAAGTAGGCATAATGATCGTTGTCGTATGCGTCAAAAATAATTTACACTTTCTTACTACTCAAAATATAAATATAGCAAGGGCAAGAAAGGATCGATCCCACAGAGAGGTCTAGGTTGTCTCGTTGTTTCGGTTTCCTATATAAAATACCGGGAGTTTTCTGATTTTTATATACTAGAATAAAATAAAAGCAAGTAAAGAATAAAATAAATCAAGTAGAAAAGATATTGGTTGAGGATTCATCTTCATTCACTAACATGCTTTCAAAAAAATAATTAGAATTGATATTTAATCTCAACTTTTATCAAAAGCCCTAGAATATCTTGATCGCAAGAATATCCCGCAAATCTCCTTTTGTCATCAACAAACACATTAAAAGATGCGAGTATAAGTTCTATCTAAAAGATCAACCTAACGTGTAAAAGCACTAATCAAGTTTAATTCCCTAGATGCATTAATTTCTATGAAATCAGGCCAATCAAAGCAATTAAACGTGGAAAGCGCACTAAATCAATTTAACAAAGGTTACGATTCACATATGATCATAAGAATGTATCACTACAAACTATAATCATATTTATGCTACTCGTATTCAAGGAATATCACTTTTACTTATAATAAACCCTAAACTAGCAATAGATGTGATTAGAAGTTCTACCAATTTGCAACTTGACAAAACAATCAATCAAATCATACAACTATATTTTCAGAGAATTGCAAACGATAAATATGAGACAAAACTAATATATTGAATCAAAGAATCATATTATGTGAAATCCAATTATTCCATAACCAATAATAAAACTCTAGCTCATGTTCATGGAGTTCATAAAAAGAAGAAAAAGAAACCCTATCATGTTCACAAACCCTAAAACAAAGTAGTAGAAGAGATATAAGAATGTGTCTAGGCTTCCCTATATATAGAGTTTTGTAACCTCTTCTTTAGAAAACTAGGAAACCTAATAAAAATAGGAAAGTGCACCTCCTCAAAATTGTGTCTCGTGCATAAAATCCCGGACCAAAGCAGGTTGCCAAATATCGCCAAACAAGTCACGTCCAAGGCTGCTCAAAGTAAGCCACGGCAAGCTAGAAGTTGTAAATAGACTGCTAACCAGAAATTGGGCTCCTGTTGAAGTCCAGCCCAAATTCATCAAATATCGTTCACCATTGGTCTTGTGTAGCAACTATATAAGCCCAGCCCATTTTAACGTAACAACATCAGGCCATACTCTTCAAACTCGTACGCACCTTCACGGAAGCATCCCATCTAGCACACTTGGTAGCTTAACTGTTAGTCCCTGACTTCTCTATTCTACTTTGGCTCGAATGGTTCTCATTGTTCTTCCCTGCTGGTAGTTCTTCTGCATTTTGTTTTATTATTATCCATCTCCACAACAGCCAACAGCTCAAGAAACCTTCCTTCGATCACCGCCAACGCTATTCTGCCATCAACGTCTTCGTATCCAACTCCCATCTCAAAACCCTGTTCAAGCCACAAACTCCAACTACGATCAAATCACCAGCACGTTCTCGTCACTGCTAACCACTATTATCAACCTCATATAACCAATGGCGATGCTATCTTCCATCAGTCACCATCCATCGATCCCTGTTCTCTAACTCGACTTCAACTCGTTATCATTTTCCGAAACTCCACCAGCAAACTCTTCATTCCCCTCTCTGCTCGAGTTCTCTTTTGCTCCCATTCTATCTTTTAAAGATCGAACAAGAGAGAGGAGAACATAAACGCGGAAGCGTAAAAGACTACATTGATATTAATCTTGGTGGAATACAATCTATTTGATATTTTTTTTTTTTTGTAACTTGAACTTTGTATTGATTGATTCTTGCTACCTTACTTACAAATGAATACAACATGCCTATTTATAGGCTACAAAAATAAGAAGAGAACTATGCCTATGGAGGCTAACAACTATGCCTATGGAGGCTTACCTACCATGGAGGTTTCCACCAAACCAACTACTAGACAATCTAGTATTCTTATTTGATTTGTCTAACTCTAGAACACTCATTTTACACATGTTAATTGTCTAACATTGACTCTAGACATCCTAGATATTTCTAGGTTAATCTAGATAGGTGTGAACAATTGACTAAGTTGGTGTTGAATATTCAACACTCCCCCTCAACACCGACTTTCCAACTTCTCTTTATCGTAGACATTTCGGTCCCCTTCATAGTTTAAGGACGTTTCGGTCCTCTTCGGAAGTTTAAGGACATTATGGTCCTCTTCATAGTTTAAGGACGTTTCGGTCCTCTTCGGAAGTTTAAGGACATTATGGTCCTCTTCGTAGTTTAGAACATACGGGTTCCATCGTAGTTTAGGGACATTGCGGTCCTTCTTCGTTTCAGTAAAATACTTCTTGTACTCTTTAGACAACTCATAGGATTTTCACCCACTTTTGTTGTTCTCTATCTCATCACCACTTGGTGATTGCTTCCGTTTCTTCACAACATTTTTTGTTGTTTCTTCTTATATTCATCTTTGTTCCAGTCACGCTTTTGTTCGAAAACTGTAACTCTTCTTTGGTTATCCAGATTCTCTCACAATCTTTCATTTCGTCAAGCTTCTGCCATAAGCTCTAACTATTTTTCTTCTTGTTATTTGATGTTACAAATTTGCCACTTTATCCAGATTTGCCACATTTCGAATTCGTAATGATTTTCCACGCTATGACATAATTGTCACACTTTGGTTTGTACGTATTTAAACAAACACCTGTAAACCCATTTAGACTTCATTTGGACATTACAAATTAGGTAATTCCAACACTCCCCCGTAATTTGTAATGGCTCTGTTTGTTTTTATGATATTCACCCAATCTCCGTTTGCGGCTCTTATTTCCTCATGCTTGCTTCGCTCGCAGTAAACTCTTTATGTTTGCCGCCACGTACCACCATTTTTTTTTATTTTTTGTTCATCTTCTTATCACGAGTATGATTTAGTATCTCGTGACAAACATGCCATGATTTTCTTCGACAATTGAGGAAGCAATCTGTTGCTCTTACCCTCAATATTCTTTTTTTTTTTTTTTTTTCTTCCCGATTTGAGGAAACAACCACTTATTGTTCTTACCCTCAAACCCTTCTCTGATCACTTATTAGGAAGTGACCCTTTCTTCTTCTCTTTTATCTTGTTTTTTTTTTTTTCATGGAGACCCCATTTTTTTTTCTTCATGGAGACCCCATTTCTTCTCTTTTAGTATTTCTTGCTCATTTAGTATGTCTCCTAACTTCTCATGTGCAAGCCTCTACAAATTCAACATTTTTGAAATGTCGATATTACAAAAGCTTTGTCTTGTAGTAGCAGTAGTTTTTCTTCTTCCAGTGGATACATGTCCACCGGCTTCGTGTCACAAGTAGAAACTTGATGTTGTCGTGACAAACATGGCTTTCTTGCCATTTTTTTTTTCTCTCAAAACCGAGTAGGTCGTCTCATTGAGGCTCTCTTCCCACAATATGAGGAGGCGATCATTTGAAGCTCTCTTCCCTCAATATATGGAGGCATTCGTTGTTGACGTTTTCATGATATCGGCTTCTAAAACTCTTGAACGATTGTGGAGGCAATCCTTGGTGCACTCTTCCCACAATTGTCTTTAGAATTTTGTAAACAATTTGAGGAGGAAACTTATTGCTCTCTTCCCTCAAACTTGTCTTCTGGTCACTTATCAAAAAGTGATTTCTTTTTTTCTTCTCTACTTTTCTTTTTCCACATGGAGGCGTTTTTGCTCCTGTGAAGGTAGGATTTATTTATTTATTTTTTTTTTTTTATTTTTTTTTGGACAATCAACATGTTTTTTTTTTTGATACCACGTTTTTGTGTATCTAAAAAACCTAGTTCCACACGTACACTTACTTGGGTGGTGAAATCCAACACACATAGCCGCAACACACATAGCCGCAACCCCATAGCCAGCACCATCATAACGAGAACTTAAACCTAGTTCCACACGTGTATCTAAGGTTTTTGTTAAACCTTCTATCCTCAACACCATAATGAGAACTTAAACAATAACAACCAGATTTTTTTTTTTTTTTTTTTTTTTTTTTTGAGTTTCTCTAGCTCTCTTCCTCTCCTCTCTCTTCCTCTCACCTTGCTCTGATACCATCTTTGCATTTAAACAAACATCTTGTCTGCATCTTCTCTATTTTGTTTGAGGCTTTCAGCCCATCTTCAAATCAGCTTCAACTTGCTCTCCTGTCATGACCATCATCACCGTGAACATCATCCTTGCTTTTTTTTCTTTTTCTTCTAGAGCTCTTCCATCACATGCGAAGAAAGTTCCCATGGGCATCATTTTTTTTTTTTTTTTTTTTTTTTTTTTGCTTTCTTGAGCAAAGACCACATCTCCACTGCCACCTTCACGTTCTTTAGCAAACATCAATCATGGCAGCAACTCATCATCATTTCCTTCATTTCAGAGTTCTCACGAGTTCTAGCATGACATCACGTTCTCTACCCGAGCTCTCATCAGTCTCCATTATCGTCATCAACAGCAAGCCAAAAAAAACCCGAGCAGAAGTTCACCATTCATCTCAGCCAACAGTCCCGAACAGCAACACCATCACCAAGACATGATTTATCCAAAGCTCAGCCACAGTTCGGCTCCACTGTCTCTCATAACAGCCAGTCGAGCATCATGACCATCATCTTTATCCGAAGCTCCGCCACATTAATTGCAATATGAACCGCAGCATCATTTCCACCGATGATGATCATCATCCAAAACTTAGTGATTTGTTTTCTCGAGCAACAACCACTCGATATTCATTGTATCTTCTCGGACTTCTCATCTACTCGAGTTGCAAGTAATGGTGGAGATCATGGAGCCAGAGAAAGTGATACATTACCCCCAACTTTTCTGGGGTTGTGTTGCGATCTTTGCGCACACGGATTTTGTCCATGTTTCCCGCCAGGTCATTGAGCTATTTGGGCGTGTTATAGACAGGTTATCTTTCGAGACAAGACCAAAGAGAACGTCCTGATTTCAAGCATGCCCCGGGATGAGCTCGACACCTGCCATACGGGCGAACATCAAAGGACGAAGTCGAGAGTTGGAGGCGAGCCTCCAACTTTAAGTGGGAAGGTGCCGGCTTTTGAGGGAGTACAACCTCTTGTGCTCAAAGGACTGATGTGAACTTTCAGTCATGGGTATTCCATTGAGTTATACTGTCACGTATCACAGTGCACTCATGCGATTCCATATTTGGGGACGGCGAGACACGGCTCCTCATGCACATTACTGGGTTGCTTCCATGGCTCTTTTCACAGCTCAGCAACTCGTCACTTCCAAGCCACACAGCTTCCTACTTTCTTCGTAATGGTGTTGAGTATAGAAGGTTTGTAAGTAAGGTAGCAAGAATCAATCAATACATTTCGGACCGAAATGTATTAATTGATTCTTTCTACCTTACTTACAAACGTCGACAACAACAGCTCACAGCTTAACCATTACAGCGCATGTTATTCTTCTCGTCACTTCCATAGACACCCGAGCACACCATTCTTCACTGCCAATCTCTGTTCACAGCAGCTTCGCCATTCCTCAACTCAAGTCCCATCTTTTCCATCGAACTAACAGCAGCCATGCATATTCTATCGTCATCTCTCGCCATTACTGCCGTCACCATGAACTCTCGGCAACAACACATTACCATCATCACAGCTTGAGTTCTGCTCCATTTCTCGCCTAGACTCGACCATCATCGAGTAACCCATCAATGGCGGCAAGCCATCACCAGCGTCCCTATGTTCTTCTTGATTTCTCTCTTTTATACATTGTTCTCAAACAGCAATGAGAACCCAACTTCTTCCATGGCATATGAGCAACCAAATCATTCCCGTCACCAAGCTTCGCCTCATCCACAACATCACAACTCGACTCCACCATTCACTATCACAGAACTCACCATGCAAACATAACATCTCCATCACCATCTCTCGCCATTACTTCTCTTCATATGGTTGTCAACAAACTCCATCGAAAATATGCCGTCATGCAGTCCACAGACTCGAGCTCCAATTACATCTTTTATTCTCCTTAGCATTGACCGAGCATCTCACTCAATAACCCACTTCTCTCAACTCCCTGTTTTGTTCTCCATAACGTCGATGTTCACTGCCAGCATCTCACTCTCTATTGATCACTACTGCCACTTGTTTATAGGCCACAGCAACTCCTAACCTTTAACTGACTTCCCTGCTGCCAAGCTTTCATCTCTTGTTCTCATCTCGAGCATTGCTTCACTTTCCAAAGCACACCTACAGCACTTCTCTGCATCTTGAAAGCTCGATATTAATCTCCAATGTCCAACTATGCCACAGATTTCTTCTCACGGCCATACTCCACCATCAGTTCCTTGTTACTGCCATCGACCACAGCTCCTACACAGCATCACCGTTACTTCCATGCTAGGCCTCAGAAACCATCCACTCAAGTTGTTTATATCTCCTCCATAATCACTGTCGATCTCCATTAAGCTCTATCTCGTCACCCTGTCACTCGAGCTCCACTCTCCAGCTCCAACGTAGCTGCCATAATAACCATGCATGCCATTTCAATGGCTGTCAATAGAATCAGCCTACAGCTCAACCCTCGAGCTCTAATCACAGCAGCATCACAGCGTCGTCCATCTTTGTATCCAACATATCCACTAACGGAAATGGGTAGTGGCAGTGACCAACAAAAACTCATTCAAGCCCAACTTAGTTCAATCCTAACTGAGGTCAAGCCCAACTGAGTTCAAGCCCAGCTTAACTAAAGCCCATTTGTTTTTGTAAATATATTTAGAGAATAAGAATTCTCTGTTTTTTTTATTACTAGTTCACTTGATCAAATTGTTCAAAACGAAAAACCCTAGCTATAGCTGTTCCAAATTAACATTTAGGGTTTTGATTTGTGATAATAAACACACTTGACCCTTACATTGTTGCTAACTCTCAAATGTTTTAGTGATGTTAGGGTTCAGAAGATCAGTAGAGTTCAATTGGGATATTAAGCTTCTGATTATAGAGGGTTTCTACGTAAGTGACTCAAAAACATCGTAACCCCCCTGATTTCATTTTGGTTATTCCTTTTGTAGCACATGTATTATTTGTAACTCAAAAGCTACTGCTGGGACAAAACAATATGACCGATAGGATAAGCAACTTGCCGGCTTCACTTCTTCATCATATCCTCTCTTTTATGGATATTCGCCATGCCGCTCGGACTAGCTAAACGATGGAAATTCATTTGGAGGTCTATCCCTATCCTTCATTTTCACTGCCAGGATTCTTCACAAACCGATACATTTATGGATTTATTGATACAGTATTGGAGTTTCACGATGAGTCAAACATACATGAGTTCTCTCTCAGGTATAGTGTCCTCTTGAATGAATCTCAAATTAAAAAATGGATCACCACTGTAATAAGTCACAATGTTGAAGTACTCAGAATCAAAATGAACCCGGGAGACCTAGTTTTGGCACCGTCATCTATGTATATTTGTGAGTCACTAAAAGGTATTGTGCTTATTGGAGTCGAATTTAAAGATGAGGGATGGAATGGGCAACTCTTTTCCAAATTGCCCTGTACTTGAGTTTCTGTTTTTTTTTTTTTTTTTTTATTTCTGCCACGGAAAGTCTTAATGATATCAATCCGGATGGAAAGGAAGACGGTTTCCTAAACTGTGCCCTCAACATTCATGCACCAAATTTAGAGGCTTTTACTTACATAGGTACGGTAGCGAATTATTATGTTATATCTAGCTTTCCGAAACTACTGAAAGCACATATTGACATTTTATTGAAGAGGATGGTGCCATGTGGGAGCAAGAGGTGGAGTATGGTGCAGTTGTAAGTAAATTTCTTCAAGGACTTGCTCATGTGCTGCTTCTAACAATTTCTCATCGATTCTTACAGGTATTAGTTCTTTCTTGCTGCTATCTTTTGTTAGTTTACGTTTGTGTTTACTTTTGTGTTGCTGTATGGCAAATCAGACTCATTTAAGCTGATACATATTTTTTTTTTATTTCCTTGTTATGAATAGGTTCTCTCTGTTGCAGACAATATATTTCACAATTTACCTTCATTTCACAAACAGTTCCACTTGGGCCTGACTGAGAAAGTAACCTCTGATAAAGCACTAATTGCTTTGCTCGAAACAACACCTAGTCTGGTGTCACTCAAATTTGAAGTGGCAAGTCACAAGTGCGCCAAATCTTTTGTCCTCATTAAATAAATTACAAAACAAGTTTTGGGATTACATATGTTAACCAGTTTTTTTTTTTTTTTTAATTTCAAATTTAGTTTGCACCCCCTTTCCTTGACGAAGAAGAAGACGATGATGACGATGGCTGGGCGCTTGATATGGTGGCTACTAGATGTTCATTTTTACACCTGAAGTTAGTTGGTTTCAACAAATTTATTGGCAAGGCAAGGGAGATGAGCTGGTTGAAACTGATTTTGAAGAATGCAAAAACTTTGGTAACAATGACTATTTCATGCGATCCCATTTCGCACATGAAAAGCGAAAATGTAATGGCCAATATTTCGAGTCTTCCTAAAGCTTCAGAAAGTTGTGTGTTCAAGTTCTCCACTAAGCAGGTTAAAGGTCAGTTGTTATTTTTAATAGCTTGTTATTTGAAATATTTAGATTTTAGAATCATCTTTGTTTTTATATCTAATTGTGCAAGTTAGCCCTTATCGAAAGAGCTCAGATAATAGGTCGTTTTTCATGTTTTGCTAGTGTTAGACCATTGTTGACCAATTTCACTGCCTCCACTAATGCTAATTATCGATTTGAGGGGTTTACATTGTAGCTATATATTCATGTTTGTGCATGCTTCTTATGGTTTGATCCTCTATACAGTTGCAAAAGTTCGAAACTCTGGTTCTTGATTTAATATATTTGCGATCAAATATATCTGGCAAACTGGTGCAAAATTGTCAAAGTTCTTCTGTTTACCTTTGCGTTTCAGTCATAACTGCTACTCCAGCGCTTTGTTTTGCTTATATTTCTTGCCTTAGGGTCAAACATACGAACTGGAAGAAACTTCTTCACTTTCGTCAAAGACATTTAGGATAGAGGAGACATCAAAACTTCAGACTTGTAGTAGACATCAAAGTACACAGATTATAGTATAGCGAAGTTAGGCTTGTTCTAAAATGCCACTAAATCAAGAATTTCACTGGCCAAAACACAACTATAAAGAATACACCTCAAGGGAAACTGCTGATTTGATAAATGAATCCTTAGTATCGTAATTCTGAATTGTTTCTTCATTTTATTTGGGATGGATTCCATGTCTTTATCGTGTCATTACGTATGAGTTATTTCAAAATGCTCTTATCACGGTGACACTTCTATATGAAACAACTTGGGGTGGGAGTGTGTTGTAGCTAGGATTATAACTTGAGGTGGGAATGTATTTCAAAATGCTCTGTTGGCGGTTACTTTTAGCAAGGATTAATGCATCTATACTTGTATATGCCTTGTGTGAATTAGTCTTCTACCTTTCTCTAGGCAATAACTTGAAGGGCCCATCGCTAGATGTTCAAATAAAATATGGATGATTCTTAACAGACAACAAAATAAACTAAGGCAAAACCGAATTTTGAAAAGCACTCACAGTTTTTTTTTTTGTGGGTCCCGTGGACCCCGCGGATGCTAGCAGGGGTAGGGTGCTTGTGAGAGTTTTTGGCGGTTTTTTTTGTGCTCGGTTCATTTCATTGTTCGTTAAGAATTTTTGATAAAATATATATACAAAGTTTTTGGTCAATAGCTGATTTGTTGATTCTGCATCAGGTTTCTTTTACATTCTTAGGGCGGCGAGGTGGCTTCGGTGCTGTTTGTGTTTCCATAAGGATGCAGTCTGTCTGGAGGACTTCCACGCAGACTTATGTGGTGTATGGAAACTTACAAGGTCTAAATCCACCAATGTAGATTAAAGATTGAAAATCTTGATAGAAAGTAGTCTGCAGTATCTATTTCATTTTCAACCATATAAATGTATATTTCACCCATATTGTCAGTCAAATAATCTTTTAGCTACAATTGTTACATACTCGTCAGGAAGAAGAAAAAAAAACGGCAGTCGAATATTTTGTCTTTGTGAAGACACTAGCCGATAATATTTTTTTCTTTTCAATTTTTGGCTGTCTGTATCTATAATATACGATGATCAAATGATGCAACACGAAAGGATTAAACTCAGATGTGTGCTTCCAGTTTTTGAAGTGAGCACACTGAAATTTAACGGAAAAAGGGAATCACCAGACCAGATTCACCATTCTCATGGATTTTGATCATTTTAGAATTCATCTCTTTTTCCTCCCACCATCTTTAAAAATAAATAATAATAATAAATAAAAAGTAGTCAGTATTAAAAACCGTAATGTAATCCGCTCCGCTGGTTAATTATGAAGTGCACCTACTCACTCCTACTTATTTGACTCTAGAGATGCTTTGTAGTTCTCCGCCTCTTCGAGATTCAGACTCCTTTCGTCCTTTTCATTTTATCCCCTCTCTCTCTATATATATATATTACTGACTGAGTCGGCTGATCTTGCAACATAAGCAGATAGTACTGTTGGAATCTTGATGATCTAGAGGTATTTTTTTTTATACTGCTCCCTTCTTCAATCTTTGTTTCTAGGTTTTACCCTGCTAGCTTATAACTCTTCCAAATGAAATCTAGGGTTTTGAAGAGATGATTCTTGATAGTATGTGAAACCAATAACACCCCTAGGGCCTTGACCTTATTGAGTTATTGTATCCGCTGTTTAACTCTCAACTGATTTTAGGGTTTAGGGTTCATCTTTTAATCTTTTGATTATGTTCATCTTTTAATCTTTTGAATTGGGAAATCTTCATACCTAACTCAAAAACCACCATGTTCATCCTTTAATTTCATTTTGGGTTATTTTATTTTTTGGTACAGAATTGTTATTTGCAACTCAAAAGCTACTGGCTGGACAAAACTAACAACATGAGTGAGGTAGAAGATAGGATTAGTAACTTGCCGGCCTCACTTGTTCATCATATCCTCTCTTTTGTTGATACCCGCGATGCTGCTCGGACTAGTGTGTTATCTAGACGATGGAAACACATTTGGAGATCTATCCCTTACCTTAAATTTCTGTGCGATAGATCCTCACGGGTCCAAAAGTTCATGCAGTCTGTCGATAAAACGTTGGAGCTTCACGATGATTCAAACATACAGAAGTTTTATCTTTTCTCTGAAGTCCTCTTGGCTAATTCTAAAATCAAAAAATGGGTCTCCACTCTAATAAAACACAAAGTTGAAGAACTCACTCTCTGTTTTCATCAGAGAGAGACAGTTTTGATGCCGCCATCTCTATGTACTTGTGAGTCACTAATTGATTTGACGCTAGCTTCAAGCCGTAAAATCAGTTTTCCTACATATAATATATCTTTTCCAAGATTAAAAAGCCTTGTGCTTTTTCGAGTGGAATTTAGAGATAGTTGCTGGAATGAGCACCTCTTTTCCAATTGCCCGGTACTAGAGCTTTTGTCTATGAACAGCTGCACTTGGTCTGATATGAAGAATTTTTGGGTTTCAAATCCTGCACTGAAACACTTGAGTATTTTAAATATGGAAGATGAAGATGGATTTCGGAACTGTGCTCTCAAAATTAATGCACCAAGTCTAGAGAGTCTCATGTGCAGTGGTATGGTTGCAAAGGATTATACACTGTCTAGCTTTCCAGCGCTGGTTAAGGCATACATTGCCTTTTCCTTTCAACAATATGGTGCAATAATAGATTATGGTGCAGTTGTAAGTAAGTTTCTTCGAGCAACTGCACATGTGGTGAATCTAAATATTTCTGACCGAACCCTACAGGTAATACTTCTTGCTCGCGGCTAATTTTCATAAATTTATGTCTGTGATGTTCTGTGTAAGAAGCACACTCATATTGCCTTGTCATGAATAGGTTCTCTCTGTTCCGGACGATTTATCGAACCACTTACCTTTGTATCATAATTTGAACCACTTGTGTCTGGCTTGGAAAGTAATCGCTGATAAAGCACTAATTGCTTTGCTTGAAAAAGCACCTAATCTAGTGTCACTCCGATTGGAAAAGGCAAGTCAGAAGGGCACTAAACTTTTTGTCCTTAATAGAAAAATAATAAAACAAGTTTTGGATTACATTTGTCAACCTTTTATTCTAATGGTATACAGTATCTTTTTTTATTATTTCAAATTTAGATTGTGTTTGACAACGATGACGATGCAAGTGATGATGATGTGAGTGAAGGCAACCACTATAATGACGCTGCTGAGGCTGAAGACGATGGTTGGGCGCTTGATACAGTGGCTGCTAGATGTTCTTTTTTACATCTCAAGGTAGTTAGCTTCGACAAATTTACTGGAGATGCAAAGGAGATGAAGTGGTTGAAACTAATTTTGAATAATGCAGTAGCTTTGGAAACAATGACTATTTCTATTTCTTGTGAGCGCATTTCGATCATGAAGAGAAAAAATCTCATGGCGGATATTTCCGGTCTTCCTAGAGCTTCAGCCAGTTGTGTGTTCAAATTCATCTTAACAGGCTTTGAAGTTGAAGGTCACCTCGGTTGGTAAGCTTAGAAATTTAGAATCAGCTTTATTTTGATATATGTAAGTCAGTAAGTGCGAAAGTCAGCTTTATCCGAAAGGCTAAGATAATAGGCTGGTTTGCGTGTTAATAGGCTGGTTTGCGTGTTTTGCCGGAGTTTGTTCAGAAATTTCACTGGTGCCTACACTAATATTGATTTTCAAATTAAATGTTTTTCAGTTCAGCGCTTTATTCATGTTTGTCCATGGTAACCTCAAACCAATAACTCAAGAACCGAATGTCAGAAACCAGTATAAACAAACTAAGTGGCCCAAAGGGTTTCTTTGGCCTGTTCCAGTTCCAAGTTGAGAAATATTAATTGATTCACTGGAAATCAAAAAGTGAATGTGCAAAGACGAAATATTAATCAAGCTTGGTAAAGGGGCGTCACATAATGGTAGAGGGGCGTCACCCTAATAAGACAAAAAGGTCATTACAAGTAATTTTCAAGTGTCCCTTATCAAATAAAATCTGGAAATGACTAATTAGCCGTTATTGTTGATAATCAAAATTAGTGTTGATAATCAAGATTAATGTTGATAATTAATTTTCACTTATCATATGATTCATAACTCTAAAATAGGTTATAAAAAAAAATTAGAGAAGAAAAAAGAAACTTTTGTGATATTTGTGAAGGTCAACCTCAACCAATTGAAGAAATTAACCAACAAAGTGAAAAACCCAGCATTGAAAATGACTAGGTATACTTCAAAAGTACGTAACAAATCAAATTATTTAAAATTTCAGAAGAACATACGGTTGGAATTGAGCTCGTTACCAACCGTAACTATATATTACGGTACGTAATGTATCAATTACCAATCAGACCGGTTCAATTTTGGGAAAACCCAAAATTTCGAAGAACATACTGGTTGGAATGGAGCTCGTTACCAATCGTAACTAACCTACGGTTGGTAACTAATGAATAGAAACCAACAGTAACTAACCTACGGTTGGTAACTAATGAATAAAAACCAATCAGAACTAACCTACGGTTGGTAAGTCATCTTAACTTTTGAACCGTACATAACTATTTGATAAGTTGTTAACCTTCGGATAATTTACGGTTGGTTAGTTTAATTGAGTTTCAAACCGTGAATCGAACATATTCTCAAAACTAAGAACTTACGGTTGGTATTTGAGTTTAAACCAACCGTAACATCAACCCAATCAACAGTTACGGTTCGTATTTGAGTTATTACCAACCGTAACTAGCATAAACCCAGAAATTTCAATTTTAATTTTCATTCAAAACCCTAATTTTTGATACAAAATTAACTTAAATCCAACACGATAAACTAAACCCTAACTGGGTTTTTCCAAACATTTTTTCAAATCGCCGATTAATCGAAGACGATGACATTTTCGGTTTTAATGGAGGTTAGGGTTGATGGAGGAGAAGAGAAGATGAAGATGAAGATGAAAAAAAAAACTGATTTGATTTTGGTTAATTGATTTGATTTTGGTTAATTAAAAAAAATTGATTTGATTTTGGTTAATTTAAGGTGAAAGGGTAATCTAGTCAATCTACACCCCTATAGGACACCCCTTAACCAATAAGAGGGACATTGCTATCACACTTGACGCCCCTCTACCATTTCATGAAGCCCCTTTACCAAGCTTGATATTAATTGATTCACTGGAACTCAACAGGCTTTTCGTCCCTATTTAGCACCAACCGGCGAGAAAAACTTTTCCTCCCAGGAAAATGTTCTGACCAAAAATATAACATGATCCCCGAACAAGTTAAAGGTGGTCCAAAGCGACTAAACTTTATATACAGCAAAATAAGTCGAGGGAAAAACTTTACATTCCTAGGCTTCAGCTCCAGATCCATTCGGTGCGACTACAAGATGACCATTTTGGAGTAGATTTGAAGGGAAAGGTGCACGGCAACGGCTGATATGGGATTTAACACAACCACGTCATCTGATATCTCGAGCACGTCCTTATTGTATTTTTCTGGATCCATGGCTATGCGGTGAAGAGATTGTGCCTAGGGGTGGGACTTGGGTTGGTTGGGCAGGTTAGAAGGCTTGGCCATGGCAGACCCGAGCTAGGAATCCTTTGTCCAGATTGCCCATTGAACCCGTAAAATCCATGGAGGTACTGCCCAAATCCGCCCAAATTATGTTCCTCAGGTTGGCCCAAGTTTCGCTTGACATGCGAGTTTGTTAATATGATAATGTACTAAACTTTAGATGTCATAAGATTTATTTGTTACATTTATCTTAAATTTCCAATTAACTAAAGATTATTTACAATAGTATAATTTTTTTATATTGAATGATTAATGAGGTAGATATAATTTATATTTTCATTATTAGATTTGAAGATAATATCTAAAATTACTCAAAATGAATAATAGTACCAATTATAAAAATAATTTTATATAACAATATCACAGTTCTTCGGGTTGGGCGGGTTGCTTGGGTTAGAAATAACTATGTCCATGCTTGCCCAAATTTAGCTCGGGTTTGTGAAACCTATGCCCAAACTTTCCCAAAGGTTTGAAATACGTTGCACATGCACGCCCAATGTTCGGGTTGGGTATGGGTTGGGTGGGTTAACCCAACCCAAGTCCCACCCCTAATTGTGCCCACGATCCCCAAACCTTAGCTGTTCCATCACCAGTTAACCTTTGAGTAGACTCTGATTTTTGCTGCACTACTATTTCAACCTTGGGTCCTTTATACTTCTTATTACTGTCAGATTCAAAAACACCCTCGCGCTTACTCCTCTAGTCAATAAGTGAAGAAGGAACCATTGAGACACTCTTAGATGGATCCTTGTTAAATTCTTATGTTAGAGTCCTCACTATAGACGCGAAACAATCAAAAAGTGATGAGTAAGCCTCGCGGAGAATTTTACATCCTTTATCATAGTCACTGTTGAGACAGTGTGGTCTTTGAGGATTCATATTTGGACCGAGAACATGTATAACATGGGTCACCCCTTCTCTTTTATGTAACTGAGAAGTTGGAGGTAGAGGGACGGTCAAAGCAATCCCAGGTTCAATACATCCAGCATCTCCAGCTGCTTCCTTGGTTGCAATTTCTAGGGCTGGACCTGCAGCATTGAATATCGTGGCATTCACGCCACCACCTCTTGGTTTTAACCGCCTGCAGATTACAGAAAGGAATCCAGTCATAAAGAAAGACAATGAAACGAAAACTGATATTAAATTAAGACATTCGATTATGTTAAATAAAATGGCTCTCCAGAAGCCTACCAATTCGCTGCATTAGCGATAACATTGCAATGCAAACCACCTTTTGTATAAAGATGAGTTATATCTCCAAAAAAAGTGAAAAACTTGCTAGAGTCAATATTTTTCTGTTCTGCTTTAACCTTGACCAAATTCAAAATTCTTGATCCAGAAGTCAAGTCTACCAAAACAAGTCTGCCATTTCCAATCTTATCCAAGAATTCCTCAACTTTCTCAATAATGATATCAGATGCTTTCTCATGATTGAACTGAAAATCTGCAGTTGAAATGGGAGGAAACGCCAGAGTAGGAATATCATTTGTCGTGACAGAACCAGCAGCAGAGTGCTCTCTCGAATTTCCATCCGTCTTTATGTTCTTATCGGTATTTTGTGCCGAAAAAGCAACTACATCTTGTTCTTTACTAGAAGGATTAGTTTCCTTAGATTCTTGCTTGGAGTTTGCCTCTTCTATAACGTTTAAATGCTCTCATGTATTTCGAGAAGGTAACTCGGTAGCAGATTCTCTGGCTAAGCATGGGGCATCGGTGGAGTCTAGATGGTGGACAAACCCGCCTTGTTTCACAAGAAGAAATATAGCGATGGATAACTCAGTGCTATCCTTATATAGATTTCGCAACATGTAACTGTTTTTTAGTTCTGCTCTTTGCTTTGCTTTCTTTGTTTCTTTGTACCTTTTAGGGGTATGGCTCAGCCCTCCCCTTCTTTTTTTTCTTGGTTTAATAAAAGGCACAAGGGTGCATTTATTTAAAAAAAAAAAAAAGATTCTTGCTTGGAGATGTTGGGATCTTGGAACAATGAACAACACGTTAGATGTATCAAAAATAAAAACTAGTAAAACACCAAAAAGGAATTTACCCATAAATAAAACTCTAAAAATATTTTAGGAATTAATTTCCTAAACAAAAACTCGCCCAAAAAATAAATCCGAGTAGAAGAGGAACTTGGTGCATGGCATACGCGCACATCGTATGGGTCAAAATATTGAAGAGGAATTTTACATCCTTTATCATAGTCACTGTTGAGACAGTCTGGTCTTTGAGGATTCATATTTGGACCGAGAACATGTATAACATGGGTTACCCCTTCTCTTTTATGTAACTGAGAAGTTGAAGGTAGAGGGACGGTCAAAGAACTCCCAGGTTCAATACATCCAGCGTCTCCAGCTGCTTCCTTGGTTGCAATTTCAAGGGCTGGACCTGCAGCATTGATTATCGCGGTATTTACGCCACCACCTCTTGGTTTTAACCGCCTGCAGATTACATAAAGGAAGCCAGTCATAAAGCAAGACAATGAAATAGAAAATGATATTAAATTAAGACGTTCGATAAGTTAGATAAGATGGCTCTCCAGAAGCCTACCAATTCGCTGCATTAGCGATAATATTGCAATGCAAACCACCTTTTGTATAAAGCTGAGTTATATCTCCAAGAAAAGTGAAAAACTTGCTAGAGTCAATATTTTTCTGTTCTGCTTTAACCTTGACCAATGTTAGAATACGGGCATCCAACTCAAAACCAATTGGCAATGAGTGGAGAGGCCCTAAGGGATTATAAACCGCAGGATCTTAGATCCCCAGACAATGTGGGACTAATAATCTCAACACGCCCCCTCACGTGTAGCCTCGTTGGGTCTAACACGTGGACAATTAAATCGGGTGGCGCGGAGTAAAGGCGCAGTCAAATGACTCGTTGCAAATAGCCTGCTCTGATACCATGTTAGAATACGGGCATCCAACTCAAAACCAATTGGCAATGAGTGGAGAGGCCCTAAGGGATTATAAACCGCAGGATCTTAGATGCCCAGACAATGTGGGACTAATAATCTCAACAACCAAATTCAAAATTCTTGATCCAGAAGTCAAGTCTACCAAAACAAGTCTGCCATTTCCAATCTTATCCAAGAATTCCTCAACTTTCTAAATAATGATATCAGATGCTTTCTCATGATTGAACTGAAAATCTGCAGTTGAAATGGACGGAAACGCCAGAGTAGGAATATCATTTGTCGTGACAGAACCAGCAACAAAGTGCTCTCTCGAATTTCCATCCGTCTTTATGTTCTTATCGGTATTTTGTGCCGAAAAAGCAACTACATCTTGTTCTTTACTAGAAGGATTAGTTTCCTTAGATTCTTGCTTGGAGATGTTGGGATCTTGCAACAATGAACATCACGTTATATGTATCAAAAATAATATGTAAAGAACTAATCCGAAAAAACTCTACCGAAACAACTTGACGAAGGCAGAATCACAGGTTTAACAAGTTGTCCTTAACACATTAGTTCTCGGGTATACTCGAGTTGAGTAATGCTAAACCCCTCACAGCGAAGATGTGTCCATGATAAGACTTCCTGATATAACTTGAATTAGCACAACACAAGTTACCCTTTCTTCGAACTCAGCAACGGGGATGGAAGTAAAAACGTATGGAGAAACCCTAAAGCAAAAGAAGAATTTTTCGGTGTGTAGAAAACAAAATTTCGAGTTGTATTTAAAGGAGAAGATACTTGCAAATCAAGTTAGGTTTTGGTTTTCTTTAAAAACTAGTAAAACACCAAAAAGGAATTTACCCATAAATAAAACTCTAAAAATATTTTAGGAATTAATTTCATAAACAAAAAACTCGCCCAAAAAATAAATCCGAGTAGAAGAGGAACTTGGTGCATGGCATACGCGCATATCTCATGGGTCAAAATATGTATTTTTTCCCACCCGATCCACCCACAATGTTGTTTTACAACATATCCATAAGCATATGGTTATATAGTGGAGCTCATTCTCTATTATACCCAATGTGGGACTAAAGAGAGATTCATTCACTCATAAAATGAGCAAGTATCCTTGGACCCATAGGTCACTAGATCAAACCACACCAAGACCAAAACATTTTTTTATTAAAACTCATTTTTCTCCAACAATCCCCCACATGAATGATATCTCGGAAAAACGAAAAAATCAGAGTAAGGAAAATACCATTTAGGCAAAGATGTCCATGAGGTCTTGAACCCTTTCTTAGTGAGAAGTTACCGGAACTACTTGCTAAAAAGTGAACCTAGTCTTGAACTGATACCATTTGGTGCAATTCGCGACAACCATCATGCATGATATCCTCCTGGCATTGCTGAGTTCGTGCCGTTTTGTCCAATTTGGCCCTAGACATATCCTGTTTCTCAGAATGATCTAGAGAATTGTCTCCATTCTCATAGGAAGCGGCCTCACTTCCACATTCATATAGGTGAGTTCTATCAAGAGTGTTTCTCGCCTTCCCCTACCCTCTGGTAGGAGGTGAACATGTCACTGTTCCCACAAACATGCTTGGTAGCTCCAGAGTCTACCCACCAGTCCATCACATTGGTCACCAAATTAACTTCAGACACCACAACAGAAAACTCGTCTTTGCTCTTCTCAACCAAGTTAGCATTATTCTTCTTATCCTTACGTTGTCTACAGTGAACTTCCGTATGACCAGTATTTTCACACACCCAACAAGGACCCTTAATTTTAATAATGCTAGATTCTGGTTTTTACCGAAACATACCTTTCTTGTTAGGTTCATGCTTCGAGTTGCGATAGTTGTTGTCACCTTTTCCATCTTTGGATAACTTATGTTCAGACATATGAGCTTTGTTCGCCATGTCCCTTGTAGATGACACGTTCTTGTCTTTGGTGCACAATATATCTTCCACTTGAATCTTCTTTCCCAATTCAACCATGTTAATCTCTCCAGTTTCATGTCTTAGTTTTTTCTTGTACTCCGACCAAGAAGATGGTAACTTCTCAATTGACGCAGACACTTGAAAAGTCTCATCAATGACCATACCTTCAGCAAGAATCTCGTTAATGATTTGTTGAAATTCGAGAAATTGATCAACAACAGACTTATCATTCGTCATCTTGAACTCCATATACTTTGCCACCAGAAATTTCTTGCTTCCCGTAGTCTCGGCTTGGTACTTTTCTTCTAACACAGTCCACAACTCGTAAGCAGTCAAGTTCTCTTTAGCATTGTAAAAATCATATATTGCATCTTCCAAACCATTCATGATATGATATTTATCCATATAGTTCCCCTTGTGTAAAACGCTCTATCTTCATCGTGTTATCTTCAACGGCCATTAAAACATCAAGAGGACCTGCACTTCTGCGTCCAATTCATGATTGCTCGGAAAAACAGCATCTTGGATTGCCATCTCTTGAAATCATTTCCGTTAAACTTCTGTGGTCTTTCAATGTTCATATTTGTTTCCATTGTTGACATCGTTGCAAGGAATAATTAATGTGTTAAGATTGTTGGGATCTTGCAACAATGACCAACACGTTAGATGTATCAAAAATAAAATGTAAAGAACTAATCCGAGAAAACTCTACTGAAACAACTTGACGAAGGCAGAATCACAGGTTCAACAAGTTGTCCTTAACACATTAATTCGCGGGCATACTCGAGTTGAGTAATGATAAACCCCTCACAGCGAAGATGTGTCCAGGATAAGACTGCCTGATATAACTTGAATTAGCACAACACAAGTTACCCTTTCTTCGAACTCAGCAACGGGGATGGAAGTAAAAACGTATGGAGAAACCCAAGAGCAAAAGAAGAATTTTTCGGTGTGTAGAAAACAGAATTTCGAGTTGTATTTAAAGGAGAAGATACTTGCAAATAAGTTAGGTTTTGGTTTTCTTTAAAAACTAGTAAAACACCAAAATGGAATTTACCCATAAATAAAACTCTAAAAATATTTTGGAAATTAATTTCATAAACAAAAAACTCGCCCAAAAAATAAATCCGAGTAGAAGAGGAACTTGGTGCATGGCATACGCGCATATCGCATGGGTCAAAATATGTATTTTTTTCCCACCCGATCCACCCACAATGTTGTTTTACAACATATACATAAGCATATGGTTATATAGTGGAGCTCATTCTCTATTATACCCAATGTGGGACTAAAGAGAGATTCATTCACTCATAAAATGAGCAAGTATCCTTGGACCCATAGGTCACTAGATCAAACCACACCAAGACCAAAACATTTTTTTATTAAAACTCATTTTTCTCCAACAATCCCCCACATGAATGATATCTCGGAAAAAACGAAAAAATCAGAGTAAGGAAAATACCATTTAGGCAAAGATGTCCATGAGGTATTGAACCCTTACTTAGTGAGAAGTTACTGGAACTACTTGCTAAAAAGTGAACCTAGTCTTGAACTGATAGCATTTGGTGCAATTCGCGACGACCATCATGCATGATATCCTCCGGCGTTCTTTGAATTCGTGCCATTTTGTTCAATTTGGCCCTGGACATATCCTGTTTCTCGGAATGCTCTAGAATTGGCTCCATTCTCATAGGAAGTGGCCCCACTTCCACATCCAGATAGGTGAGTTCCATCAAGAGTGTTTTCGCCATCCCCTACCTCTGGTAGTAAGGTGAACATGTCACTTTTCCCACAAACATGCTTGGTAGCTCCGAGTCTACCCACCGGGTCCATCACATTGCTCACCAAATTAAATTGGACACCACAATGACTCGTCTTTGCTCTTCTCAACCAAGTTAGCATTATTCTTCTTATCATACGTTGTCTCGGTGAACTTCCGTATGACCAGTATTTTCACACACCAACAAGGACCCTTAATTTAAATAATGCTAGATTAAGGTTTACTAAAACATACCTTTCTTGTTAGGTTCATGCTTGAGTTGCGATAGTTGTTGTCACCTTTTCCATCTTTGGATAACTTATGTTCGACATATGAGCTTTGTTCGCCATGTCCCTTGTAGATGACACGTTCTTGTCTTTGGTGCACAACATCTCTTCCACTTGAATCTTCTTTCCCAATTCAACCATGTTGATCTCTCCAGTTTCATGTCTTAGTTTTTTCTTGTATTCCGACCAAGAAGATGGTAACTTCTCCATTGGCTGGACACTTGAAAAGTCTTATCAATGACCATACCTTCACAAGAATCTCGTTAATGATTTGTTGAAATTCGAGAAATTGATCAACAACGAGACTTATCATTCGTCATCTTGAACTCCATATACTTTTCCACGAGAAATTTCTTGCTTCCCGTAGTCTCGGCTTGGTACTTTTCTTCTAACACACCCATGACTCGTAAACGGTCAAGTTCTCTTTAGCATTGTAAAAATCATATATAGCATCTTACAAACCATTCATGATATGATATTTAGCCATATAGTTCCCCTTGTGTAAAACGCTCTATCTTCATCGTATTATCTTCATGACCATTAAAACATCAAGAGGACCACTGCAATCTGCGTCAATTCATGATTGCTCGAGAAAAAACAACATCTTGGATTGCCATCTCTTGAAATCATTTCCGTTAAACTTCTGTGGTCTTTCAATGTTCATATTTGTTTCCATTGTTGACATCGTTGCAAGGAATAATTAATGTGTAAGATTGTTGGGATCTTGCAACAATGACCAACACGTTAGATGTATCAAAAATAAAATGTAAAGAACTAATCCGAGAAAACTCTCTTTGAAACAACTTGACGAAGGCGAGAATCACAGGTTCAACAAGTTGTCCTTAACACATTAATTCGCGGGCATACTCGAGTTGAGTAATGCTAAACCCCTCACAGCGAAGATGTGTCCAGGATAAGACTGCCTGATATAACTTGAATTAGCACAACACAAGTTACCCTTTCTTCGAACTCAGCAACGGGGATGGAAGTAAAAACGTATGGAGAAACCCAAGAGCAAAAGAAGAATTTTTCGGTGTGTAGAAAACAGAATTTGAGTTGTATTTAAAGGAGAAGATACTTGCAAATAAGTTAGGTTTTGGTTTTCTTTAAAAACTAGTAAAACACCAAAATGGAATTTACCCATAAATAAAACTCTAAAAATATTTTGGAAATTAATTTCATAAACAAAAAACTCGCCAAAAATAAATCCTAGTAGAAGAGGAACTTGGTGCATGGCATACGCGCATATCGCATGGGTCAAAATATGTATTTTTCCCACCCGATCCACCCACAATGTTGTTTTACAACATATACATAAGCATATGGTTATATAGTGGAGCTCATTCTCTATTATACCCAATGTGGGACTAAAGAGAGATTCATTCACTCATAAAATGAGCAAGTATCCTTGGACCCATAGGTCACTAGATCAAACCACACCAAGACCAAAACATTTTTTTATTAAAACTCATTTTTCTCCAACAATCCCCCACATGAATGATTTCTCGGAAAAACGAAAAAATCAGAGTAAGGAAAATACCATTTAGGCAAAGATGTCCATGAGGTATTGAACCCTTACTTAGTGAGAAGTTACTGGAACTACTTGCTAAAAAGTGAACCTAGTCTTGAACTGATAGCATTTGGTGCAATTCGCGACGACCATCATGCATGATATCCTCCCTCAGCGTTCTTTGAATTCGTGCCATTTTGTTCAATTTGGCCCTGGACATATCCTGTTTCTCGAAATGCTCTAGAGAAATTGGCTCCATTCTCATAGGAAGTGGCCCCACTTCCACATCCGATAGGTGAGTTCCATCAAGAGTGTTTCTCGCCATCCCCTACCCTTTCCGGTAGGAGTGAACATGTCACTTTTCCCACAAACATGCTTGGTAGCTCCGAGTCTACCCACGGTCCATCACATTGCTCACCAAATTAAATTCGGACACCACAAATGAAAGCTCGTCTTTGCTCTTCTCAACCAAGTTAGCATTATTCTTCTTATCCTTACGTTGTCTACGGTGAACTTCCATGACCGGTATTTTCACACACCCAACAAGGACCCTTAATTTAAATAATGCTAGATTCACGGTTTACGAAACATACCTTTCTTGTTAGGTTCATGCTTGAGTTGCGATAGTTGTTGTCACCTTTTCCATCTTTGGATAACTTATGTTCGTACATATGAGCTTTGTTCGCCATGTCCTTGTAGATGACACGTTCTTGTCTTTGGTGCACAATATCTCTTCCACTTGAATCTTCTTTCCCAATTCAACCATGTTAATCTCTCCAGTTTCATGTCTTAGTTTTTTCTTGTACTCCGACCAAGAAGATGGTAACTTCTCAATTGACGCAGACACTTGAAAAGTCTTATCAATGACCATACCTTTCAAAGAAGAATCTCGTTAATGATTTGTTGAAATTCGAAATTGATCAACAACGAGACTTATCATTCGTCATCTTGAACTCCATATACTTTGCCACTAGAAATTTCTTGCTTCCCGTAGTCTCGGCTTGGTACTTTTCTTCTAACACAGTCCACAACTCGTAAGCAGTCAAGTTCTCTTTAGCATTGTAAAAATCATATATTGCATCTTCCAAACCATTCATGATATGATATTTATCCATATAGTTCCCCTTGTGTAAAACGCTCTATCTTCATCGTGTTATCTTCACGACCATTAAAACATCAAGAGGACCTGCAATCTGCGTCAATTCATGATTGCTCGAAAAAATGTAAAGCATCTTGGATTGCCATCTCTTGAAATCATTTCCGTTAAACTTCTGTGGTCTTTCAATGTTCATATTTGTTTCCATTGTTGACATCGTTGCAAGGAATAATTAATGTGTTAAGATTGTTGGGATCTTGCAACAATGACCAACACGTTAGATGTATCAAAAATAAAATGTAAAGAACTAATCCGAGAAAACTCTATTTGAAACAACTTGACGAGCGAATCACAGGTTCAACAAGTTGTCCTTAACACATTAATTCGCGGGCATACTCGAGTTGAGTAATGATAAACCCCTCACAGCGAAGATGTGTCCAGGATAAGACTGCCTGATATAACTTGAATTAGCACAACACAAGTTACCCTTTCTTCGAACTCAGCAACGGAGATGGAAGTAAAAACGTATGGAGAAACCCAAGAGCAAAAGAAGAATTTTTCGGTGTGTAGAAAACAGAATTTCGAGTTGTATTTAAAGGAGAAGATACTTGCAAATAAGTTAGGTTTTGGTTTTCTTTAAAAACTAGTAAAACACCAAAATGGAATTTACCCATAAATAAAACTCTAAAAATATTTTGGAAATTAATTTCATAAACAAAAAACTCGCCCAAAAAATAAATCCGAGTAGAAGAGGAACTTGGTGCATGGCATACGCGCATATCGCATGGGTCAAAATATGTATTTTTTCCCACCCGATCCACCCACAATGTTGTTTTACAACATATACATAAGCATATGGTTATATAGTGGAGCTCATTCTATATTATACCCAATGTGGGACTAAAGAGAGATTCATTCACTCATAAAATGAGCAAGTATCCTTGGACCCATAGGTCACTAGATCAAACCACACCAAGACCAAAACATTTTTTATTAAAACTCATTTTTCTCCAACAATCCCCCACATGAATGATATCTCGGAAAAACGAAAAAATCAGAGTAAGGAAAATACCATTTAGGCAAAGATGTCCATGAGGTCTTGAACCCTTACTTAGTGAGAAGTTACTGGAACTACTTGCTAAAAAGTGAACCTAGTGTTGAACTGATAGAATTTGTTGAAATTCGCGACAACCATCATGCATGATATCCTCCTGGCGTTGCTGAATTCGTGCCGTTTTGTCCAATTTGGCCATGGACATATCTGTTTCTCGCGAATGCTCTGAGAATTGGCTCCATTCTCATAGGAAGTGGCCCCACTTCCACATCCAGATAGGTGAGTTCCATCAAGAGTGTTTTCTCGCCATCCCTACCCTCTGGTAGGAGGTGAACATGTCACTTTTCCCACAAACATGCTTGGTAGCTCCAGAGTCTACCTACCAGTCCATCACATTGCTCACCAAATTAAATTCGAGACACCACAACGAAAGCTCGTCTTTGCTCTTCTCAACCAAGTTAGCATTATTCTTCTTATCCTTACGTTGTCTACAAAACAACTTCCGTATGACCAGTATTTTCACACACCCAACAAGGACCTTAATTTAAATAATGCTAGATTCTGGTTTACTGAAACATACCTTTCTTGTTAGGTTCATGCTTCGAGTTGCGATAGTTGTTGTCACCTTTTCCATCTTTGGATAACTTATGTTCGACATATGAGCTTTGTTCGCCATGTCCCTTGTAGATGACACGTTCTTGTCTTTGGTGCACAATATCTCTTCCACTTGAATCTTCTTTCCCAATTAAACCATGTTGATCTCTCCAGTTCCATGTCTTAGTTTTTCTTGTAATCCACCAAGAAGATGGTAACTTCTCAATTGACGCCAGACACTTGAAAAGTCTTATCAATGACCATACCTTCAGCAAGAATCTCGTTAATGATTTGTTGAAATTGAGAAATTGATCAACAACGGACTTATCATTCGTCATCTTGAACTCCATATACTTTTCCACTGAGAAATTTCTTGCTTCCAAGTAGTCTCGGCTTTTTGGTACTTTTCTTCTAACACAGTCCACAACTCGTAAGCAGTCAAGTTCTCTTTAGCATTGTAAAAATCATATATTGCATCTTCCAAACCATTCATGATATGATATTTAGCCATATAGTTCCCCTTGTGTAAAACGCTCTATCTTCATCAGTATTATCTTCAACAGCCATTAAAACATCAAGAGGACCCTTCATAATACCTGCGTCCAATTCATGATTGCTCGAAAAAACAAGATCTTGGATTGCCATCTCTTGAAATCATTTCCGTTAAACTTCGTGGTCTTTCAATGTTCATATTTGTTTCCATTGTTGACATCGTTTTTGGAATAATTAATGTGTTAAGATTGTTGGGATCTTGCAACAATGAACAACACGTTAGATGTATCAAAAATAATATGTAAAGAACTAATCCGAGAAAACTCTACTGAAACAACTTGACGAAGGCAGAATCACAGGTTCAACAAGTTGTCCTAACACACACTCGCGGGCATACTCGAGTTGAGTAATGATAAACCCTCAAGGTCAAGATGTGTCCAGGATAAGACTGCCTGATATAACTTGAATTAGCACAACACAAGTTACCCTTTCTTCGAACTCAGCAACGGGGATGGAAGTAAAAACGTATGGAGAAACCCAAGAGCAAAAGAAGAATTTTTCGGTGTGTAGAAAACAGAATTTCGAGTTGTATTTAAAGGAGAAGATACTTTTGCAAATAAGTTAGGTTTTGGTTTTCTTTAAAAACTAGTAAAACACCAAAATGGAATTTACCCATAAATAAAACTCTAAAAAATATTTTGGAAATTAATTTCATAAACAAAAAACTCACCCAAAAAATAAATCCTAGTAGAAGAGGAACTTGGTGCATGGCATACGCGCATATCGCATGGGTCAAAAATATGTATTTTTCCCACCCTATCCACCCACAATGTTGTTTTACAACATATACATAAGCATATGGTTATATAGTGGAGCTCATTCTCTATTATACCCAAATGGGACTAAAGAGAGATTCATTCACTCATAAAATGAGCAAGTATCCTTGGACCCATAGGTCACTAGATCAAACCACACCAAGACCAAAACATTTTTTTATTAAAACTCATTTTTCTCCAACAATCCCCTACATGAATGATTTCTCGGAAAAACGAAAAAATCGAGTAAGGAAAATACCATTTAGGCAAAGATGTCCATGAGGTATTGAACCCTTACTTAGTGAGAAGTTACTGGAACTACTTGCTAAAAAAGTGAACCTAGTCTTGAACTGATAGCATTTGGTGCAATTCGCGACGACCATCATGCATGATATCCTCCCTGCGTTCTTGAATTCGTGCCATTTTGTTCAATTTGGCCACCGGACATATCCTGTTTCTCGAATGCTCTAGAGAATTGGCTCCATTCTCATAGGAAGTGGCCCCACTTCCACATCCAGATAGGTGAGTTCCATCAAGAGTGTTTCTCGCCATCCCTACCCTACTGGTAGGAGGTGAACATGTCACTTTTCCCACAAACATGCTTGGTAGCTCCGAGTCTACCCACCAGTCCATCACATTGCTCACCAAATTAAATTCAGACACCACAACAGAAAGCTAAATCTTTGCTCTTTCTCAACCAAGTTAGCATTATTCTTCTTATCCTTACGTTGTCTACAAAGTGAACTTCCGTATGACCGTATTTTCACACACCCAACAAGGACCCTTAATTTTAATAATGCTAGATTCTGGTTTATGAAACATACCTTTCTTGTTAGGTTCATGCTTCGAGTTGCGATAGTTGTTGTCACCTTTTCCAGCTTTGGATAACTTATGTTCAGACATATGAGCTTTGTTCGCCATGTCCCTTGTAGATGACACGTTCTTGTCTTGGTGCACAATATCTCTTCCACTTGAATCTTCTTTCCCAATTCAACCATGTTGATCTCTCCAGTTTCATGTCTTAGTTTTTTCTTGTACTCCGACCAAGAAGATGGTAACTTCTCAATTGACGCAGACACTTGAAAAGTCTCATCAATGACCATACCTTCAGCAAGAATCTCGTTAATGATTTGTTGAAATTCGAGAAATTGATCAACAACAGACTTATCATTCGTCATCTTGAACTCCATATACTTTTCCACCAGAAATTTCTTGCTTCCCGTAGTCTCGGCTTGGTACTTTTCTTCTAACACAGTCCACAACTCGTAAGCAGTCAAGTTCTCTTTAGCATTGTAAAAATCATATATTGCATCTTCCAAACCATTCATGATATGATATTTAGCCATATAGTTCCCCTTGTGTAAAACGCTCTATCTTCATCAGTATTATCTTCAATGTACCATTAAAACATCAAGAGGACCTCGCAATATCGTTGGTCCAATTCATGATTGCTCAGAAAAACAGCATCTTGGATTGCCATCTCTGAAATCATTTCCGCTAAACTTCTGTGGTCTTTCAATGTTCATATTTGTTTCCATTGTTGACATCGTTGCAAGGAATAATTAATGTGTTAAGATTGTTGGGATCTTGCAACAATGAACAACACGTTAGATGTATCAAAAATAATATGTAAAGAACTAATCCGAGAAAAATCTACTGAAACAACTTGACGAAGGCAGAATCACAGGTTCAACAAGTTGTCCTTAACACATTAATTCGCAGGCATACTCGAGTTGAGTAATGCTAAACCCCTCACATCGAAGATGTTTCCAGGATAAGACTACCTTATATAACTTGAATTAGCACAACACAAGTTACCCTATCTTCGAACTCAACAACGGGGATGGAAGTAAAAACGTATGGAGAAACCCAAGAGCAAAAGAAGAATTTTTCGGTGTGTAGAAAACAGAATTTCGAGTTGTATTTAAAGGAGAAGATACTTGCAAATAAGTTAGGTTTTGGTTTTCTTTAAAAACTAGTAAAACACCAAAATGGAATTTACCCATAAATAAAACTCTAAAAATATTTTGGAAATTAATTTCATAAACAAAAAACTCGCCCAAAAAATAAATCCTAGTAGAAGAGGAACTTGGTGCATGGCATACGCGCATATCGCATGGGTCAAAATATGTATTTTTTCCCACCCAATCCACCCACAATGTTGTTTTACAACATATACATAAGCATATGGTTATATAGTGGAGCTCATTCTCTATTATACCCAATGTGGGACTAAAGAGAGATTCATTCACTCATAAAATGAGCAAGTATCCTTGGACCCATAGGTCACTAGATCAAACCACACCAAGACCAAAACATTTTTTATTAAAACTCATTTTTCTCCAACAATCCCCCACATGAATGATTTCTGGAAAAACGAAAAATCGAGTAAGGAAAATACCATTTAGGCAAAGATGTCCATGAGGTATTGAACCCTTACTTAGTGAGAAGTTACTGGAACTACTTGCTAAAAAGTGAACCTAGTCTTGAACTGATAGCATTTGGTGCAATTCGCGACAACCATCATGCATGATATCCTCCTGGCGTTGCTGAATTCGTGCCATTTTGTCCAATTTGGCCATGGACATATCCTGTTTCTCAGAATGCTCTAGAGAATTGGCTCCATTCTCATAGGAAGCGTCCCCACTTCCACATTCATATAGGTGAGTTCCATCAAGAGTGTTTCTGCCATCCCCTACCCTCTCGTAGGAGGTGAACATGTCACTTTTCCCACAAACATGCTTGGTAGCTCCAGAGTCTACCCACCAGTCCATCACATTGCTCACCAAATTAAATTCGGGACACCACAACAGTCTTCGTCTTTGCTCTTCTCAACCAAGTTAGCATTATTCTTCTTATCCTTACGTTGTCTATGCTGAACTTCCGTATGACCGCATTTTCACACACCCAACAAGGACCCTTAATTTAAATAATGCTAGATTCTCGGTTTACTGAAACATACCTTTCTTGTTAGGTTCATGCTTCGAGTTGCGATAGTTGTTGTCACCTTTTCCATCTTTGGATAACTTATGTTCAGACATATGAGCTTTGTTCGCCATGTCCCTTGTAGATGACACGTTCTTGTCTTTGGTGCACAATATCTCTTCCACTTGAATCTTCTTTCCCAATTCAACCATGTTGATCTCTCCATTTTCATGTCTTAGTTTTTTCTTGTACTCCGACCAAGAAGATGGTAACTTCTCAATTGACGCAGACACTTGAAAAGTCTCATCAATGACCATACCTTCAGCAAGAATCTCGTTAATGATTTGTTGAAATTCGAGAAATTGATCAACAACAGACTTATCATTCGTCATCTTGAACTCCATATACTTTTCCACCAGAAATTTCTTGCTTCCCGTAGTCTCGGCTTGGTACTTTTCTTCTAACACAGTCCACAACTCGTAAGCAGTCAAGTTCTCTTTAGCATTGTAAAAATCATATATTGCATCTTACAAACCATTCATGATATGATATTTAGCCATATAGTTCCCCTTGTGTAAAACGCTCTATCTTCATCAGTATTATCTTCAACAGCCATTAAAACATCAAGAGGACCCTGCAATACTGCGTCCAATTCATGATTGCTCAGAAAAAACAGCATCTTGGATTGCCATCTCTTGAAATCATTTCCGTTAAACTTCTGTGGTCTTTCAATGTTCATATTTGTTTCCATTGTTGACATCGTTGCAAGGAATAATTAATGTGTTAAGATTGTTGGGATCTTGCAACAATGACCAACACGTTAGATGTATCAAAAATAAAATGTAAAGAACTAATCCGAGAAAACTCTACTGAAACAACTTGACTTAAGGCGAATCACAGGTTCAACAAGTTGTCCTTAACACATTAATTCGCGGGCATACTCGAGTTGAGTAATGATAAACCCCTCACAGCGAAGATGTGTCCAGGATAAGACTGCCTGATATAACTTGAATTAGCACAACACAAGTTACCCTTTCTTCGAACTCAGCAGCGGGGATGGAAGTAAAAACGTATGGAGAAACCCAAGAGCAAAAGAAGAATTTTTTCGGTGTGTAGAAAACAGAATTTCGAGTTGTATTTAAAGGAGAAGATACTTGCAAATAAGTTAGGTTTTGGTTTTCTTTAAAAACTAGTAAAACACCAAAATGGAATTTACCCATAAATAAAACTCTAAAAATATTTTGGAAATTAATTTCATAAACAAAAAACTCGCCCAAAAAATAAATCCTAGTAGAAGAGGAACTTGGTGCATGGCATACGCGCATATCGCATGGGTCAAAATATGTATTTTTTTCCCACCCAATCCACCCACAATGTTGTTTTACAACATATACATAAGCATATGGTTATATAGTGAGCTCATTCTCTACTATACCCAATGTGGGACTAAAGAGATTCATTCACTCATAAAATGAGCAAGTATCCTTGGACCCATAGGTCACTAGATCAAACCACACCAAGACCAAAACATTTTTTTATTAAAACTCATTTTTCTCCAACAATCCCCCACATGAATGATTTCTCGGAAAAACGAAAAAATCAGAGTAAGGAAAATACCATTTAGGCAAAGATGTCCATGAGGTATTGAACCCTTACTTAGTGAGAAGTTACTGGAACTACTTGCTAAAAAGTGAACCTAGTCTTGAACTGATAGCATTTGGTGCAATTCGCGACGACCATCATGCATGATATCCTCCTGGCGTTGCTGAATTCGTGCCATTTTGTTCAATTTGGCCCTGGACATATCCTGTTTCTCAGAATGCTCTAGAGAATTGGCTCCATTCTCATAGGAAGTGGCCCCACTTCCACATCCAGATAGGTGAGTTCCATCAAGAGTGTTTCTCGCCATCCCCTACCCTCTGGTAGGAGGTGAACATGTCACTTTTCCCACAAACATGCTTGGTAGCTCCAGAGTCTACCCACCAGTCCATCACATTGCTCACCAAATTAAATTCAGACACCACAACAGAAAGCTCGTCTTTGCTCTTCTCAACCAAGTTAGCATTATTCTTCTTATCCTTACGTTGTCTACAGTGAACTTCCGTATGACCAGTATTTTCACACACCCAACAAGGACCCTTAATTTAAATAATGCTAGATTCTGGTTTACGAAACATACCTTTCTTGTTAGGTTCATGCTTCGAGTTGCGATAGTTGTTGTCACCTTTTCCAGCTTTGGATAACTTATGTTCAGACATATGAGCTTTGTTCGCCATGTCCCTTGTAGATGACACGTTCTTGTCTTTGGTGCACAATATCTCTTCCACTTGAATCTTCTTTCCCAATTCAACCATGTTGATCTCTCCAGTTTCATGTCTTAGTTTTTTCTTGTACTCCGACCAAGAAGATGGTAACTTCTCAATTGACGCAGACACTTGAAAAGTCTCATCAATGACCATACCTTCAGCAAGAATCTCGTTAATGATTTGTTGAAATTCGAGAAATTGATCAACAAAAGACTTATCATTCGTCATCTTGAACTCCATATACTTTTCCACCGAAATTTCTTGCTTCCTCGTAGTCTCTATTGGTACTTTTCTTCTAACACACCACAACTCGTAAGCAGTCAAGTTCTCTTTAGCATTGTAAAAATCATATATAGCATCTTCCAAACCATTCATGATATGATATTTAGCCATATAGTTCCCCTTGTGTAAAACGCTCTATCTTCATCAGTATTATCTTCAACAGCCATTAAAACATCAAGAGGACCCTGCAATACCAAGCGTCCAATTCATGATTGCTCAGAAAACAAAGATCTTGGATTGCCATCTCTTGAAATCATTTCCGTTAAACTTCTGTGGTCTTTCAATGTTCATATTTGTTTCCATTGTTGACATCGTTGCAAGGAATAATTAATGTGTTAAGATTGTTGGGATCTTGCAACAATGAACAACACGTTAGATGTATCAAAAATAATATGTAAAGAACTAATCCGAGAAAACTCTAACAAACAACTTGACGAAGGCGGAATCACAGGTTCAACAAGTTGTCCTTAACACATTAATTCGCGGGCATACTGAGTTGAGTAATGATAAACCCCTCACAAATAAGATGTGTCCAGAGATAAGACTGCCTGATATAACTTGAATTAGCACAACACAAGTTACCCTTCTTCAACTGAACCGGGATGGAAGTAAAACGTATGAGAAACCCAAAGAGCAAAAGAAGAATTTTTCGGTGTGTAAAAATTAATTTGATTGTATTTAAAGGAGAAGATACTTGCAAATAAGTTAGGTTTTGGTTTTCTTTAAAAACTAGTAAAACACCAAAATGGAATTTACCCATAAAATAAACTCTAAAAATATTTTGGAAATTAATTTCATAAACAAAAAACTCGCCCAAAAAATAAATCCGAGTAGAAGAGGAACTTGGTGCATGGCATACGCGCATATCGCATGGGTCAAAATATGTATTTTTTCCCACCCGATCCACCCACAATGTTGTTTTACAACATATACATAAGCATATGGTTATATAGTGGAGCTCATTCTCTATTATACCCAATGTGGGACTAAAGAGAGATTCATTCACTCATAAAATGAGCAAGTATCCTTGGACCCATAGGTCACTAGATCAAACCACACCAAGACCAAAACATTTTTTTATTAAAACTCATTTTTCTCCAACAATCCCCCACATGAATGATTTCTCGGAAAACGAAAAATCGAGTAAGGAAAATACCATTTAGGCAAAGATGTCCATGAGGTATTGAACCCTTACTTAGTGAGAAATTCTGGAACTACTTGCTAAAAAGTGAACCTAGTCTTGAACCTGATAGCATTTGGTGCAATTCGTGACGACCATCATGCATGATATCCTCCCAAGGCGTTCTTGAATTCGTGCCATTTTGTTCAATTTGGCCCTGGACATATCCTGTTTCTCAAATGCTCTAGAGAATTGGCTCCATTCTCATAGGAAGTGGCCCCACTTCCACATCCATATAGGTGAGTTCCATCAAGAGTGTTTCTCGCCATCCCCTACCCTCTGGTAGGAGGTGAACATGTCACTTTTCCCACAAACATGCTTGGTAGCTCCAGAGTCTACCCACCAGTCCATCACATTGGTCACCAAATTAACTTCAGACACCACAACAGAAAACTCGTCTTTGCTCTTCTCAACCAAGTTAGCATTATTCTTCTTATCCTTACGTTGTCTACAGTGAACTTCCGTATGACCAGTATTTTCACACACCCAACAAGGACCCTTAATTTAAATAATGCTAGATTCTGGTTTACGAAACATACCTTTCTTGTTAGGTTCATGCTTCGAGTTGCGATAGTTGTTGTCACCTTTTCCAGCTTTGGATAACTTATGTTCAGACATATGAGCTTTGTTCGCCATGTCCCTTGTAGATGACACGTTCTTGTCTTTGGTGCACAATATCTCTTCCACTTGAATCTTCTTTCCCAATTCAACCATGTTAATCTCTCCAGTTTCATGTCTTAGTTTTTTCTTGTACTCCGACCAAGAAGATGGTAACTTCTCAATTGACGCAGACACTTGAAAAGTCTTATCAATGACCATACCTTCAGCAAGAATCTCGTTAATGATTTGTTGAAATTCGAGAAATTGATCAACAACAGACTTATCATTCGTCATCTTGAACTCCATATACTTTTCCACCAGAAATTTCTTGCTTCCCGTAGTCTCGGCTTGGTACTTTTCTTCTAACACAGTCCACAACTCGTAAGCAGTCAAGTTCTCTTTAGCATTGTAAAAATCATATATAGCATCTTACAAACCATTCATGATATGATATTTAGCCATATAGTTCCCCTTGTGTAAAACGCTCTATCTTCATCAGTATTATCTTCAATGTGACCATTAAAACATCAAGAGGACCCCGCAATCATCAAGGTCCAATTCATGATTGCTCAAAAAAAAGATCTTGGATTGCCACCTCTTGAAAATCATTTCCGTTAAACTTGTGGTCTTTCAATGTTCATATTTGTTTCCATTGTTGACATCGTTGCAAGGAATAATTAATGTGTTAAGATTGTTGGGATCTTGCAACAATGAACAACACGTTAGATGTATCAAAAATAATATGTAAAGAACTAATCCGAGAAAACTCTACTGAAACAACTTGACGAAGGCAGAATCACAGGTTCAACAAGTTGTCCTTAACACATTAATTCGCGGGCATACTCGAGTTGAGTAATGCTAAACCCCTCACAGCGAAGATGTGTCCAGGATAAGACTGCCTGATATAACTTGAATTAGCACAACACAAGTTACCCTTTCTTCGAACTCAGCAACGGGGATGGAAGTAAAAACGTATGGAGAAACCCAAGAGCAAAAGAAGAATTTTTCGGTGTGTAGAAAACAGAATTTCGAGTTGTATTTAAAGGAGAAGATACTTGCAAATAAGTTAGGTTTTGGTTTTCTTTAAAAACTAGTAAAACACCAAAATGGAATTTACCCATAAATAAAACTCTAAAAATATTTTGGAAATTAATTTCATAAACAAAAAACTACCCAAAAAATAAATCCGAGTAGAAGAGGAACTTGGTGCATGGCATACGCGCATATCGCATGGGTCAAAATATGTATTTTTTCCCACCCGATCCACCCACAATGTTGTTTTACAACATATACATAAGCATATGGTTATATAGTGGAGCTCATTCTCTATTATACCCAATGTGGGACTAAAGAGAGATTCATTCACTCATAAAATGAGCAAGTATCCTTGGACCCATAGGTCACTAGATCAAACCACACCAAGACCAAATCATTTTTTATTAAAACTCATTTTTCTCCAACAATCCCCCACATGAATGATATCTCGGAAAAACGAAAAAATCAGAGTAAGGAAAATACCATTTAGGCAAAGATGTCCATGAGGTATTGAACCCTTACTTAGTGAGAAGTTACTGGAACTACTTGCTAAAAAGTGAACCTAGTCTTGAACTGATAGCATTTGGTGCAATTCGCGACAACCATCATGCATGATATCCTCCTGGCGTTGCTGAATTCGTGCCATTTTGTCCAATTTGGCCCTGGACATATCCTGTTTCTCAGAATGCTCTAGAGAATTGGCTCCATTCTCATAGGAAGTGGCCCCACTTCCACATTCAGATAGGTGAGTTCCATCAAGAGTGTTTCGCCATCCCCTACCCTCTTGGTAGGAGGTGAACATGTCACTTTTCCCACAAACATGCTTGGTAGCTCCGAGTCTACCCACCAGTCCATCACATTGCTCACCAAATTAAATTCGACCACCAAGCGGAAACTCGTCTTTGCTCTTCTCCAACCAAGTTAGCATTATTCTTCTTATCCTTACGTTGTCTGGTGAACTTCCGTATGACCAGTATTTTCACACACCCAACAAGGACCCTTAATTTAAATAATGCTAGATTCTCAAGTTTCTAAACATACCTTTCTTGTTAGGTTCATGCTTCGAGTTGCGATAGTTGTTGTCACCTTTTCCCATCTTTGGATAACTTATGTTCAGACATATGAGCTTTGTTAAGCCATGTCCCTTGTAGATGACACGTTCTTGTCTTTGGTGCACAATATCTCTTCCACTTGAATCTTCTTTCCCAATTCAACCATGTTAATCTCTCCATTTCATGTCTTAGTTTTTTCTTGTAATCAGGCCAAGAAGATGGTAACTTCTCAATTGACGGACACTTGAAAAGTCTCATCAATGACCATACCTTCAGCAAGAATCTCGTTAATGATTTGTTGAAATTCGAGAAATTGATCAACAACAGACTTATCATTCGTCATCTTGAACTCCATATACTTTGCCACCAGAAATTTCTTGCTTCCCGTAGTCTCGGCTTGGTACTTTTCTTCTAACACAGTCCACAACTCGTAAGCAGTCAAGTTCTCTTTAGCATTGTAAAAATCATATATTGCATCTTCCAAACCATTCATGATATGATATTTAGCCATATAGTTCCCCTTGTGTAAAACGCTCTATCTTCATCAGTATTATCTTCAGCAGCCATTAAAACATCAAGAGGACCCTGCAATACTGCGTCCAATTCATGATTGCTCGAAAAAAAGATCTTGGATTGCCATCTCTTGAAATCATTTCCGTTAAACTTCTGTGGTCTTTCAATGTTCATATTTGTTTCCATTGTTGACATCGTTGCAAGGAATAATTAATGTGTTAAGATTGTTGGGATCTTGCAACAATGAACAACACGTTAGATGTATCAAAAATAATATGTAAAGAACTAATCCGAGAAAACTCTATTTGAAACAACTTGACGAAGGCGGAATCACGGATTCAACAAGTTGTCCTTAACATTAATTCGTACCGAGTTGAGTAATGATAAACCCCTCACAATCGAAGATGTCCAGGATAAGACTGCCTGATATAACTTGAATTAGCACAACACAAGTTACCCTTTCTTCGAACTCAGCAACGGGGATGGAAGTAAAAACGTATGGAGAAACCCAAGAGCAAAAGAAGAATTTTTCGGTGTGTAGAAAACAGAATTTCGAGTTGTATTTAAAGGAGAAGATACTTGCAAATCAAGTTAGGTTTTGGTTTTCTTTAAAAACTAGTAAAACACCAAAAAGGAATTTACCCATAAATAAAACTCTAAAAATATTTTAGGAATTAATTTCATAAACAAAAAACTCGCCCAAAAAATAAATCCGAGTAGAAGAGGAACTTGGTGCATGGCATACGCGCATATCGCATGGGTCAAAATATGTATTTTTTCCCACCCGATCCACCCGAATGTTGTTTTACAACATATACATAAGCATATGGTTATATAGTGGAGCTCATTCTCTATTATACCCAATGTGGGACTAAAGAGATTCATTCACTCATAAAATGAGCAAGTATCCTTGGACCCATAGGTCACTAGATCAAACCACACCAAGACCAAAACATTTTTTATTAAAACTCATTTTCTCCAACAATCCCCACATGAATGATTTCTCGGAAAAACGAAAAAATCAGAGTAAGGAAAATACCATTTAGGCAAAGATGTCCATGAGGTCTTGAACCCTTACTTAGTGAGAAGTTACTGGAACTACTTGCTAAAAAGTGAACCTAGTGTTGAACTGATAGAATTTGTTGAAATTCGCGACAACCATCATGCATGATATCCTCCTGGCGTTGCTGAATTCGTGCCGTTTTGTCCAATTTGGCCATGGACATATCCTATTTCTCAGAATGCTCTAGAGAATTGGCTCCATTCTCATAGGAAAGTGGCCCTTCCACATCAGAAATAGGTGAGTTCCATCAAGAGTGTTTTATAGCCATCCCCTACCCTACGGTAGGAGGTGAACATATCACTTTTCCCCCTGAAACATGCTTGGTAGCTCCAGAGTCTACCCACCAGTCCATCCATTGCTCACAAGAATTAAGTTGAACACCACAACAGCTCGTCTTTGCTCTTCTCAGCAAGTTAACGTTATTCTTGCTTATCCTTACGTTGTCTGGTGAACTTCCGTATGACGATATTTTCACACACAACAAGGACCCTTAATTTAAATAATGCTAGATTTCTGGTTTACGAAACATACCTTTCTTGTTAGGTTCATGCTTCGAGTTGCGATAGTTGTTGTCACCTTTTCCATCTTTGGATAACTTATTTAGGACATATGAGCTTTGTTCGCCATGTCCCTTGTAGATGACACGTTCTTGTCTTTGGTGCACAATATCTCTTCCTTGAATCTTCTTTCCCAATTCAACATGTTAATCTCTCCAAGTTTCATGTCTTAGTTTTTCTTGTACTCAGAGCAAGAAGATGGTAACTTCTCAATTGTGCCAGACACTTGAAAAAGTCTCATCAATGACCATACCTTCAGCAGAATCTCGTTAATGATTTGTTGAAATTCAAGAAATTGATCAACAACAGACTTATCATTCATCATCTTGAACTCCATATACTTTGCCACTAGAAATTTCTTGCTTCCCGTAGTCTCGGCTTGGTACTTTTCTTCTAACACAGTCCACAACTCGTGCTTGAGTCAAGTTCTCTTTAGCATTGTAAAAATCATATATAGCATCTTTCCAAACCATTCATGATATGATATTTAGCCATATAGTTCCCCTTGTGTAAAACGCTCTATCTTCATCAGTATTATCTTAATGACCATTAAAACATCAAGAGGACCTGCCAATCTTGCGTCGATTCATGATTGCTCGAGAAAAAACGGCATCTTGGATTGCCGTCTCTTGAAATCATTTAGTTAAACTTCGCATTGGTCTTTCAATGTTCATGTTGTTTCCATTGTTGACATCGTTACAAGGAATAATTAATGTGTTAAGATTGTTGGGATCTTGCAACAATGACCAACACGTTAGATGTATCAAAAATAAAATGTAAAGAACTAATCAAAAACTCTCACGAAACAACTTGGCGAGCTGAATCCACGAGTTCAACAAGTTGTCCTTAACACATTAATTGCGGGCATACTCGAGTTTGAGTAATGATAAACCCCTCACGGCGAAGATGTGTCAGGGATAAAGGCGCTGATATAACCCAGATTAGCACGACACGAGTTACCTTTCTTCGAACTCGACGGCAGGGATGGAGTAAAAACGTATGGAGAAACCCAAGAGCAAAAGAAGATTTTTCCGGTGTGTAGAAAAACAAATTTCGAGTTGTATTTAAAGGAGAAGATACTTGCAAATAAGTTAGGTTTTGGTTTCTTTAAAAACTAGTAAAACACCAAAATGGAATTTACCCATAAATAAAACTCTAAAAATATTTTGAAATTAATTTCATAAAAACAAAAAAACTCGCTTAAAAAATAAATCCTAGTAGAAGAGGAACTTGGTGCATGGCATACGCACATATCGCATAAGGTCAAAATATGTATTTTTTCCCACCCAATCCACCCACACAATGTTGTTTTAAACATATACATAAACATATGGTTATATAGTGGAGCTCATTCTCTATTATACCCAATGTGGGACTAAGAGAGAATTCATTCACTCATAAAATGAGCAAGTATCCTTGGACCCATAGGTCACTAGATCAGAACCACACAAGACCAAAACATTTTTTTATTAAAACTCATTTTTTTCTCCAACAATCCCCCACATGAATGATTTCTAGGAAAAGCGAAAAAATCAGGTAGGGAAAATACCATTTAGCAAAGATGTCCGAGGTGTTGAACCCTTTCTTAGTGAAGTTACTTGGAACTACTTGCTAAAAAGTGAACCTAGTCTTGGTGATAGCATTTGGTGCAGTTCGCGACAACCATCATCGTGATATCCTCCTGCGTTCTTTGAATTCGTGCCGTTTTGTCAATTTGGCCTGGACATATCACTGTTTCTCAGAATGCTCTAGAGAGTGGCTCCATTCTCATAGGAAAGTGGCCCTTCCACATCCAAATAGGTGAGTTCCATCAAGAGTGTTTCTCGCCATCCCCTACCCTACAGTAGGAGGTGAACATGTCACTTTTCCCACAAACATGCTTGGTAGCTCCAGAGTCTACCCACCAGTCCATCACATTGCTCACCAAATTAAATTCAGACACCACAACGTGAGCTTCGTCTTTGCTCTTCTCAACCAAGTTAGCATTATTCTTCTTATCCTTACGTTGTCTACAGTGAACTTCCGTATGACCAGTATTTTCACACACCCAACAAGGACCCTTAATTTTAATAATGCTAGATTCTGGTTTACGAAACATACCTTTCTTGTTAGGTTCATGCTTCGAGTTGCGATAGTTGTTGTCACCTTTTCCAGCTTTGGATAACTTATGTTCAGACATATGAGCTTTGTTCGCCATGTCCCTTGTAGATGACACGTTCTTGTCTTTGGTGCACAATATCTCTTCCACTTGAATCTTCTTTCCCAATTCAACCATGTTGATCTCTCCAGTTTCATGTCTTAGTTTTTCTTGTACTCCGACCAAGAAGATGGTAACTTCTCAATTGACGCAGACACTTGAAAAGTCTCATCAATGACCATACCTTCAGCAAGAATCTCGTTAATGATTTGTTGAAATTCGAGAAATTGATCAACAACAGACTTATCATTCGTCATCTTGAACTCCATATACTTTGCCACCAGAAATTTCTTGCTTCCCGTAGTCTCGGCTTGGTACTTTTCTTCTAACACATCCACAACTCATAAGCAGTCAAGTTCTCTTTAGCATTGTAAAAATCATATATAGCATCTTACAAACCATTCATGATATGATATTTAGCCATATAGTTCCCCTTGTGTAAAACGCTCTATCTTCATCAGTATTATCTTCAACAGCCATTAAAACATCAAGAGGACCTGCAATCTGCAGGTCCAATTCATGATTGCTCAGAAAAACAAGATCTTGGATTGCCATCTCTTGAAATCATTTCCGTTAAACTTCTGTGGTCTTTCAATGTTCATATTTGTTTCCATTGTTGATATCGTTGCAAGGAATAATTAATGTGTTAAGATTGTTGGGATCTT
>JAJJWX010000583.1:0-15109 GCA_023529315.1 Papaver bracteatum | reverse complement strand
TACAAAACTTAAATTTGTGAGAATTTTTAGCAGCTCATCAAAGTACTATATATACCCTAGTCAGACTTCCACCATAACACATCAAAAAACAAACTACCAAGCCTATACTTATATAAAGAGGGAAGGAAGAGACTAGCAAAGCAAAATCAAGATGAAAAAACAAACTACCAAGCCTATACTTATATAAAGAGGGAAGGAAGAGACTAGCAAAGCAAAATCAAGATGAAGAAAGGAGTGAGTACCCATTCATATGTTTTCATTTTACTAGCTCTCCTTATTGCCATTACAAGTTGTTTAGAGATTGTTGAAGCTCAAACATGTAGACCTAGTGGGAATATCAAGGGTAAGAAAGCCCCACCAGGTGAATGCAATCAAGAGAACTATTCTGACTGTTGTAAACAAGGAAAACTGTATCCAACATACACATGTTCGCCTCCAGTTGGTAGAGCCGTCCTGACTCTCAATAGCTTTGAGAAAGATGGTGATGGTGGTGGTCCGTCCGAATGTGATAACAACTATCACTCTGACGATACTCCGGTTGTGGCATTATCAACAGGATGGTTTAACCATGAACAACGGTGTATGAACAACATAACTATAACAGGTAACGGACGGACAGTTGTTGCGATGGTGGTTGACGAGTGTGACTCAACTATGGGTTGTGATGATGAGCATGATTATCAACCTCCATGCCCTAATAACATTGTTGACGCCTCAAAAGCAGTATGGAAAGCATTGGGTATTTCAGAAGACAACTGGGGCGAGTTGGACATCGTCTGGTCTGATGCATAATATACACTCCTGTATGCATATGTAACGTGGTAATTCTATGGCAGGGTTTTATTTCGATTGTTTGATGTAACCATACTCTGCAGTTATTGGCGTGTAAGACGATATTTACGGCTTATGCCGATTAATGAATGTTTGAATTTAGTTTTCGTGTTGAATTTTTCCGTTGTTAGAATGAATATAGATGTTCTATTATAATCAATAAGGGCAATTTTTCTTCCCTTCGGGGAAAAAGGTATTAAAAGTGAACCAACAACACCAAGTTGGGGGTTTCTTCGATTCAAATTGTCGGAAGACTTTTGAGTTTAGTCCTGGATGGTCTGTAGACTCGGCCACTCGAAATGGCCTTCAATTCGCCAGAAGTTAGGATAAGACTGCAAAGTCAGGTAAAGAACAACAAATTTCTTTATTGATCACCTGACATTAGCTTATAAAAATGGAGCTGACATTCACACCATATGAAGAACTCATAAATTAGCTATGAGATCAATTGATTATTAAGCGTTCACAACAGCACCACATATAAAAATAAAATATCCGAATAACCCTTTACTTTCAGCGCCTCCATCTAAAATCGGCCGATTACAGACATTATTACACTTTGTTTACATCACTAGTATGTACTATAAACTGGCGCATCTGAGCTGGATGATAGGCTATGGGAGCATTCTGTTTCTAACCCAATTCCAACTCTGTTTATAACCTGAATGCAACTCGAGGCTCGCCAATGGTGCCTATTCACTCCCACATTTGTCTATTCCTTCCTGTTCTCGAAGGTCGAGAACTACAATATAAAAGACCGTGATTCCTATCTTCCACTTCTTGAAGAGCTAAATACGTCAAAGGCCGATAAAGATGAAACACAACGACCTTCAGGACTGGGGCTGTAATCGGGCATCAAATAATGTGCATGTGAAGAAGAATCTGATATTCAGATGGATCACTACTGGTTCTGATTTCTTTCTTGACCTCTTTCTTTTGATTCATCGACATTCATTCCATACTAGTTTTAGAGCTTGAACTACTCCACCCATAAATGGCCAGCGCGAGATTTCTGGTTGAACACACGTTGAAGCTATTGCTGCTACACTTCCAACAGTACCCAATGGAACATATAGAATGAGAGGTTTAGACAGACACTGGTAAGTTCTACTCGCCAGGGTTTCTCAAAATGATAAATTTCCGAAGAGAGTTCAGTTGTAATTAATCACCCATGATCAAGCTGGAAAAGTTCGACATCAGGAACAAAATCTGTGCTTCTAGCATGCAATGTCAGAAGAGTCAGTGCTTCACAAATGTCTTTTGTCCTGGTTTCTGCTGAATCATCAGAGAAGAATGGATGGATCCGATTTTTTACTTCAATCCAACTACACCCAGGTTGTTTTTCCACTCTCCGCTCTTTCATCAGCATCCTCACCCGTTCCACCTCCTTCCATCTACCTGCTTCGGCGTGAATATTAGACATTAAAACATAATTTGATGTTTTGTGTGGTTCATACTCGAAAAGCTTCTCAGCTGCAATTTTCCCTAAGTCTGCATTCTTATGCATCCGACACGCCCCGAGTAATGCACCCCAAGTTCCTGCATTAGCCGTCACCGGCATCTCAATTACAAGTTTATATGCTTCTTCCAACTTTCCTGCACGCCCTAGCAAATCAACCATGCAGGCATAGTGTTCTTCCACAGGGTCAATGGAGTAAGTTTCAGTCATTAATTTAAACAATTTTTTCCCATGATCAATCAACCCTGCATGACTGCAAGCAGATAAAACCCCAACAAAGGTAACCTGATCTGGGCATAACCCCTTAACCTCCATCTCTTCGAAAATTTTAATCGCCTCTTTCCCATATCCATTCAGTGCATAACCAGATATCAAAGAATTCCAGGAAATGATGTCGACCGCATTTGTATCTCTAAAAACTTGTTCAGCCTTTGAGATTCTTCCACATTTAGAGTACATACTGATCAAAGCATTCGTAACATATAAATCTTGAGCATAGCCACTCTTGAAAACAAGATTTTGGATTTGCTTCCCAATTGGCAATGCTGCAAGATTAGCACAAGCAATGAGACCACAAGCAAAGGTAGATTGATCAGGTTTTCTACCTTCCTTTCCCATTAACACGAAATGCTGAAGAGCCTCCAAGAACGACCCATTTTGAGTAAATCCTGATATTATTGAATTCCAGGAAACTAAATTTTTCTCTTTCATAACCTCAAAGATATCAATTGCCTTGTCAATTTTCCCACTTTGAGCAAAACCAGCAATCAAAGTATTCCATGTAACTAAATTCTTTCTTGGCATTTGCTCAAACAATCTTATCGCTTCGCTCATTTTACCACACTGAGCATAACCTCCAATCATAGTATTCCAACATACAGAATCTCGGGAACCAATCTGATCAAATATTTGCCGCGCTTCATCTATCCTCATTTTCTGCACATACCCAGAGATCATACTAGTTTGAGCAGTCGCATTCCCTGAAGGCATCTTCTCAAGTAACTCTCTTGCTTCTTCAAGCTTGCCATTTTGGACGTACCCATTGATCACTGCAGTCCATGATGCAGAATTCCTCTCTGGCATTTCTTTGAAAATTTTCAAAGCATCATTAATTTGTGAATTCTGCATATAACCAGCGATCATAGCATTACAGGAAATGATATTTTTCTCAGATATTTTCTCAAACGTTCTTTTTGCTTCATCTATCTTACCATTTTTTGCATAACCACTTAACAATGTGACCCAAGAAACGACATCCGGGTTAGGAATTCTATTGAAAAACAATGATGCTGATTCCAAGTCGCCAACCTGAACAAACCCATGAACCATCAGATTCCAAGAAACAACATCTTTATCTTCCATTTGAAGAAAAAACTTCAAACCCAAATCCATAAGTTCATTCTGAGTATATGCCCCAAGCATAGAATTCCGCGAAACCAAATTCTTAACTGGCATTATATCAAACAACCTTCGAGCTTCTTCTATCCGCTTACTCTTTGCATAACCAGCTATTAAAGCGTTCCAACAAACTGGGTCTTGTTTATCCGGAAGCATATCAAACAAGTATTTTGCTTTATCAAGCTCACCTTTTCTGGTGTAGCAAGTTATCATCAAAGTCCAAGAGAAGTAATCTCTTTGAGGCATTTCATCGAACAATGCAGCTGCTTCATGTACTTGATCATTATGAGAATAACCAGATATCATTGTGTTCCATGAAACAATATTCTTGTGAGGCATTTCATCGAACAGGCGACGTGCATCATTAATTTTACCGTTTTTGGCATAAACAGAGATCATGGAATTCCATGATACAGTGTTTTTATTTGACATGTTTTCAAATATTTGAATGGCTTCTTGAATTCTACCAGATTTACCCAATTGGGTAATCTTCTTATTTTGTTTGAAAACCAGGCTTCCATTTCCACTCATTGGTTTCAAAATCCTTTTCATTTTCTTCTTGTCTTCTTACCACACTCAATCATTTGTATTGTGTTGGCCGCGAGAAACCCAAGAAACGGCCGATGCACGAGCCATCCGTTAAAAACTTAAAGAGTAAAAATTCTTATATTGGCGATGCCGTGTTTCTCTTCTTTTCATTTTCCTGCTAGAAGAAAGAAAACTTCTTTGGGCTTTAGTGAATTGGGTTGGGGCAATTTGGGTACAGACACACCCATTATTAAGACTTGTGTCACCGTGAAACTAGGGGTGTGCAACGGTTGGACGGTTGCGGATTAGGGGTCACCCGCAACCAAACCGTAAAAGTTGCGGTTTTGGGAAATCAAACCGTGTCCGGTTCAATCACCCGCGGTTTTTTCATCCGCGGATCAGCGGATGATACGGTCCGGTTGCGGATCAACCGCGGATTTACTCAGGAAAAAAAAAAACTAAGTTAAGAAAGATAGACAAAGAATGCAGTGTTAATTCATTGACAACTTGGCATGTTATTCTTAGCTGTTTGGTAATGAAAATTATATGGGTCTTGAAATGATTTAATTTATGTTTTATGTTCTGATCTCTTAATGTTTGGGCCATGTCATGTGACTAGAATTTTTTGTTGGTTTCAGGCTTTCAGGTATTTACATTGTGCTAACATGCTTTAGAATCATGGTTTATATATAAAACCCAAAATTGTGGCTACACAAGCCCACGGAATTAGATAGGGAAGTTAAGGCCTTTACTACCCTACGGTGCGGTTAAAACCGCGGTTCTACGAATCGAACCGCAACCAAACCGCTAAACCTTGCGGATTTGAAAACTCAACCGTGTCCGGTCCGTAGCCTCTTGCGGATTGGTTTTCACCCCAATTTTGCGGACGGTTGCGGATGAAAACCGCGGTTCCGGTTTTTTTGCACACCCCTATATGAAACCCACAATTACTTTGGGTTAAGGCGCGCACCCAGAGTTTTAGAAAATTAGGGGGTTTCAGTTTTTCTTTTTTTCCTCTTCTTCGTCTTTTTTTCTCATCTTCTTCACTCCACAATACATAAAAAGGGAGAGATTCGATGGATTTCGATAACAAATTCATGCCTAAATTCGATTGACCTCAACAGCAACACCAAATTATAATTTTGAAACCCTAGATTTTGAATTGAGAGAGGGAGAGATTTTTAGTTTCTCTCCTGAATCCTTTTTTTTCCCGAAAGCTTCTATATAATGGCGAATCATCAGGTGTTCAGATGTATGGTTTGGGTGAGAAAGTGTTGTCCGGATCGTTGATTTTGGGGTTTTTTTGAAAGGATTTGAGATGCCGAGAAAGAGGATGAGAAACAAGTATTGTTGGCCTGATTTTTTGAACGATTGTGTGGGTTTACGAGAACATTTCAACAGCGACAAGGAGAAGGGCAAGTGGGCAGAGATCAGGGTTGATTTGGGAAATTTCAACTAAAATTGGGGTGTTTTTTCTGTTTTGGCTGAATCGGTCTTGTAATGTTTTCATTCAGTTTAGAAAGTGGAGAAATGGGTTGTCGGGTGGGAATGCTATAGCAAAGAAAATGGCATATAACCTGTTTGAGAAAAGGCCTGAATGACTTTTTCACCACCACTTCAAGCTCAGTTGATGTTAGTTGAGCTTGTGTACACGGGTTGTTGCTGAATATGTCTGTGGAGATATTTCCCATGAGTTCTGGTCTCTGTACTGGGTAGATTGAGACAAGTTTCGGCAGTTGGTAAGAATGGACGAGCTGGGTACAGAAATGTCCAGGGAATGTGAAGATGTGATTGAGTTTGGCTGATGGATTTGTCCATGGAGGTCAGTGGAAGAAGGTTACTATGAAGCTGATTTTTCTCGGAAGATTTCCAGTTGAACTGGATCTGTATGAATGGACGATCTGGGTACAGAAATGTCCAGGGAATGTGGAGTTGTGATTGAGTTTGGCTGATGGATTTGGCCATGAAGGTCAGTGGAAGAAGGTTACGATAAAGCTGATTTTGCTTGGAAGACTTTGAGTTGAACTGGATCCGTATGAAGCTGGCAGTACAAGAGTTATGAATGGATGCATAACTTATCATGCACCAATAATAATATCTGCATAACATGTTATGCAGTTGTGAAAATCAATGCATAACTTGTTATACATTCGAAAATATGGCTGCATAATGCATTATGCATCGAAAAAATTAATGCATAACCTGTTATGCATTCAAAAATATGGCTGAGTACTGCATTATGCATCAATTCTTTTTATGTACGCGCTAAAATCAACCAAAAAAATGGTTATATAACTTGTAATAGATGCATAACTTTGTTATGCAGATGCATAATTTGTTATGCAGTGGAGAAAATGGCTGCATAATTCGTTATGCGTCTGCAGAATGTGTTATGCATCTTTTTTGGGTGACTGCATAATGGTTATGTATCAATTTTTCGAATTTTTTTCTCTAAAATGAGGATCACCTCCGATTTTTTCGTGAAAAACAAAAAATTGATATTCATGTTTGTACTCGTTGCGTAGCTCTTTTAAAAAGATTTCCAACGATATAAAATTTGTAAAATTCTAAGGCGCGGATTTTTAGATATGTTATGTCCAAGTTGCGCTTCTAATTATACCCCTGAAAAATTAAGCTACATGACAAGTTATGCAGGCTGCATAACGAGTTATGCATAAAAAAATAGTATGCATAACCGGATATGTATTGATTCATATAATAATTTCATATAATTATGGGTGTCACGGTAGACAAAATTAATTGTGGGCCTGGCGGCAAGAATAATTTTTTTTTGGGTCTCCCCCTAAGTTCCCCTTTTCAATATTAGGGCAGCAACAATTCTTTCTTCTGTTCTGCTTTACTCTTTCGAAGTTTCAATCAAAGGGTTTTAGGTTTGGCAGCTGCTTTACTCAAGTCGGATCGGTCGAGATCTTCTTCTCCGTTAGTAATCCATTGGTTGTGGTGGAGATGTTAGACACAGTAAGTAATTCTTGACTTGTATTTATTATTTTTTCCTTTCTTTCTTCTTTTAAATGCCACTACATAAGCGATTAGTGTTCTTGACCTGTATTTATCCTTTTTTTTTTGTCAGTTACTTGTATTTATCCTTATTGATTAGTGAATTAGTTTTCTTCTTTTATTTTTTGGTCAATTACTTGTATTTATCCTTATTGATTAGTGAATTAGTTTTCTTCTTTTAATGTGTACTAGTAAATACGCACGTGCGATGCACCTGCCGAGTTGTCGTTCCGTTACAAAATTTATGGGATAACAAACTATAATACTAAGGTGGAAAATCCGCCTTCAAAATAAAAAATATTATTTCACAATTTTATCTCTTGTCACCAATTAGAATAGATGCGACTTACATTTCAGCGAGTGAAAAATTCATATACAATAGACACCAAAATGTAAGATGAAACCAAAACTTAAAATAATAAAGGAAAAAAAAACATTAAGTAAAAAACAAATACAACGACGTAAGAACTTTGCGGACGACATTAATTCGTAAGATGTATACCTAAGCTAGGACGACGTAAGAACTTCCTTGTACACAACGTTCTTGGTGAACGTTCCAACTTTATCAGCAACGCTTCCTTTCTTGATTAACACCTTAGTGTTGTTGCTCGAAACACCCCTTGAAAGCCCAACATACAATTGTCCATGACTGAAGACATGTTCGGGAAGATAAATATCGGTGTTTTCAATTGTTTGTCCTTGTGCTTTGTTGATTGTGAATGCAAAGCACATACGTACTGGTAATTGCTTGCGAATCATCTTGAACGGCATATCAAGATTCTCTGGCGGGCTCATTGGCATCCTATGGAGGAATACTCTTTTACCCGCTGAATTTCCACTTAGGATCACTGTATCGATACAATTCGGAAAGAACTTCTTTATGATAAGCCTAGTACCATTGCATAAGACGCTCTTGGCACTAATATTCCTCAGTAACATAATGGGTGCTCCTAGCTTCAGTTTCAACTCATGAGGAGGTAAACCACCCGGGGCCATTCCGTTCAAATGTTCTTGAAGATAGAGGTTTTGGAAATCATCTTCCACGGAATCAAATGAATAATATGTATGATCTTGCCCGGGAAACATGCTAACCACTCGATCATTTAATTTATCTACATGCTCATTCAGTGGTGTGATCAGTGCCCGGTTAAGCAAGTAATATTGATCCTCAGAATTATCTGCCAAGTCGGGAAAGGTAGCATCTATCAGTTGGGATACTAAATCTTCACCAGTCCAAGGAATCACCATATCATCTGGCATCTTTATCATGTCATTTGCCGCAGAAGGTTCATTTCCGTCACCAACTCGCATCAAGAAATCAGAATAAGACGTATCGCCCACTGCACTCATAGTCTTCTTCAGACGAAGAACCTCTACATGTCTCCACAGAGCCGATCGGGTAAGACACGAATCCACCATTTTCCCCCTTGAAGATTTTGGTACAACTGGAAGAACCTGGCGGAAATCACCTCCCATAATAACAATCTTACCACCAAACGGATTCTTGTTACCCATTATATCCCTCATAGTCGTATCGAATGCCTCGACAGAATACCGATGTGCCATGGTAGCTTCATCCCACATGATCACAGTAGCTTGACGGAGAAGATTAGCCAACTTGTCATTTTTGGCGATGTCGCATGTAGAAGTTGTTGCTGGGGTAAATGGAAGCTTAAATCTCGAGTGTGCAGTTCTTCCACCAGGTAACATAGTAGCAGCAACTCCAGATGTAGTTGTTGCTATGGCAATACCACCACTTCTTCTAACGGTCGACAAAATAGCACGGTAGAGAAAAGTCTTCCCAGTACCTCCTGGACCATCAACAAAGAAGACTCTGCTTTCTTTTCTTCGGACGACACCCATAATTGCATCATAATCCTTGGACTGGTCTTCATTCAACTTGTCCACATTCACCATATCTTCTTCGGAAACAGGAATGGATACCTCCTCTTCGATCAAATCAGACACATGTACATTATCGTCTAATATGCCGACAATTTCCGGAAGATCATAATCTTTTAGACGCTTTCCATGTTGATGAAGCATTTGACACAACTCTCTGAGAAGACGGTCTGATAAGTATGCGGAGCTTGTATCACTTGAACTTGCATAATCTTCGACCATGTCATTGAAGAACTCGTCCCACAGCTTTCTGGTGTCCACCGAGTTGCAGAAAACCAATATGCTACCAAAAAGAGTTCTCAAAGCAGATGGCATCTTGTTTGTTTCTGCTTCGGCCATACATGCCCTCAAACTATTATCATTCTCCAACAATCCTCGTGCCTCGGTTGCACTTTTAAATGTCTGATATCTTCTTCCGTCAACTGTCAAAAAATCTTCGTATGAAGTAGCACCCCTAACATACATAAGTATGAGCCTCAGAAAAAACCTTTCAGCCGCAATAGGGGGCACAGAATATACTCTACAAATCACCCTTTGTTTTGTTCTTCTTCTATGCCATTTCTTAGTTGCTTTGTCCCATGTGTAGTGTTTAGGAAACTCCCGATACAACCATCGCCTAGCCATAGGATCACATGAATTTGTAACAAAATACTCTGTCAACATCGTTTTGGAATTATTTTCATTTGCTAAGACCTCATCGACTATTTGATGCTCATATAACATGACACTATTTTGTTTGGGAAGATGCAAGTGCAATCGTTGAACTGATGGACACATATTATTCATTGCAAACCTGTATATCCTCCACATTGCTTCTTGAGCACACACCCATCTTGCATTGATGTAACGTGTTACCTCGTCATTTTCGGATTCTGGCTGCACCGGTTGTAATCGAAAGGAAATACAATCTGGGCCCTTGTAGACGTACTTGTAAAGATACTTCACACTTTGGAAAGTGGAACAAACTTATACATTGATGTGGCAATCGTACTTCTGAAGAAGCCAAGTATTGTAAGGCACCACAAATATATTTTCCGCTACGAAGTTCTTACTCATTGTTATAGTATTTCCATCCTCTCTCATCTGATAAACTGGGTAAGCATCTTTGCCTTGCACGGTATATTTAGAAAATTGTTTCGGAAACTCTCTCTTGCACTTCCCTTACCTCATGCACTTGCTGCCACACAGACCATGTATCATCCATTTATTCACACACTTATACAATTCGGGCTCTTTCTTCTTATCAGGGATTTCTTCTCTAACTATACGATCATAATCATCAGGACCTTGTAACTTGTCTTCTTTTTCCAATATGATCAACATATGGACATGAGGTAAACCTATTTTCTGAAACTCAATCACATAAACATGAGCATCTACTCTTCCTAGCACATTCTTGTTGAAGATATCTTCCTTCAACTCTTCAAATTTAGCACGGAATACCCTAGTTGTTAAATCAGGTGTATCTGATGCTGATTGACCGGGACGTAAGTTAGCTACAATCTCGGGCCAGAGTGGATTGCAAGTCATCGTAAGAAATATATCAGGCTTCCCATATTTATGTACCAAAGCCATCGCATTTTGGTATCTCTGGTACATATCACGCGGCCCACCAACGTATGAAGAAGGTAGTACTATCTTCTTGCCTAGTTTGTCTATTGAGATAAAAAAACGTATCAAGAACTCATGCATATTTGATGCACTTAGGATATAAAAGTAGAAACATACCAAGTTTTTTGCTTTTTAAAAAAGAAAAACTAAAGTGGATTATGAAGCTTTGAGTTTGAATTTGATTTTAGGGAAAAAAAACAAAATGCACATATGTATTCAACTTATAACTTACCTACGCTGGTCTCGCCCGCTCTCTGTGCATCTTGTAATCCTTCGTAGAGTTCCGCCCTTAGTTGATGTTGATGACCTGTAACCCATCTGAGCCTAGCAGAGTCAATTTTAACCCAATTATCCACAACTAGCTGTTGCAACAATCGCCCGCCTCGAAGAAAAAGTGAATCATGATTGTTGCGCATCTGTCCAACAATTAAAAAACACCACAAAAATTAATTAAAAGACACTTAAAAAATGTGGTTCCAGTCTTTAGATTTATAGACGATATTACTTAATACTTAGTACCTGAAGAATGTACGAATAGTATCCACGACATTACATATTTCTTCCATTATTATCTTTGCTTTCTATGTCCCACCCGTAGCTTCCATAAGGGAGTAAAAGAGGATATTGCATAGGATCGTAATTACCACATATTTCAAAGACCTTTATGAGATTCCCGGATGTTGTCTGTACTATTATTTCACGTTATGTGTGTTTAAAACTTTCATCGCATATTGGTATAATGGTCGCAACCTGGGAAGCACTTGGAAGAGTGTACTGCAACTGATCTTTAGGTTGTTCTTTGATAATCAACTGGCAATCCAAAAGATCTTCTCGTTCTGCACCTTGACGAAAAACATGGACAAAACTATTGTGTCTGTTCAAGATTTCCCTTAACAGCTTCAAAACATCTCTATCCAACACATCGTTACCTTCCTTCATCCTCCACTCAATCTCCTGATCTGTGTCATAAAAATATATCTGCAAGTATCGAGGTCGAGAATCATTCTCTCTAGGAAAAAGACTACCGATTTTATGGTAAAGGTGGCCTTGAATACGGAAAGTATAAACTCCTTCGGTGCCATCAGCGAGATCCCTATCAAAGTAAACCCCCATCGAAGTAAACGCAAAGCACCGATTATAAGATCTGATATTGATCCTAAATTGTTTCCCTCTTGGTCCTTGATCATCAAATAACTCCAAAAGTGCTAAAGGTGGCTCAATTAATTGCAAAGATATCTTTCCATTACCACAGCAAAAATTCTCTAATTCACGATGGAAAAGCTTGGCTTGACATTTGGGACATGTTTCTAATGGTGGCAAATGGTACTTTACAAATCCAACTTGGTAAGTAAGTCCCCTTGCACAATTATGGAACGAAGATCTTCCTACAACACTCCGACGTGGACGACCTATCCGTCTTCCTTGTGAATTTTCTGTACATAAACCGAGAGAGCTCAACTTCTAATTATAGTTAGCATACAAAGCAACCTAAAAACCTTATAAATGTGCGGATGAATAAGAGGATTTGGTTATGAATATTGTTTTGCCAATAACATTTTAGCCATTTTAAATACATATATTCCCATAACCATTTTTGCTAATTACAAAAAAAAAAAAAAAAAAAAAAAAAACTTACGTATTGCATTTTGTGCTTGTTGGGCTGGCTGAGATTGAGATTGAGCTTGCGCCATTAGCCGAGGGCTTCTATGAAGATTTAATGCAGGACTGTCATCTGTTGCTACATAAATTGATCCAGTGAAAATAACCATTATGTCATCACAAAATAAAAAACTATGAACATCGACGATAAGCTGAAATATATGCAGGTAGCGATGTAAGAAAAATATGGCTATACCGATCGCATCATGTATACGTGGAGGTTCTCTATGTTGAGGATGTTGACTGAACCTTGGACTTCTTCGCAAGAGTAATTGGGCAGCATTACTGCTTTCTCCACGATGTGTTACACCTACTTGATGACGGGCAATTTCTGCAGCAATTTCCCCATCTTCGGAGTTGCTATCATCTGCTGAGTCATGATTGGTTCTCTCTTCAGCGGGACGAATAACTATGCCTCCTTCCTCTTCTTTTCCAGGAACATAGCTATCGCGTCGGCGCCGTTTCTGTTTACCAATATTTTTTTGTTAGAAAATCTATTTTGGTATCTCAAAAGAGGAATTTGTACATAAACATGTAATACACTATAACCTTCTGATTAAAATACTGAATTGCATCTATTGCTATGGACAATTCATACATACTACTACACATTATCATGCGTGCTGACCATGTGCATGCTTATGAACGCACAATAACTATAGGCTGAAGGTGATATTTTTTTTTACCCCATGAACTTAATCAAATCTAAAGGCATATAACTCTGTGTTCTTTGAATTGCATTTGCATAAACGTGTTAGCAGAAGAAAGTCAAATCCCTATGGATCTATCTGCATAATTATTGGAGATGAAGGCAACAAAATAGGCTCAGATCACAGGAATACTTTTGTTTTAATGCTTGTTGTTTCTATCAATAAAGAAAACTTATGTCTAGGTTGTTATTTTTCTAAAAGTATCTAAATGATGTAACAGATATATACATGTACATACCTGGTATGGCGCAATTGATTTTCCTTTTGTTTTTCGGGATGCCTCTGCGGCGTGCTCATCTTGGCTCTGAAATCTAGGACTGCGACGTGGAATGATTACATTAGCATTACATACTCCTGTTCTTCCCATTTCAGTTGATTCATGGCGTGGTTCAAGGGTTTGTTGTTTTCATTTTCAGTCAATAAACTTTGTCAATATATGTAACGTGTAGTTTTAACACCACAGGATAAAATCAAACTCAATGAGGGTGTGTTTGCAGATGCTAGTTGTATATGCAATATAAGAGACATGCCTTATCTGAGAAATCTCTTCCACTGCAATCTATACATAATTCCTTGCTGGTCTCAGTGTTACTTGTAATTTGTGTTGCTGTTTCCTTGCCAGTTGCCTCGAGGACATGAATATTTCCAACCTGAATTTTAAGGGCATTATTTAGTAAAATATAAAAAGAGCATTTGATATTTACTTTACAGTATAGCTAATGTTGACTTACGAAGAAATCTATGCGGCCATTCTGGATTTGGACAATGATTGTCGTTGTTTGAGATAAAGAAGACTTTGGAGTTGCAAACACGGATTTAACAGATGGATTAATCTCCCTATAACCTTGAGTTGTGGGGTTCAAAACTGGGACCTGATCACTCTCCATCCCTACAGAATCATGATGTCGAAAACAAAACCAAGGAAATGTCAAAACTAAAACAAAAGTACCCCTGTGGATATTCAACGACATAAAAAGCATATGAAAAAAGGAGAAATTTCATGTTAAAACTCAATAAAACAGTCGAAAAGAACAGGTCTGATTGGAATAATACAGGAAAAAAAAGCATGTTTCAAAGCTGCAGTGGAACTAAATATAACTGCATGTGGTATCCAGCTTGCTCAATAAGATGCATCTGGAACCAATAACAAAATTAAAATCTACTTATTTCAACTTCCCATACTTGTTCCTTGGTCATTAATGCATCCAATTCTTACACTTAGTTTGTGTAGTCTTCCTTGGGTGAAACTATATGATAACCGTACACTATTGCTGGATTTGGTAATCCAACACTTGAGAATGAACTTTTTAACGGATATTAATAAATCGATACCTATGTCAGTTTGGAAAGTAGATATTGAAGTACCGGCGGGACTTGTTTCTTGCTTCTCATCTAAACTTCTCCTTGCTCTATCTGCAGTGCGCCGCATTTGTAATAGAAGATTATGTTGTTGCAGGTCAACCTCATAACGTCTTCTATTATTTGTTTCATTATCTAAATCCATATCTTGGGAGTTGATGCTTACTTTGCCACTCTGATCCAGTACACCTACATCAGTTTACTGATGAGCTTGATAAACTTTAAAATTGTAAATTTTAATACAAAAGTAAAGTCATTAAGTTAGTAAAACTTGAATCAACAAATTGTTGTTCCCCATCATCTGAGATGCTATCATCAGCTGACTCGTTATTGTCGTTCTGTCCAGTGGAACCTATAACGATGTTACCCGCAGTGTTCCTGCCAGGATCATAGTTATTTGCTCGGCGTTGTTTCTATAATCAGAAAGGATATCACAGAGTTATTATGCGAAGAAAATATTTATAGTTGGGCCAAAAAGGATATCACATTCAGTATTCAAAAATATTTACTTCTCTTCAATAGGAAAATCTCGGTAAATATTTTTCTTTCAATTTCAGTACAGACCTTCTTTCAACAATAACAAAAAATAAATGAACTCCAAACATGAGTGGAACCTAATTACCCCCTGGATCGA
>JAJJWX010000582.1:0-14654 GCA_023529315.1 Papaver bracteatum | reverse complement strand
CATGACTTTCATCACGGGTAAAGATAAAAATGGTTAAAGCGAAAGCTTACCAACACATATTTCGAGAAAAAGATAGGCGAGTAAACTCGGCTCAAAATAGCAAATGTGTATGTATGAAAACTATTATACTTATACGACTTTTGTCTCAAGAGTAGGAGATAGGTTATACTTTTGAGTGATAGATGAGTTCAATTCTTCACATACCTTTTATTCAGATGATGTTCCCTGGTTCCTTTAGTAGTTCTTCGTCTTTGTAAGATAATCGCCATGGAGTCTGGAGCTCAACTATACTTAACTCTCCCAGACCAAGACTAAGCTATAAGTAGACTAGAAATAAAGACATTAGTTTTGATCACTAACATTGACAAACATGCTTGAGATTGCAATGCATGCGAGTTCGACCAAGCAATGCTTTAACAATCTCCCCCTTTGTCAATTTTAATGACAAAACTATCAATACATATGGATTACAAAATAGATAAAACTTTGTAGCTTCTCGTCCACATGCTTGGTCTCCTTGGTGCTTCAACATTACTTGAAAACTTCGTCTTTTCCAAGTACTTCCATGATTCCATAGATGCTCCGTTCAATATCATAGTTGTTGAAGTTTCGTAGCCATAACAATGAGAAGACAAAAGCTCCCAATCATTGTTATATAGTGTCATAGTATTATTACACATCATCAAAGTTCAATTGCATCACAACTTTGACAACAATACTATGGTGATATGTATCACCCCCCTTAGAGATAGCACTATGGGAGGGGTTATCCCTTCCCTATCCCTCTATTTCCCTCAAAATCCCAAAAAAGCAACCACTATGGTCTCCCGTATCCCTACACGAGTAGGGATACACACCACCATCCCTACAAGGCTGAACAGATCTGTTCATCCTTGTAGGTAAGGGAAATCACACGGGTACTCAGTACCCATATGCTTTTTCACTTTACGGGTACTGAGTACCAGTTGTTTTTTTTTATGGTTTTCCATTTTTCACTCCTTTTTCTTTTTACTAAAACTCGTTTTTTTACCTATTTGATATTTTTTTTTACTCTAAATTATTTTTTTACCTAGATAAATATTTTCCCATGAAAAAAAAAAACGAAAACTGAGTACCCGTTTGGCACTATTCATACGGGTACTGAGTACGCGTTGTAGTACCAGAATATCACCACAACGATATTCTCGCGATAGAAACGACACTTCCGCGAGAAGCCCAAACATTTCTACAAATATTAACAACACTTTGATGAGAATGTCGCGATAGAAACTACCCTGGCCATTCTTGGTAAGTATTGGCTATGATGCACTTGGCCTGAAGAAAACCCCACTTAGGGTGCAGTCTTGTAACTATAAGCCATATAGGCATAAAGGACAAGAGGCTGTGAAAACAACTGGTTGTTGGTAAATACGGATGAGAGGAGCTAGTCTTGTATGGCCGATGTGCCCTCCTTGAAGGGGCAACCAGGGGGAAGATAAGGGAGGTACCCTCCATTAGGGAGCTGATAAGTGTCTAAAGACGGCAATATCACGGGGCTTTATGATCGCAAGAACATTTAGTCCTGTCATATTGTCGCGTGACAAAAATTATTCATAGGCAACAAGCCATAAGATAATATTTTAAGATGAGATCAATGGATTTTTACATGAAAATATAAAGACGTCATGCGGTTTCATCGCAAGACGACAATGTCATAAGGCTTTGTTCTCGCAAGAGAATTTAGAATTGTCATATTGTCGCAGAGAAATTAACAAAATACAGATAAGACAAGATCAATGGGTCAATACATGCAAATGTAAAGACGTCCTGCGATTTTGTCGCAGAAAGAAAAAAGTGGCAACATAAGACCTTTAACTAAGAAGGCATAATAAGACCACAAGATTGAATGATTGCGATAGTTACGAAGAAATTATGAGATTTGCGATATTTACATAGAGATCAAAAAGACATATAACTATTGGTAGCGATATTATCGCAGATATTGAGGCAAAATCTATTTAATTTACAACTAATACCTAATCTCTACTCAATTTTTTCATATTGCAGATGAATAATAGAGGCAAGTATGGGAATGTATAGAGTGACGAAATTATTATTCATCATCATATGACAAAATTGTGTAGACATTATTATGTGACACATTTATGCAGATTTTTAAAGGATAATAATTATGTTGATTAATTACGTTGCAGAAAAAGAGTTGTTTTCTAATTCAAACAGATGGAAGCAAAAGAAATTTATACAAGGAAATTTACAAGATTGGAAAAACTCGCAGAAATATTACAAGAAGAAAGAAATAAGTATACAAAAATTACAAGGAAGACAAAAAGAAGAAACAGAACTAATTAGATCCATCACCATCATCTTCATCAGATTTCTCCCCCTCGCCCGATTTTTCTTCATTATCATTATTATCTTCATCATCAGATTCCTCAGCTTCACTATCGAAAATAACAAGGTTTGGAGTTTTTGCTGGAATTTCCTTCGCAAGATCAGGATATGTAGAATGAGGAATGTCGTGATCATCGCAAACCAGTTTAATGGATTTATTGCGAACAACAATAAGAGTGGTACTAAAGTTCACGGTAGTAATCCTTAATTAGTATTTCAGTCGTAAATACTTCTCATTGCCAGAAGTAAGACTACTTGCGAGTTGACTCTTGTCAGTTTCAAGTTCCCCAATTCTTTCAAGATATCTCTTTTCATCTCCTACAAGTATATAAAAACAAGTTGAAAAGTTTGGAAGGAAGAACAATAAAAACAAGAAGTTAATAAGGAAGGATGACTAACAACCTTCTCTTTCAGAAATCATGTCTTTAATTAAAGTCGCTTGTTCAACATGAAGACTAACATCTACACCTAAGTTATTTCTGGCATTGTCAAGAACCTTCGCATCCCAAGCAAACTCATCATCAGTATTAATAAGAAGACGAGAGCGAACTTGAGTTTCCCTCGCAAGAAGATCTTTTTTCTCGCAGATAAGTTTATCTCTTTCCATTTGAATAGTAAGAAGAGTTTTATGAAAATCTGATAGGGCCTTGGTGCCATTTTTAACAGAACGATCTTTCTCGTCAATAAGATCACTATTCTTTTTTCTTAATCTATTAATTTCTTCCTTTGAATTAAAATAAAGGAGCTTAAACTTATTGGTTAAACTCAAATTGAATCTGTTCTCAATCTTTAAGAGATTAAGTTTGGATTTAAGTTCATCTAAAGAAAGAGATCTAATTTGATCGTCTGAGAAACTACTTAAAGAGTTATTAAGGTGAGCAAGAAGAGTATTCTCATCTACAGGTTCAGGAAAAGATTGGAGGAATGTAGCCTCATCAGTAAGACCATAAACATCTTCAAATTAAGAATGGTTACTTGAATAAGCTGCGATAGGGTAAGAAGAATTAAAAGAGAAAAAAAAAATCATACCATAGAGTTGTTGATTAGCTTTGTCAAGATCAGAGATTTTTTGTTTATTAACCGAAGCTTCTGTCTCCAACTGCTTATTCTTCTCGCGAAGATTAGCAAGTTCAGATTCCAGTTCTTCATTCTTTTGGTGAAGAAAAACATTCTTATTTTGAGAAAATGCACGCCTTTTGTCCAAATCAGAGGCAACAGCAAAGGAAGCTCTTCCAACCTGCGAGAGAATAATATAAGTTAAGGCTTAGCAATGGAATAAATACATAAACAAGTTGAAGAAATGAAAACATACCAGGATACCAAGAGAATTTAAGAGACTGGGAGTCAGCGATCTTGAGATTCCTTGGAGAGAATCATTATCTACCAATATGGGAGCATCGCAGACCTTGGCGAGAGCCTGGGATGTTCCATTAAGAACCTCATCTTCATAGTTATTAGCGATACCATGAGTAATATCGCCAAAAATCTTGGATAATTGAGCCATTGAAGACTCAGAAGAGGAAGAATCTTTCATGGAAGGAATGTCATTGTCATCATCAAAATCATCATCATTGTTGTCCTTATCAAAATCAACACTTGAATTATCTGGAATAGATTGAGGAGTTGAAGAAGAAGAGAATTGGATTTTTTTTTTTCTTTAAGGGAGGATCATCAAACTCCTCACTGCGAGGGGCAGTAGGCTTCCCTTTGGGAGGAGCAGTAGATTTCCCCTTGCGATCAATTGAAGATTTCACCTTGGTTCTTGGTTATATTGGTTCTAATTCTTCGATTACCTGCGAGCACAGATAAAGATAGGAAATAAGGGCAACAATATATTGTTAAAATTTATAAAGAAATATTTCTTACTTCATCTGTGAGTAATTGAAGAGCTAGCAGGTTTTCTAAACTTCTCATAGTTGGCCTTCAATCTCTCAATCTAATAAAAAGGCATAATTAACGAGAGTTTAAAGATACGAAAATCAAAGAGAGATAATAAAAATAACTTGTTATGCAAAGAACTAAGGAGAACATACTTCTTTATTTTTTTCAGGCCAATAAAACACCCATGGTTGGTATTTCAGGAGATTCGCAAGCAAAGAATGGGTGCCAGAAATATACGGACCCTCTAAAATTAGAGGAAAAATAAACCACTTGTCATCGCTGGAATGGCGAGGACCTTGATTGTTATTTGTATGCCAATCAATATCCAACATAAGAGCTTTATCATCAGAAATCTTATCTTTCTTTTGCAAGCGGACACCCCAGCAAGTGCGATCTCTCTTCATGGGGATTATGTCATAGTTGATGAAGAAATTATCCACAGTATACATCGCGGGAATGATTGGAACATCCTTGAATTTAGGATTCTTCGCAGTAGCAGGGTAGCGAGATCTTTTATCGGCACCGCGAGAAGCATATTCAAGTAGTAATCGAATACAATCTCCACCCAATTGATATACTGCTCGCGAGAACTTCTCGTGAGAAATTATTTCATAGAATAATGGAAGTTCTGGGTTATAGAGATGAATGGGAAGACCAGCTTCAAGCTGACCTAACGATACTATAACTTTATCAATAGAAAGTTGATGATCAGAAAATAATTTGATGGAAAGTTCGGATTTGGGGTTTTGATCTGGAATTGTAGACAAAGTAAAACCTTTACTTTTAAGTTTTTCTCGCATCTCACCAAAAGCAGCCAAATTTTGAGCACCAGCGGCAACCATTTTTTGAGTATGGGAATGAAGAAAAAGGTTGAAAAACAAGAAAGAAATCACAAGCGATAACAGACGCGCAATTTACGGAAGAAAAATAAACTTATAGAGAAGTTACGGAGAAAAAGAAGAAGAAAGTAAAAAGAGGAAAAGAAAAGAATGAAAGGAGTATTATAGAAGAAGAGATTTCTCAAGAAGATGAATGCAATAAATGCAAAGAAAAGACATGAGCGGTCAGATTGAAGCGGTTAGAGAGGACGTGTCTAAAATTTATTGGATGGGAGAATACGTGAAAACAGCTGGCGAAGGATACAGAAACGTGTCAGAACAGAGAAATCTGAAAAGATAAGTAGTTGGGGCATTTTAAGTTCTCATAATCTTCTCTTCTGCGCAGAAAATACATGAGAAGAGGCAAGATGTAGGACCAGAATATCGCTACAACACTTCTCTGCGAGATTAACAACATTTCCCTGCAAGCATCACCGCAAGCTTTTAACAACACTTTGCGAGTATCACAGAATAGTTCAAAGAATGACGTAATAGCTGACGATTGAAGAAACACGGGAAGATCATGACTAATATGCGATGACTACAACGCTTGCGAGATTTGACATTATAGCTGTTGCGAGAAGATCGCAGGGAAAATCCGAAAATAAAGGACAACTTAGCTGTCACCCATTATGTAAATTCCTATATAAAGGGTTCCACTAGATTCATAAAAGGATGATGTATTTTTGGAAAGTTGAGAAAGTCTTGAGGAGAGAGAAATAACAAGAGAAAAGTTGTATTCTTGAGTTCTTATATTTCTTGTAAACATTTCTGAAAATTAAATAGTAAAGTGTCGTTTTTAATCTTCAAATTTGAGTTGATTATCATAAATTCTTAACAAGGGTGTAGTGTAGGATTTCCTACAACTACACTCATCGTACGATGTAACCAACATCGACAAGAGTAACATCTTCTTCTATTGTAAATACCGGGAGAGGCATTCTAGTGCAGTAACAATGTGCTTGAGATGGACCATCTTTAAGAATGTGGAAATACGCTTCTGAAAGAAAAGGTTTACCATGAGCTTCCTCCCAATTATCAAGAGATATTTGGATCACTTCAGTTTCAGTTACACCGATGAACTTTTATCGATCAATTTACCTTACAAGAGCAACAAATGGCTAAACTCCAAACCTAATATATTGAAAACGAGCATACAATCGACGAGCATCTCGGTTTCCCGGGTTTCCCACCAGTGAGACGAACATTGTAAAAATGTTCTCCCAAAAAGGACCGTCTTGAAATCCCATACCAATGATTACCCTATGACAAAAATATACTTTGCATATAGTTATATCCTTTCTTCAGTTTACTTGGGACCACCATTTCTAGCAGCCATTTCTGCAAAGTGAGAGAAATTAAGATTTTAGAAAGAAAAAAGAAGATGTGAATTTGGATATGAGAAGAATGAAACTTATAGGGTGAGAAAGAAAATCAAGACGTTGCAAATTTAGTCATTGTAGTTTGTAGTAAAACTACGCGACTTTACCATGGCCGCCCGTTTGAATTACCAAAGGCTATTTTTTTGGTTAAATACAATTTTGAAGGCATATCCGAAGGTATATTTATGTTCAATACCACGGCTTGAAAATACTTACATAAACTACCACGGCTTGAAAATACTTACATAAACTACCACGAGATTTCCAATATACCGAAGCCGGGTATTATCTAATTAGCGAATTATGAATGTGTCCCAAAGAATGTGTCGCACGTATGTCGCAGTTCAAGGGCCCATATAAATATGGAAAGTACTTCATTTTAACATACCGTTTCTCTCTCTTCAAATATTGGGCGAGTATCTCCCAATAGATCCTTCGAACCCTAGTTCTTTTGGTGCAAATTATACAACGACATAGGTGCTTTCACCCATCAAGTTAATTAAACGTAAGCCAAATTCAACCCATACCGCGACCACAACTCTAATTTCAATGAATTTGAATGTTTTCATAACTTTAGCTTTTTGTTTGGATTGTGTCTAGGGTTTTGGGTTTTCGGCACTGGTAAATTTTTTTCTTTAAACTTATTTTAACACTCGCCCAATATCTGAATCCATGGATTCTTCATGGTTATTTCAATTCTGGGAGTAATATATTACTAGTTATTTCGTTGTTTTATACTTATTTGTGTTTTTATTTTAGAATTGGAGACACAATTCCATGGGTTTTGCATGGTTATTTCAATTCTGCAAATAATAAATTACTAGTTACTTCATTGTTTTAAACTTATTTGTGTGTTTGTCGCTGAATTTACTTTGTTTTGTCTAGACCATGGTTTATTCCATCATCTTGAAAAAAATAAAATTGTTTATCCTTTCAGATAATGACCCTATAAAACCATACATCTTAAATACAGATTTTTATTCCTTGACATTTAACCTTGTTTAATTTTTTGCAAAATTAAGTATGTACAGTTCTCAAAACAAACCCATTGAAACCAAAGATCCCAACTGTCCAGAGGGACCACATATGCTAGATGATGTTATGAAGGTTAAAGAAGAAGAATAAAAGTTTACAACACTCTGCAAATACTTCAAACTTAAAGCCAAATTGAAGAAGAAGTTATTACACTACAAGCAATGTGGATATGTAGATCATGAATACAAACATTATCCACAGATAATTAGTGGATGCTCAAAGCCTGGTTGCAAGACTTTTATGCATTTGTGCACTTATCTTGAAGAAGACAAATATGGAAGGTATTTTTGGAAATGTCCTAGGTGTTTTTGGTGGACTGGGCTGATTGAAGTTGAAGGAAAAATCGATTCGTTATGGTATTATGGTATTTATTTCAGTTTTTATTTTGTGTTATTATGATTATCTAAATCAAACATGTGGGTGTCTTCACATATTCACCATCAATATCATAACTAATTTAAATATTTATTGTATTAAACATTGCACCATCAATATCATAAATAAAAACATACTTGGATTAAACAACTACATCATACATGAGAATGAAGGAAATACAATGGATGAAAACAACTACTACATAGGCGTCAATTCTCGTCGGGTGGTGGAATTCTTAGGATGATGTAGGGATCGTATCTATTGAGCACCCTAAGAATGTTAAAACAATTGGAAGTCGAAAGGACGTCCGCCGTGAGATACTGCCCACATCGCTAGTGTTTTGGGTTCCACTTCATTTACAACTTCACCGTTGAGTTTATTTTTGTAATTGTGGACTAGTACAACTACGAATTCCGATACATGACGACTAATTACACTAAAATGATAAGACAATCCGTGAGAATCACACCCATAAATTAATGTTCCCCATTTCAGAGATGAACATTCTATAAAATTTCTCCTAGAAACACAACATCGGTTCGGCTACATTCCGAAAAATAGCTTATTGTGTGTGAAAAACAAAGACTCTACAAATAGTTAAATCCTCTTGTTGAGTGAATCTAACACCACAAACTCTGGGAGGCATTTTTGTAGATGATTTGAGAGTGAAGAGATTTAGAATGTGTGAATTTGGAGTTGAAATAAGGAGTATTTATATAACTGAAAATTCTAGCTGCTGGATGACAAGATTTTGTAGCCGTTCTGATGTAGACGTTCGCGGTTTTGGTACACACGCTGGAGGATTAAGTTCAAACGCTAGCGTGTGAAGGAAAAACGGGCGTTTTGGGATACACGCTAGCGTTTGTGGTTTAAACGCCATCATGCATGTTTTCCACGACCGCCCATTGTTTCATCAAGCGCGTGCCCGTTCTTCCATCTCATTCAACAAACCAACTATTTTGTTGGTATTAATTTTTAATATTAATGATAAACATCTAAAAATTACTATGTTAATTGATATTTTAAATTAATATCTAGATCTTTGATTGGACAGCCTAAAATTATTATATATAATTACACCAAGTTGACATGATTATTTTAAAATCATATCCGTCAAATTTTTCTAAAAAATTACTATATTAATTTCGAGTATTTATGATAAATATCCAAAAAAAAAAAAAAAAAACTATGTTAGTTTCGAATATTTATGATAAAAATACAGAAAACCGGATAAAAGTGTTTATGGATTTCAAAAAAAAAATCATATTTATATTTTTTAGACTTTTTTTAAGGTAAAACAAATCTATGAATAATTATTCGTATCATCTTGAAAAATCTAATATGTGATTACAAGGTAACAAATCCAATAAATATAGGGTAAAAAAACCAGGCTAGATTGGGGTATACCCAAACTTAATTGGACCTAGTGCTCTTGCTAAGGGGTGGCCAAAATTGGTGATTTTACTTTAATACCCTTGAACTAATTAACTTAAATTTAAACCCTAAAATTAAAAACTAAAAGACTCTTAATCTTCTCTAATCTCTCTACTCTTTCCCTTCATCTTCTTCCATTTCTTCCATCAACCAAAAATCTTTAACATTGATTTTCCAAAAAAATGGTTGATTCTACCGGCGAAAAGAAGACTCTAAGTGATGTCTAAACTCAAAACCATCATTGTGTTGTGTGATTTGGTTGTTATAGGATTGTTATATTAGTTTAGAAATCGAAAATTATGATTTATGTGTCTTTAGTCGGCAAGGTCGTAACATGCATATCTTGCCGACTTTTTATAATAGCTGTGGCGACTGTAAAAATTTTCAACAGCCGACAGGGTATTTTTTGAAGACCTTGCCGGCTAATACAATCGGTAAGGTAGTAACATGCATATCTTTCCGACTTTTCATAATAGCCATGGCGACTGTAAAAAAATTCAACAGCCGGCGGGGTATTTTTCAATAGCCGGATGGGTATTTTTCAACAGCCGGCGGGGTATTTTTCTCAACAGCCGGAGTTTTTTTATTTTTGTAGACCTTGCCGACTAATATTAGTCGTCTCCTGTGTGTCAAAAAAATAAAGTCGGCATTGTCTTCATTTGAATACCTTGCCGGCCAAAGCTAGTCGGCATTTTCTTCGTTCGTCGACCTTGCCTGCCAAATATAGTCGGCATGGTCTTCATTCGTCGACCCTGCCGATTTTTTATAGTTTCAGAACTGAAAGTGTTGATTCTTCTTTAATTTTGAGTACGATTTCATACATCGGCTTTGCAATCCCCTTTTACAAGTGTTTGGGTAGTATGTCATTTTCGTTGCAAAAAAAATTCTCAAAAAAAAAAATCATCAAAAATCTTCCCACATGAGTTCAATCAAAAACAAAATTTCATAACTTAAATTCATAAGTTTTAATCTACTTAATTAATTCATCTAAACTCAATTAGTTAACCTAATTAGAATTTTTAGTGTTAAATAAACAATGATATATTAGCTATTTAGAAAATACATGGTTAAGGGATGGCTTCTTTTACTTCAAAATGACCCTATTTTGTCTTATTGGTTATACCCCAATTAATCTGGGTATACCCTAATCAAGCAGGTAAAAAAAATTAAGAATATTAAAAATATATTTTTCTAAAATTAATCCAGAGATTATTTTTCCACATCACTCATTTTATATTTATCAGCAAAGAAAAAAAATCCATGAACATAATAACTCTAACATAACTAACTAAAAATAGCAATATTCTAAATATAGTTTCCTAGAATTGATCAAAAATAAAAATCACGGAATATTAAATCGCCAATATACCTAACCAAAAATAACAATATTATATATATATATATAGTTTCCTAATTAATATGGAGGCAAAGATAAAACAAAATGGAGAATAAAAAATATTTTGATTATTCTTGGTAAATATAAGACATTAATTCCAAAAAATAAAAAATTCTCTCTCCCTATATAAAAACGCTTGAGTGCAAATCCAAGCCTCATTATTTTTTTGATGTTTTTAGATGTTGCTTCTCTGCTATTTTTTTCTTTTGTTAGTGGATGCTTACGATTCAATATCATCGTTTTGCAGATATAATGAAAACTTTAATTGATTGGCATTGCTCCTCTCCTATGAAGACAGCTCGGGTAATTTTCATTTTCTTGGTTGGATTTTTCATTCAAGTCAGCAATTGGTAGGATTTTACTATATGGATGTTAATCGCTTTGCACTCTTCATTTATGATTTTGAATAATGAGGACAAATTGTTGTGTTGATTTTTTTTTATCAATATTTACATCGATGAAATTACTGTATGGTAACATATGGCGCTATTTCGAGTTTATTTTAGTTGAATAGGATTCCAAATACATTTGGATGTTGATTATATGTTTTTTTTTTGTTGTTGCAGGTGATGGTTTCATTTGACGATCCTTATTCTGGGTTACTTTTATAATTAATTTGATGCACATTGAAGTTCCTAAGAAGACAAGTAGGGCTTTTTATTTTATTTTATTTTTGTTTTGATTTTAATTTTTAAATTACAGTATTAGTGGACTGTAATTGTAAAATAGGGTGATCTTTTGTTCTTTTCATGTTTAAAATAAAATAAAAATGGGTTTAAAGCCCAAAGGTTATATTAAAGTTTAAACTTCAAAGATGTTTACTACCTACAAGCCCATGTAGCTAGGAAAAGAAAGAGAAAAATCCCTCCACGCCGATGTTGACGAGTTTCATGTTACCTGCGCTTTTGTATATGAGCAGGCACAACATTTACAACAATAAATTTGGTACTTTATTTCCTATTCTCTTCGGGCTGACCTTTGAATTTAACATCACGTATTAGTCCAAGTTTATTCCAAATATTTAAATATCAATATTTTTTAAAATAAATCCATAATCGTAGAATAAATAAATAAAATAAAATAACTTTTAAGTTTTAGCCTTAGAATTTCAACCCATGTTTGTTTGATATCAGTATCATCAGTTGGTTGTAGTATTCTTTGATTTTCTTTCTTTCTTTTTATATCTATCATGTTGATCCCTTCTAGATAGCTAGATTGTCTTTTCTGCAACCTTCTGCAGTCATACATACATTCCGATGAACTTATTATTGGAAAGTGTTAGAGCATAGCTCGGTCGAACTGGCATGCATTGCTATCTCAAGCATGTTTGTCAATATTAGTGATCAAAACTATAAAGTCTTTGATTTCTAGTCTACTATAGCTAAGGTCTCGGACTAGGATAGAAAGTGTAGTTGAGCTCAAGAACACCATGGAGATCATCATACAAGACTAAGGACTACTCAAGGAACCAGTGGATCTTCATCGATAAAAGGTACGTGGAGACTTGAACTTATCTATCACTCAAAATTCTATCTATTTTATCTCCTATCTTGAGACAAAATTTGTATTACTATATAGACTAAGAATATACACATATGATATTTCGAGCTGAGTATATCTCGCTTATCTATTTCTCGAAATATGTGTTGGTAAAGCTTTCTCTTTAGCAAAGTTCATCTTTACCTAGTGATAAAAGTCATGTTATGTTTCAATCATTTTGGAAATTGCTTTGACGAAAAATAGATTGTGAATAACAACTATATAACATCCTCTGAGAATGTTTCAATGATTGAAATGAGAGTTTAGATAATATAACCATTGGATGATATAATCATTGTTGTGGCAACACATATATGTATAAGTCCTTATTGCTTGAACTGAAGTTTGCGAACTTGGTTGATCAAGTGAAACCGGAATAGTGCGGGAGCTCAGTACGCGAACTCAACATACAAGCTCAGTCCGCGAACCTAGTCAGCGAACTGGCATAGTTGTCGAACCAGAGAATTTCTGCTAGAGTTTGTGAACTCCATCCGGGAACTTAAGTCCGCGAACTTGAGTAGATTATGTCTAAAAACGATGTCTGTGAACACATCTTAATAAACTAAGGAATGCTATTGAAAACCGTGGCTTTATAGTTCATGAATCGATTCGAGTGAATCACATCGTTTTTGCTTCAATTGTGTCTTGTGTAGTACATAAAGATCTAAGAAATTGAACAACTCTCTAAATAGTTCATTTGAGTCATTTGGACTAGTTATGGTGAAGAAGAATATGGTTGATATGAAAGTTATCATTTGGCTAACCATTTGGTTAACTAGTGTTGAACCAACTAATGTACAAGTTTGGGTACGGTTTTCACAAGCCTACAAACGTGCAGTACATGTATGTATAACAAGCAGTACATGTGTGTATATCATTTTTTCGATCTAATGGTTGATAAATATTAGCTTGTATCTAATAAGGTTTTCATATAACGGTGAATATTGAATGCTTTGTTACTAAGCTAACATTGATTGCAAACCATGATATGAAAGACTATATAAGGGAGAACTCTAGCAACTGAGAAACCTAATCCCTACATATTCTGTGTGATACTAGTTTGCTAATCTAGAGACGATTCTCATTTAACCTTAGGTTTTCCTCTTCTAAAACCATGTTAACAACTTAAAGACTTCATTGGGATTGTGAAGCCAGACCGATATTGCTTTTATCGTAGTTGTGTGATCTGATCTTGCATCTTCTATCGTACGAGTACAATTGTAATAATTGGATTGAGATTTCTATCTCCGATAGGCAAGATATAAAATTAGTCACAAACAATTCGTCTCATCGTTTGTGATTCCTCAATAATCTTCTTCGCTGCATCGATTAATTTTATTGTGAGGTGATTGATAAAACTGAGTTTTTCTTCGGGAATATAAGTCTGGTTTTATCAATTGGTTCCTGTTCACCTTGATTTATCAAAAGATGGAACAAAACTCATAGGTTTATTCATGAGAGAAGAATTTATCTATCCTTGTAGACTTTTATGTGTGACACATATTTTTTTATTAAAGTCTTCGACTTTGGGTCGTAGCAACTCTTGGTTGTGGGTGAGATCAACTAAGAGAATCAACTGCGACGTATCCTGCTGGGATCAGAGGCGTAGGAGCATAACTATACCTTGGATCAGTGTGATATTGGTTAGGGTTCAACTACAGTCCAGACCGAAGTTAGCTTGGAGTGGGATAGTGTCTGTAGCGGCTTAATACAATGTATGTTTAATCTGGACTAGGTCCCGGGGGTTTTCTGCATTTGCGGTTTCCTCGTTAACAAAATTCTGGTGTCTGTCTTATTTCTTTTCCGCATTATATTTTGTTATATAATTGAAATAATACAGGTTGTGCGTTGTTCAATCAATTAGAATATCCAACCTTATTGGTTGTTGATTTAAATTGATTGACACTTGGATATTGGTCTTTGGTACCGTCAAAGTTATCTCTCTTTGATTAAGACTCGCAGATTGTATTTTCTTGAGTAAATCAAATTGAGAGATTGAGATAATAACTCGTTGAGATATTTTTATCTAGATTGAGTCTGACTGTCTAGTTGATTCTCTAATAAAGTAACTCGGAGTTTGTCCATACATATTGCTAATCGAAATATTGGGTGTGGTTATTAGACCCACGCTTTTTGAATTGGTATCAGAGCAGGCAAACACGTCCAAGACCTTACAAGTCTGTGTTTGTAGCGATCTGACTCTATGGACATAGATGATATCTCAATTAACATACCACCAGTCTTCGATGACTCTAATTACTTATGGTGAAAAATTTCTATGCGAGCTTTTCTTCAAGCACGTGATTTCCAATCATGGGTATATGTTTTTAATGGCTATGATGC
>JAJJWX010000581.1:0-66005 GCA_023529315.1 Papaver bracteatum | reverse complement strand
ATCAACACCATTGGGTTGTTTTGCACACTCCTTTGAATTATGCACTAAATGAGATTCGATATAATGGACTGGAAATTGAAAAACAACAATAAATTAATAAACATGAAATCAAAAGGAAATTCATAATCTTTCCATGTTATCTAAAATGATAACTTATTGGCAGTTGAAATTCATATATGAAAAGCTAGAAAAAACTTAATTATACAGGTTGTTAATAAGGAATTGTGCTCTCTTAGGAACCATTAATTCTTTCTTATTTTCTTCAAGTTTTTCCTTACGACTCCGCGATAACGGCAAGAGCGCTAATGCCCCTACCTATATATGCGCATGCTACTACGTTCGAGCACATTTACACATGGGGCACAGCTATGCCACCTACTGCAGGCAAATTTAGACCACCAGTGTTACTGTTCACAAGCCCATTTACACCACCTGTGTTGCTTTTACCGAGTGCAGCTATGCTACCAGTGTTGCTATCTCCGAGCAGATTTAAGCCACCAGTGTTACTGTTACCCAACGCGTTCACCCCCTTTGTGTTGCTTCCTCCGAGCACATTTACACCGCCTGTGTTGCTGTCTCCGAGCAAATTTGTGCCACCCGTGTTCTTGTCCCCAAATAAGCCACCTGGGTTGGTATTTCCGAGCAAGCCACCAGTGGTATCCCCAAGGCCACCAGTGTTAGCTAGTAAATGCCTCTGTATAAATTTGTATACACATTCTGTGTAAGAATAAAGATAAATGCCAATTTTCATACATCAAAACTAAAATAAAATAAATGAAAATGTGGCCACTGGATAGATGTAAAACACTTTCAGTTGAATTATAGCAGGCTGATAATTTGTATCCGTCACTTTTCGTATGACTTCTCAAAAAAAAATTTTTTTTTTTTTTTTTTTTTTTTGCAGGCGCTATGTTTTATAGATGTGTTTATTATGGAGAGAGGTCTTCTTCTTTTCTTCTTTTCCGAAAGAAAAATGTTATATTAAAAAGGAAAAAGGCCGAGCCAAAATTACATGTGTTACAGCGGCATCTCAAATATTACGGCTACGTCATCTCAAATATTTTCTCTAGCATGACTACTATTATAGGGACATTAAGTATACTTACAGCGTCAACAACCATTGATGCTACCATCATTATCATAACAAGAAAACAAACACTCTTTGCCATTTCTGATTATCTGAGACTGAGGCTGAGCGACTATCAGTTAAAGAGAAAATAGCTTAATTGGAATATTGATGATGGAATGAAGTTATGAGAGTACTTGCTTGTATTATATCCATAACATGCAATGCAAGTCTATTTATAGAACTTCCTTTTAGATAGATTCAATTGAAATAAGGAGAGACTATCGAAGATATTTAAAATGTATAAATGCATGAAATATCTGTTCATAATAACGATAAAAATGTATAAATGCATGAAATTCTATCTAGCTACTTTAATAGTAACATGCAACTGTTTCCATTCAGGTTCACGCAATATTCTAACGAGTGGGTCTAAATTAACGTACGTGACTTGTTTCCTTCCACTCTATCCGATGAAAAATACTCCTACCATACTGAAAATCACATCAGAAAAATTAAATTATCATCACATGCAACAGTCAACTCACACTTATATGGACTGGACAAATATATTTTGTTCCCATCTCCTTGTACATGAATATTTTCTACTGACGTCTTTAGCTCAAATGAGATAAATAAATGTCTGTAGCTGAATCCGATTATGCGGCCATGAGAAAGACTTAATACTTTCACGTTTTATTCTAATTTCTAACGACAATGGTTATTGAACAGCCGAATACCAGCTGAATAACAGCGGTTGGCTGACGCGTCGCCTAAGTTAAAGCTACCATGCATGCCAATTTTTTTGATACAAATCCATAAATCAGTTTTTAATTCACTATATATATACGAAAAACTGTTTCTCAATCAAAGGCTTGTCTTATACATCAATACAGTTAAAATGCCTCCTCTTCATTACAACATAGGATATAAGTTCCAAAGTTCTTCTGTGACCTATGTCGTGAACTAAAAATCTTGCTATATACTCCCTCTAGTCCTATTATTTAGAAACAGAGGGAGTATTGCAGCGTAGAACCTTCTGGCTAAAACTTGTAACGATCCCCTACTTTTTCCAGGACTATACATTAAAGTAAAAATCAAACCACACATCGTGTACGTAAGCACAATGAAGAAACATGTGATCGGTCCGCAGTCTCCACTTTATTATAGCAAAAATGACTTTCTTCACTTTGACGTTTTTTTTTTTTTTGACGTTCTTTAGAGTGGGTAAATATATTAAATGTCGACCAAAAACTTAGGTTCGGAATTTCTGCAATAACAATCTATATATGACACTGACAAGAAGTCTTGTCTACCGTATTCATTAATTGCCTCCGGCTTCTTGTGTTAGTTTAAACTTGATGCCATTTTCCAATGTCGACATATTCATCTTTCTTGCTTCCAGTACCATGCAAATTACAAAGACGTGATGCCTCTTCCCTTTGCTGTACGTAGTGTGACTGCTGCACAAAGCAGGTAGACCCATAGGGTTATGTTGGCTTGTGTGCCGACAACTTTATATATTGCTATGGCTACACTAAATACGCACATTGAGTATATGGAAATGGTTTATCGTTTATACGTATTTGAACTATTAAAAATCGTTTAGTCACAAAAAAAAAAATTGATTGGTAAAGATAAATTTTATTTTATATAGAATAGTTAGTACAGAGTACATACACCAAACGGAAGCATATGGTTAACAAACTTAAATTTCTCTGCATTAATGGAATTAACAAACTTAATTTTCTTTGTTTCTCTATCTCTTTATTCCCTAAGACTAAGTTACAAGAAGTATATGGTTATCGTTTAGCTAGCTAGGATATACTATTATATTCTGACAGATAATTAAGGTTCAAGTGGGAAGGAGAGTTACTACTATCATTGAAATATCTCCTTTCGATATCATGTTCCAAATAATCTTGTAGAGCTTAACTACAAAAACCGGGGTATAAACGATACAAGAATGCATAAACCTACACAGCCGTTCTAGACATACCGGGCAAAAAAACGTCGCAAAAACCGGGGTGTGTGTGGAGCGGGTGGTTCCCGCGTGTCAGGGAGACTAGCAGGGGGTCCATTAGTGAGTGGCTGTGAGGACCCGGTTACTGCGTCGTTTTTTAAATCGACGCGTTTATCTTTTTGCTACAAAACAAATTGTTCTAATGACCGCAAAAAACGCCGCAAAAAAACGGGTGTGTGTGGAGCGGGTGGGTCCCGCGTGTCAGGGAGACTAGCAGGGGGTCCATTAGTGAGTCGCTGTGAGGACCCGGTTTCTGCGTCGTTTTTTCGTCGATACGTTTATCTTTTTTGCTACAAAACAACCGTTCTAGACAGACCGGGCAAAAAACGTCGTAAAAACCGGGGTGTGTGTGGAGCGGGTGGGTCCCGCGTGTCAGGGAGACTAGCAGGGGGTCCATTAGTGAGTGGCTGTGAGGACCCGGTTTCTGCGTCGTTTTTTCGTCGATACGTTTATCTTTTTTGCTACAAAACAGCCGTTCTAGACAGACCGGGCAAAATAACGTCGCAAAAACCGGGGTGTGTGTGGAGCGGGTGGGTCCCGCGTGTCAGGGAGACTAGCAGGGAGTCCATTAGTGAGTGGCTGTGAGGACCCGGTTTCTGCGTCGTTTTTTCGTCAGTACGTTTATCTTTTTTGCTACAAAACAGCCGTTCTAGACAGACCGGGCAAAAAAACGTCGCAAAAACCGGGGTGTGTGTGGAGCGGGTGGGTCCCGCGTGTCAGGGAGACTAGCAGGGGGTCCATTAGTGAGTGGCTGTGAGGACCCGGTTTCTGTGTCGTTTTTTCATCGGTACGTTTATCTTTTTTGCTACAAAACAACCGTTCTAGACAGATCGGGCAAAAAACGTCGCAAAAACCGGGGTGTGTGTGGAGCGGGTGGGTCCCGCGTGTCAGGGAGACTAGCAGGGGGTCCATTAGTGAGTGGCTGTGAGGACCCGGTTTCTACGTCGTTTTTTCGTCGGTACGTTTATCTTGTATAGCTTAACTACAAAAATATCAAAAAGAAAGTCTTCTTTAATAACATGCAACTGCTGTCCTGTTAGGTTTATGCATTCAAGTGCTGCTCCCTTCCAAGACAAAATAAGTTTATTTTGTGTGACCCTATCTCCAGGAGTCCTGGACTCCAAGGCACAACCGGGGCCTGCTGTCATCACTGCGAAACCGTTTGTTTCTTCCTCACATTAACAAGTTGAAGTATTTCTTAGGAAAAAAGGTTTAATATTTTTTATTTTTCTTGAGGAAAATAGGTTAAAATGTATCGAATAAAAATAACACAAAATTTGTTAAAAAGACCAAATCAAAATTTCCTGGGTGAAAAGGACAGTTAGATTTAGATACTGTTTAAATGGATAAAAATTTAAAAATAGGAAAGATGTAACCAGTTTCATCCTGGCATCCTGCCCATTTTCAAATATTTTTTCTTATTTTTATTTTACACAGGATACATCCAGTTTCATCATTGCTATTTTTTAAGTTTAAGCCAGAATGAATCCGGTTTCATCCTTGCTATTTTCTTTTATCCATTTCACCCATAAAATTTTTTACTTATCAATTTGAACCGTGTTTTAATTTTTTTTGGACAAATGACCTATTTTCCGTAAAATGAAAACGACTGTCAAATACAGAAACCCAGACCCTAGGCCCACAGTAGCTCTCTTTTTCTCCATTACTCTGCTATTGCTTTCATCACGTATGGACCACCATATAGAAACTAGCACCATTGACTAAAGTTTCTTTTTTTTCTCTCTTTATCTTTGTAGTCCAAGCTATCAGTTGTTGAGTTACTATTTCAGATTGTATCCATTTCAGCTTGTAGCCTTATAGGAAGTAGGTTCAGATTTTCGTTGCAAATTAACTTACTGTGAAAGAGTAAAGTGATTAACATTATCTTTCCTCTTGGTGACAAAAGGCAGATGAGTTTCTAAAAGTCACGATCTCCCCTATTGAGCTTATCAACAGTTGGTATTGCATTTTGAATGGCTTAGCACTATTGTAGGTTATGGAGATTTTAGTGGTCTAGTTACTGTTCTTTTTTCTTTTATATTATGCTACATATTCTCGGTGTTTTCGTGCTAAGGGTAAATTAATAAAAGGCCAAACCGTCCATGTAGGCATTATGTCCAGGAACAAAAGGGGGATTAACCGTTTTTAGAGAATGATAGATGGCAAACGAAAGTCATTAGATTAACTAAAAAGATTAATACGGTCAAGGAGAGTATAGGGAAGCTTTTTGAAGGATGTTAAAAAATATTGTTAATCAAAATGCTGGACATATTTTTAACATTTTAATACTCAATATCCTTATTCGCGATTGACATTGATGAAAGGAAATAACCGAAGGATAGAAATATATAAGGAACATGAACAAGTATAGCTGGGATAAAATTATTACACACGTCGTTAGTAGACGCTCTCTAGGAACCATTTCTTTCTTATTTTCCCCTTGCTCTTTCTTCTGGCTTCACGTGCGGTAGCAACGAGAGAGCCAACGCACCCATTTATGCCTCGTCGCTCGCGTCTGAGCATATTTAAACATGGGGCAGGTTTATGCCACCGGTGTTACCGCCGATAAGTGCATTTACACCACCTGTGTTGGTGTCCCCCAACAGATTTGTACCGCCCGTGTTTCCTTTTCCGAGCAGATTTGTACCACCTGTGTTGCCATTTCCGAGCAGATTTGTACCACCTGTGTTACTGCCGCCAAGCAGATTTGTCCCGCCAGTGTTACTCCCCCCAAGCAAATTCGTACCTCCGGTGTTGCTGTCTCCAAGCAAATTAGTGCCACCTGTGTTCTTATCCCCGAATAAGCCACCTGGGCTGGCACCTCCGAGTAAGCCACCAGTGTTGGCCAGCAAATGCCTCTGTATAATTATAAATATTTGGCAAGTATGAAACGAAATTCCGATTTAGAATGCTAATTTTCATACATTAACATGAATTTTTTTTAATATTGGCCGGATGGATGCAAGGTAATTTCAGTCGAATTATGGTACGTAGGCTGATGAGTCTGATGTACGTTTGTGAGTATGATATCTCAGAAAAGTTTTTTACTACCATTGTTTCCCAAATATTAATATGTTTCATCTTATGCATGTGACAAATAAGTTTTCTCAATATTTTTTCCTAACATGCCATGATTATTATAGGAAGATATACTTACTGCGTCAACAACCATTGACGCTATCGTCATTATCGTAACAAGAAAAAAAAACGTAGCATAAAAGCTCTTCGCCATCTCTGATTATCTAAATGATCAACCTGATACAACTATCTTAACAAAGAGAAGATAACTTAATAGGATAGGTGATCGATTGTATGAGATTTGTAGTATTTATAAATAATAACTCTACCTCTGCTATTTATAGAACTTGCGTTTAGGTTCATTTGGAATAATGACGTGCAATTCTTATTATTAATTGAAGAATAGGTAGGTATTATCCTTTGGATATGGAAAACAATATCTCTTCATAATAACGCTAAAAGATGTATAAATGCATGAAATTCTACTTTAATGGCACGCAAACTGTTCACGCATCCTAAGGAGTGGGTCTAACGCAACATACGTGACTAGTTACTAAATCAAATCATCACATGCAAGAGTCGACTCACACTATATTGATTGGACAAATATGTCTTCTTCCTATCTCCTTGCGATTGAATATTTCCCACCTGGCTACGATGGGAGTGGTATCATGCTATGGATATCGGTACCCTCTAGTCTTCCTCAACTTGAACTTAGTTTAGGACAAGTATATTTTGTTGCGTTTTATCTACTTGTACATCATCGATGTAGTTATAGTAATTAGTTTTAATTCCGAGCTAAAATGCATTTACAATTATAACCATTTCATTCTCAATTTCTCAAATATTAATCCAAGATAGACATGTCATTTGTTTGAAATATGCGTGAATATTTTAGTTCAAGCAACAATCCCTTTTGCCACCGGACTGGATGACTTCATGGGATCGGATGACCCCTTACGCCATAGTGGTTATGCCTTCATTAGACAGAATGACTCTTGGTCACACGATTCGTGCTTTTATGAGATTGGGTGATCTATCTATCACCTTTGGCATCTTATATTCACGAGATCGGATGATCTCCTTCGCACCAGGATTATGGTACTTCACGAGATCGGATAATCTCTTTTACGTCTTTGGGGTTTCACCACTCACATCACGAGATGAGCTCCACGATTTCTCCCTTCATGGCAGCGATTTAGACTTTCTGAGATGTTTAGAAATCTAATAGACGATTCTCCGAATCAGACCAAAACTTGGATAATTTTTCATCTTTTGGAAATGGGTTTGACGAATACGTCTTGCTGACATTAAATCTGTAGCTTAAATCGGTTTCTACTTGAGAAAATTTACATTTTAGTTGTTTTTCAAAGTTTTTGTTTCAAAACTTGTAGATCTGAGACTTACATCAACTGATGTCTTCAAACATCCGAGAGGAAAACAATAACTACGTTTTTGCCCTTTGAGCATTGAAATCAACTGGATCTACTGTGAGGAGTGAGATCTATCACTAAAAGTGATGAAAAAATAAATTATTTGTAGAATCTCCACTAAATCAGTGAAGAGATCAATAAATAGATGAAAAGTTTGAAACTTCTTGAAGTAGAGGATAGTTTGGAACATCTACAAGAGCTTCAGGAACCCATGTTGTTCTCTAGATCTAACTAGTACAAGTGAAGTTTAAACAAAAAAAAGTTCGAAACAACAAGTTTAAGGACTAGGTAGAATAAATCTTTACACAAATCCGGGTTTCTAGCTCCAAAATGTAGTTGCATCTTTTTTTACTACTACATCCGACAAGATATCTAATGAACATAAATCATTGAAAATCAAATATAAAAGATAATAGTGCATAAAGGTAAAGATTAACACAAGAATTTTATAGTGGTTCGTCCATTAAAAAGACCTACATCCACTTTGTTTTCACTATTATTTGTGGTGTTCTTTTCATAGTCTCCATCTTTTTTGTGGTGTTCCTGCCAGTTTTTTTGGGCATAAATTCTAATTCTTTCCTTCTATCTACTTTATGTAGCGCTGGTAAGGCTCCGATGAGGACTCCAAGTACCATCCGTTCTTCCGGCATGTCTGATGCCGACTTCTTGGACATGGTGAAGAACAAACATCGCCTTCAAATATTTGAAGTGAGTTTTGCCACTCCAGAGGGTCAGGTCGGTGTTTTATCAAAACAACTTCTTGAAGACAACCCTGGTGGTCCCAACGAGATCATCGTGGTTGTTGGCCAACTCGATGCTGGGATTCGCCATCCTTTGTATTGTCCTCTCGATTACTTTCACTACGAGGTACTCACTATGCTCAATCCTCAACGAGCTATATTTCATACCAATGACAATTTATATAGGATCGTGCGAGAATGTTCTCGGTGAAGCCAAGGTAAGGTTACTGAGCATAGGATGAACGAGTTCATCCCAGAGCAGAAGGAGTTGTATATGCCTTCAACCTTCGTGGAGAACTATAGGTGTCAACAGCCCGATACTTTCGAGGGATTTGGTGCTGGGATTTCTTGGTCTCGAAAACCTATCTGAGGTCCTCCTCTTATGTCCGATTTGGATCATCCCAACCCTAGTCAATATGCGCTTCGCAAGACGAATGATCCCAAGTGGCTCCTTGTTCCTCTTCGCATTGTGGGACCTTATATTTACGGTTGGAATGAGGATGGCGATGTTCTTCCTTGGATTCCTGAGATGCATAATCATCTACTGGCTTTTAAGCCATGGGCGCTTAAATGAGCCCCTCCTCGTAGGCATCCATCACAAACTACTTGGGACATAGAGGATGCTAAGTAGAGGTGTAAAACGTACCGGCCCGGCACAACCAGGCACACGAAGTCATGTGCTTCAAGTGACGTGTTTTGCTATGCCAATGATTTAAACGTGTTGTGCCATGATGTGCTTTACTAGTCAAAAGCTAGGAACATCACAGCCCACATGCACATCACACGAATAAACGTGCCGTATTGTGCCGTGCTGGCACACGTGTTATAAACAATTTGAAATCACTTAATGTATACATTAAGTCGGACATTATCACAAGAATTTAATTAGCCAACATATCATCTGAAATTATTTCAAGTAAAATTAACAAGTTTATTCAATAAAAACAAATAGTCTATCAAATATAAAATTGGATTATTATCATGTAAATTAATGTTCAAGTTAAATATAGGTGACAACATTATAACAATGATATTGAAATATATTTTCCAAATATTAAGGTATTATATGTAAGCCATCATAAAATGTTAAAAACTAGCTAGAATAGTGACTCTTTTGTGAAATATACAAAATTTTTGATGTATTATGCCTTGTTATATGATGTATTTGTAAATGTTATGACGTGATTTCTTAACGTGATGTGCTGGGCTGGGCCACGTGCTTATCCGTGTCGCGTGCGGTGCTGTGCTACTGTGCCAATTAGTCAAACCCAACATGTCCCATTTAACTAATGTGTTGTGCTGTGCTGGGCTAAGTAACGTGCTGGGATGGGCTGTGCTCAAATTTTAGCGTGTTGTGCTGGTCTATGCTCGTGCTGGCATAACCCAATTTACACCTCTAATGTTAAGGTAGAAAATACTGTTTTACTATTAACGTATATATACCTTTCCCCTGTTTTATTCCGTAGTATCTGATGTTGCTCGAGTGTGTTGGCAGAGGATGAGGTTTATTGATGGTTCTGGGTTGTCTATTGCTCATGTGGAGGTTGAACAACATGCGCTTGGTATTGATATTGATGTTTTATTTGAGGAGAATAAAATAGTTGTTCTTGGTGATGCATTTTTTGATGATCTTGACCAAACCTTGTTGGATGATCCCGTCAACCCCGGTGGAAATGTTACATCATCGTATGTGAGAATTACCCAGGCAAGTAATCTCGCTAACAAGAATGTTAATCTCGATGTAGGGGCTCGGGTTGGCGGCAGTATTGGTGATATTATTCCTGTGGTTCCTAGTGGTGGTGTTAGTACTGGAGTACCGAGTAATTTTTATGGTGGTTTACCTTCTTCTCCAACAGGTCCTTCTAGCTCGTCCACTTTTATTTTTAGTGGTGGGTCCGAGGCAATAAAAGTATTGTGATCGGAGAAGTATGCTCGGTTGAGCGAAGACGAGCAAGCTCGTATTTTAACCTCTTTTCCAAAGTCTGCTCAGCAACAGCTTATGTTGGCGGTAGGTGTTGAAATTTTGACGAAATATGTAGTGGCCGGTATTTTTTTTTTGTTAACGTTGTTCAAGTTGAAATTTTCTAACTAGTGATGTTGTCTGATCTCCCAAAGCAACAACCTTCGTGTTGGCATGCTGTCTGAGACTCGTGTTGCTAGGAAGCGAGCTAGAGATGCTGAGCACGAGAAGGAGAATCTGTGTCTCACTGTGGAGATGGTCAAGCAAGAGGCTTTATCCATTCTTCGTGATAAAAAAGAGCTTGAAGGTATTTATGCTTCCTTTGTCTAAATTTTCATCGCCATAGTTGGTTCTAGAATTCTTAATTAGTCCCCCATATTGGTAGCCACTGTCAAACGTTTGGAGGAGAGGGTAGATAATACCGGTCATAGGCATGCTAGGGAGCTGTGCAATTCGAGTCTTGGTGTGAGCTCTCGCCAATGCATGATTGATTCCTTAGAACATGAGAACGCACAACTTCAGAAGGATATGGTGGTTCATCGATATCGCATCTTTGAGCTTCGTGCGATGTTAGAAATATCTCAGCGGACAGCTATGACTCTTTTGGATGAGATCAAGATCCTCCGAATTCAAAGGATGGGCTGATTGAATGGAAATCAGATCATATGCCGCTGCTAGCGCAGGCATAGGATGATAGAGAATAATTAGTGTGTCTCAAGCGATATTTTATCCATCTAGAAAAGGAATGTGATAGACACATGTTATCATGACCGGCCCCCGATGCCGGCATAACTCCTGTTGAAGCGCATATTAGCTCTTTAGATAATAAAAAGTCTCAAGTGGAATAGACCTTAGCTTCTGTTTTGGTTGAACATGAAGGTTGCCTATTAGTGGCTTTTGATTTCTATATACCTTAAGCGTTTATGTTTTAATATTGTTATATTGAATTACTCATTTGATTTCTCTTGCAGAGGCTCGTAAGCGCATTACTGAGCTGGAGAGGCAGTTAGAGGAGGAGAAGGTGGAAAGACGAAGTATTGATAAGGAACTCAATGAATTGGTGAATAACCACGAGGAAGAGATGGAGGATGAGCATATTGACAAGAATCAGAAGTTGAGCAACCTTCATGCTGCTAAGTACAAGGTTATGATAACCAATGCTTATAGGGATGTCGTTCTTCGTGATCGCCAAAGGTCCACTGCTGCTTCTGCCAATGTTGTGGTTCCTCCTCAACCTTTCGAGCCCGAGTCAGAGCAAGTTTCTTCCGAAACTGCCGAGGGCCAAGGATCGGATGGACATTGAGCAAGGTGGACCTGGCGATGGGCAGGTTTAAGTTTGAGAATTTTCTTGCTTGTGCAGTCCCTTCTTTGGAAAAATTCTTTATCTTCTTTCTTTTGTACTTTAGTCTCGTGTTGTTGATGTGAAAAAACATTATTTGGTTGGTAAGTCCCCGTGATCCTTACGAGGCAATGTTTAATTGGTTTAACTGATCAGCAAATTGACCAAGTCCTCTTCTGTGTTGGAGGAATTATTTTGCTAATTATACTATGATAAGTCCTCGTATGTGGGAGGAAATGACACTTTCTTTTTAGATTAGTTGTTTATGTGGCTGACAATTATTTTAGTTGACTTGTATTGGATGATGTGTTTATTTTTGGTGGCTCCAAGGAGATTTAGTGCACGTTGTGGGTCCAACCATGGGTAACAAATCCAAGGAGTGATTATCTCCTTAATTGGATAGGTCACCTCTGATGGTGTAGGGTTTGAGTATGGCATATTTCCTTTCTCGCCTTTGTCTGGTGCCTTCGTGGGCTTGGTTTTTTGATAGTGTCCTTTTTAGGTTACACTTGCCCCAGGTTTGAGTGATCAGTTGTGTGAGTCACTTTCTTAATAAATATTGTTTGGAGGGCAATATCTCGGTCAAGTGATTCTTTCCTTAGCCAAAGGTAAGTACCTTGATTCTGGATATCTCCTGTTATGGAAGGACATCATCCTATTTCATAATCGTGATGGCATTACCTTAGGTCTATTCCAGTCTTAGGTAGATTAGGGTTTCCCCCGCTTCATCTTTTTTTATTCGGCTAGATGGCATTTCCTTAGGTCTGTGTTTCTTCTCGGCCAGCTTAGGTATTTTACCCGCATCATTCTTTGTATAATGGAAGGTATGGCTAGAACCGTGCCATGATCTTGATGGGCTTTTGTAATAATGTAAGTATGATATGATTATGCAAATTCAAGAAAAAATAAATCAAAAACAATTACAAGGGAAAACTGAACTAAAAAAAATCAAAGCGAATGAAAAGAACACGCAAAAAGATTAATTTTATTATTCTCAAAAGAGGGTTTATAAGCCCCTAGTACATTTTGGTGAGGTGTTATGACCTTTTACATGTAAATATTCGAGTCCCATTTTCATAATTCGTCTTCCTAAGCGCTAAGCTTTTTAAGCTATGTGTGGCTTGAGGTATTCGATATTCCCAAGGTGATCTAGTTCTTCCCCATTGGGTTTGATTCTTAGTGGTCCTTCCTAGATAGGGGCAAATTTTATTTCCTTGCGCTGGTATAGCGAGATCGCATGCCAAACTTTGTTGGCTGGGCTAAATTGTATCTGACGGATATGTGGGTTGTATTCGCGGGATGACCTCCGATGGAAATTTCCGTTTTTTGTAGAGTTATTTCTCGGTTTTCCTTGAAATCTTCTAGCTTGGCAAGCGTCATGTCCGAGGCGAAGTTCTTTTCCCAAGCCTCGGCCTTTTTTGTTGGGGTCATCGCTTCTACATCACATGTGAGAGCGAAGGAGGCCGTCCTTGTTGCTCCCCTTCGGGCGGTCCGGTAGGCCCATTGTACATTGCGTAATTGATCACACCGGCTAGTTTCGTGTTCGTCTAGCCTCATTCTGAGCATATCAGTAATAGCTTCATTAAGGTAACCATATAGACTTCGGGGAGTGGAGAAGGCATTATGCTCCTGATTTTGCTTGCCGAGTGAGATTCGGTTATAACCCGAGTATTCATCTATTAGGGACAGCAGTCCGCATTCAGATGTGGCTTACACAAGCTGATCGATATCGGGAATCAGAAGGATGTCCCATGGACATGGCTTGTTAATGCAGAGTCGTGTTATTTCATCTTTCTTCGGTATTATCACCATACTGGCCATTTGTTCTCCTCGAACAACTTCTGATGTCTCCATTTTCTTTAGTTCATTTTGAGTCACTTTTGGAAGCTCCGGTGTCACCTTTCACTTCTTTTGCCGCATAGGCTTGTTCTTTAGATCGTTTTTCAAGTGGTCTTGATAGACTTACAAATCTCCTATGAGCCTCGCAGAGGTATCGAGTGTTTCTTCGTCGTCTCTGTTGAGGAAAGTTACAATCTTAATCGGTCCCGGGCTTCCGATCGTTGTTTCATTAATTTCCTTTGCAAGTTCTAAAACTAAGAGATTGGCCTTAAGCTCTTCGTCATTAGAGAGGTCATGTGATTGCTATAAAATCTCATTTGATAAGTCCGAGATTGGGATATTGTTAGGGTACCTCTTTATGATTGCCACTTCTACATGTGCATTGATATCATCCTGGTTTTTAGCACTCTTGACCTTTTTCTTATTTCCTTTTGGGTATTTTACATGGTCTTCGTCATGTTGTACATCCATGTTGTAATAGTATTTAGCTTCACTTTAGTCTCCAATGATCTCTGCGATCCCGTCGGGTGTTGGAAACCTTAGTCTCTGGCGGTAGGTTGAGGAAATTCCCTTGATCCCATGGACCCAAGATCGCCCGACACTGGTTGTATATGGTGAGAGTATATCTACTACACAGAAAGTGGTTAGAGTGAGTATTTTTCCTACTCTAATTTCTAGGGTGACCTCACCCCTTGGTCGGGTCGAAGAGAAATTGAAGCCGAATATGTTATAGGTATAAAGGATTAGGAATTCATCTCTAAAGCCCATTTTCATGAATATTTCATAAAATAATATTTCAACGGAAATTCCTCCGTCTATTAGTATTTTTGGCATGGCCCATGGAAATGCCTTAGGCTTTTATTCATCGCCCTCCTGTTTTGGGAGTGCGATAGCCATCGTAACCACCAATGGATCATTGTGGTTTCGTCCTTCATCAGGTGCCTTCCAGGCTGAAAAAATGATATATATTTTCATCCACTCCTGCATAGGAGGTTCTTTTGCTATGCAGAAGACTTCGTCACCTTCGAAGTTTCGCTTGTGGATTCTTCTTGTAATACTTCCTTCGGGTATGGGAGCAGTGATAGATAAGTGTGATATCATATTGCAACCCAAATATTGTGCCTCACGTGGTATTTCTAAGAGATGAACAAGTGCTCATGTGGCTGGTTGGATCGCTCGCTATGCGATGTACTCCTGGATCTTGCCTTCATCAATCATATCTTGCACCATTTTCTTCATATCTCTGCACGAGTCAGTGGGGTCGCTATGGAACTGATGGAACTCACAGAAGTCATTCTGATTCTTAGCTTGTTCGGGTTGATGTCCTCTGTTCCATGGATAAGTAATCTTGAATTTCCCCTCGATCTTCTTAAGGATCTCAGATATTGGAGTGTTTAGTTTCGTATAGATAGGGTCTACAAATTTTCCCTTCTTTTGCTGGCTTGGTCTCGCCCTTTCCATCCTTAACTCCGATGTTTATCAAACTGGGTGGATCCGTTGTTGGATCGCCCTACTCCTTGGGATGGCGCCTGAGTGTTATGTGGTTCTACAACATTTGCTACTCAATTGGTTCCTTTTACTAATTTGTCATAAGTACCACCTTGGAGTTCTTCAAGGGCTATGTACGTACACTACGGGAAAAACATTGATCAACTACTCCCGAAAAGAGTTGTCATATGTCTACGACGACGTTTATCGATAGGTTTCACAAGGGGGGGGGGGGTTGTAGAAAATCCTCAAATCTTTGCAACCCTTCAGTTATAGTCGTAAAAATATTTGTCGATTAGTTTTGTACAATGCTTGCTTCAGTTGTGAATGTCTTTCCAAATTTCCTCTTAATGCTTAATACGACTCATATATGGGTTGTGAAAATAACTTCTACACTACACTTGTTGTTGTTGTAGATAATTTGTTGACAACTATGGTCATAGTTGTATGTCGTTTCTTTGACAACTAGTGTATGAGTTGTATGTCACGTATTTCACAACAGAAGCAAGAGTTGCAATTTATTTTGTTGACAACTCATATATGAGTTGTATCTCAAATATTTGACAATAACAGGAAGAGTTGCAAGTTATTTTCTTGACAACTTATGTATGAGTAGTATCTCGAATATTTGACAACAACCGGAAGAGTTGCAAGTTATTTTATTGACAACTTATGTATGAGTAGTAAGTCGGGTGTTTGACAAGTATTGTTAGAGTTGTATGTCAAATATTTGACAACAAAGCTCTGTGTAGCAGAAACATGTATTACAATCCACTTACAAGCTTTTATAGCAGTTGTGGTTGTGTGTCATTTGTGAAAAAAAAATGAAATTGGTTACATCATTCAAATATACCAGCATTATTCAACCAAATGTACCAGCATTCACTAAAATTACCAGCATTCATTCAAACACTTAACCAGTTTTAGATCATTGAAACAGTAACCCATAAATATCCAGTGACACAATTAAAGCAACCCAGAAAATATCCAATGACCACAAATTAAAGCAACCCAAAAAAAAAGTTTCCTGAAACACTCCCAAAGAAGATTAAGAACTAAGATGGGTAGTAGCTAGTCAAGAAATATCAAATCCTTAGCCAATGCGATGTAAGTTCCTATAGAATCATGGATACACTTCAACTCATTGGTTTTCCTGTAGAGAATAGCATCATCCACCCGAGAAGTTTTCACAGATACCTTGTAATCTCCAAAACTTATAGGCATTCCATGGATTAACTTCTTTGGATCTGTTTCAGCAATAACTGCATCATCCACAATCTCGCCCTCAACGTACCAACTTAGTAATCGGGAAGCTCTATTCTTCTCTGGCATTCCCACTGGATGTTGCACCCCATTTGTTTTGCTCAAAGGACTGCTGCCATTTTCACGGACAATGCTAGTGCTAGCATGTTGTTACTGGCATTTCCAGACGACATAAAACATAACACAATTACAAGAGAAATTAACATTAAGCACAGAGAAAAATAAGCCATAATGCAAATAAGAAAAAAGTAGACTTACATTTGGACTTGCCTTTTGCAACAGTGATCCATCTTGGCAGCAGACACATGTCGAGCTCCTTTCCTATATAAAGATCAAACCAGCAGTATAAGGGGCAAGTTTTAATTCATAAACTTAGAAAATAATACTACATAAATAATAAATAAGTTCACCTCTAACATCATGAGTCTCCCATTCAATCCATTCACACTTTCCCGACACTCGTTAATGATCTTCTTATAATGTGCCTTGACAACCATCTTTGTCTTTGTATCTCCGAACCCTATTCCTTTGAGTCGACAAGGTTTGTCCTCACCAAGAGCTTTGACAAGAAGATCATCTGTCACAGATGATCCACCAACATCAACACCGGCATCTTCTTTAGCTCTTGCAATTTTCTCCTGTATTAATTAGTGTTAAACAAAATTTGTCACATTTATGAATTGAATCATTCAAATACATAAACAAAGGAAGAATAAGTCTCTTGGGTACTCACAAAAGCCTCAACAACCCCTGGATTTGGTTCTTTTCCTTCTTTCTGCTTGTGACCCGTTTTCCACAATTCAACTCTATCAATATCCTCAGTTGTGTTCTTCTCCTTTTGCTGCAAACAAAATGTAAATCCAGTTGGTTAAAAAATCCACAACTAGTTTTTAAACATTCATACTACCAAACACATAATGAACATACCATTTTCGCCTCCATACGAGCATAACCTTGCCTACTGATTGTGTGCGGGGTGGTATGCTTCTGCCGGATTTCCTGCATTTTTAGTCTTTTTGCCTGACAAATTAAGTAATGGAATGTCGTTAAGTAACAAGACATAACAAAAAAAAATCATTGTACAAGGACTTAACTAAAAAATTATATAATATAAAAACTTACTTTGAATTCCTCCGAGCAAACATTTTTTACAAACTCTTCCCACTCATTGTATGACATGTTTTGTGGTTTAAGTGCTTTTATCCTCTTCTCTATTTCTTCTTCTTCCAACACATCAAGGGCGAGTATCTTACCTTCTTTCCTAGACCTAGCCTCCTTAAGATAACATCCCATCTTCCCATAATAGTAATCTCTGTAAAAATCATCAACAATGAACCTCATCTGCAAATAACAGTGAATGAGTTAAGATTAATATTGAAGGTTAAAAGAGCTACAGAGTTAATTAAAGAGTTGAAGAGTTAAGAAATTACCTGGACAATCTTCCATACATTAGCTTTTCCTTATTTAGGGACGACTCTCCAATCCTTGAAAGATAATGGAATGTTTCTCCTCACTAAAACTCCCAACACACTTGCAAGTTGCACGGACGGGTCACCAATGGGCTGATCTTTGTCGTTAAAGCTAATAGTGGCCTTGTCTGGCTTTTTTTTTTGTCCTCTGTTATCCTTAGTGAAGCCATACGTGTTGGTCCACGAGGAACATGCTTTCACTTCTCTTCTCCTTGTACAACCTAAGTGTTATCACAATTATCAAGAAAAAGAGTTAGACAAGGATTAAAAAACTACAATAAAGAAATAACTTAAATTAAATCAGCGACACAAAGAGTCATACCTCATCTCCTTTTTCATTTTCATTTCCATTTTCATTCTCTCTATAATTATCCATTTCCTTGTCTTCAACTTCCCTCTCTTCAGTAGCAACAACATTCTCCAGTTACAGTTGCTCATTATCTTCATATTCTTCATCTTCTTCAACCATATCAAAGAAGGTATAATTTGGATTCCTGATTTGGACATTCGGACATGGGCTTGATAGGTACAGTTTCCGCTTCGCTGTCCTTTCCTTCTCAATTACTTCCTTTGAACATGAAATTTGAGATGCTCCTGATGTGGACTGGACTGGTTCAGATTGTGCGGCACTTTCCGGTTCATCTAAACCTTTACTTTTCCTAGGTGATGATCGTGTTGAAGTACTCTTTTCAGCAGTATGATCTCGTTCCTCTGACCTTTTATTAAACCTAGGGGATGTTAGTCTTGGTTTCTTTTCACGTTCAGTTGGTGAATGACTTGGAGATTCTTGGATTGCAGTTTTTTCTGAACTCTTCTTCTTGTTAGGAGTTGTTTCTTTGATTTCAGACTTTGAAGGATGCGAACCCTGCTTCTTTTTTAAAATGATCTGCAACTTGAATAAGTTAATAACAGGAGTTTGGTAAATAAATTGAGTTATACAAATAAAATTAACTAAATGAAGATAGTTTGGTAAACTATAAGAGATGTATTAGTACCTTATTCTTTGGTAATGAGACAGACTGGACAGTTTTGGCTTCCTTGCTAATCTGCGATATAAACTAGAATAGGTCAAACACAAGAAGATGGTAAATAAAATCATTACACTAAACAAAGAATTATATGCGGACGATAAATCTTTACCTTCTTCTTGGGAGTTGGAACAGAGTTTTTGGTCTTGGTTTCCTTGGTAACCCCCGCCAAATTATTCTTCACCATTCTTGAATCATACCAACATCAAGAAAATAATTAGAATAAATCAAACATCAGTTCATACATAATTTATCAGGCATAATTGGAACACCCACGCATAATTTGGCAGACATCAATAAAATATTGTCATGATACAAAATTATAATGATTTTTAAATAAGATGGTACACTCCTTATCCTATGAGTAAGTCGATCGCTTAATAGTCAAGCAATTGTCTCGCTCATATGATAAAGAGTGCACTAGCTCTCATGAATCCTTAACCACCAAACTTGACATACATATATCTATCAACATAATACCAAATCAAGCAAGCAACTTCCAACAAGAGGTTGGAATACCAAATCCCTGCATAAATATCAGTTGAGAATGAGTCAGGGGTTCGGGACTCAAACCCCCAGTCGTTATAGAGTTACTTAATAGCTTATAAGAGACATGCTCAAAAATCAAACTGTAAATCATGTTAACTCTAAATCAATCAACATAAGAATCGTTTCATACTCTAAACAATCCACCTATGAATCAGTTATGTCAAAAAGACAAACTTGGCTAAAAAATAAAACCCTAACAGGAAATAACTCTAAATCATACAAGAAAGGGAAAAATCAAACTTGAAATCAAACTCGGTATATGAATCGGTTTCATAAAAAACCCTAACTCGGATAAGAAAAACCCTAATCAATAAATAAGTCTAAAATAAAACTAAACATCAAACACAAAGCATATCAAAAACTGTAAATGAAAAACTAATCAGAAATCAAATAGAAAATTGAAAAAAAAAAAAAAAAACCTAATCAGGTGAGATTTATACCTGATGTTGAAGTCATGGCTTCTGGATTAAAGGTGTATTTATTCGACTCTTGGGGTTTCAATTGAACTCTCGAACTTCAATTATCAGGCCAGATTCCAGTTTTTTCAGGTCAATTGGTTTTTGGATTTTGCGATTCAGTTTTTTCTGATTTCAGTTTTTTTTGGGTAAGAGGTGAAGTTGGGTTTTGATATGATTTAAGGGTAAGGTTAACTTTCTTTTGGGTTTAATTTCTTCTGGGTTGCAGAGAAACACCTTCAAAGAGAAAGAAGAAACGAAATGAGACCCGAATTTATGGTTTCTGCTGATATCAGTAATTTCAGGTGTGCGGGTAAGAAACAAATTTAAACCCTAAACAATGTTCTGCAAGGGAGTACTTTAGATTCGAGAGATTAATCTGTACAAGTCTAGCCTAAACCAAGAAATGGCTGTTCTAAACTTGCTTCGGTCATAAAGTGGAGGAGAATGGGTTCGTTTTTGGGAGGGAACCAAGGAAAGTGATAAGACCAGAATAGTTGATTTTGGGAGAGTAGTTGTGTTACGACTTGTATCAAAAAGTGGGAAGCTAACAGATGGAAAGCTAGCAAATGTTTTCTTAGTGGTGTATGCTCTTGACTGAACTTGTTGTCCGGTGGAAATAGGTAAGACCTATTTATATAAGTTGAAGTGAAACGTACTCTGGTCTAATTAAGGAATGAAAAAATGGGTGAGTAAATGGGAGGAGGTTGTCACATTAACACATGGAATTGATGTTTGTTAACGCATGGAATTGATGTTCCATAAAACTGTTAACGCATGGAATTGATGTTCCATAAAAGGAACTTTTCACCATTAACTCCCTGTATTTACTAACCGCCTCATCCTTATGACACTTCCTTATGACGGGCGTAGTGTACGCCGCACGCTGTAAACCGCCAAACCAATAACCAAAGAGGATCCCCCAATTTGTGATATGTGTTTACGTCTCAAATGTTTTTGTGGAAGACATGTAGCATATTGTTGTTGCCTGGCAAGTCGATATTGGGTGACTTTCTAGCTTTTCTACCTTTGACGGTCGAGATTTTGCATCTTAAGAGGAAATCTAGTCGTTGATCGTCGCACGCTTTAGTTTGTTGGTGGCCGTATAGGGAAGGCCAGCATGGTGGCGCGACTAGGTTGGAATGGAATGCCTTGGTGCGGTTCGGCGTGACCAAACTAGGGTTTTGGGTCAAAGGTTACCATTTGTTGTCTGGTAACCTTGGACGGCTAGGATTTACTTCTGGGATTGAAGGGCGGCCGTTGATTATCGCACGCCTTCATTTTGATAGCCGCGTAGGGAAATCTATCATGGTGGCGCGGCTAGGTTGGCATGTCGTTCTCATGGCATGGTTTCGCGTGGCCACACTTAGGTTTTCGGGCCAAAGGTTTCCCTGCGTCGTCTAGTAACCTTGGATATCTAGGATTTTCTCTTAGGATTGAAGGGGGACCGTTGATCATCGCACACCTTAGTTTTAGTAGCCGCGCAGGGAAGGCCAACATGGTGGAGCGGCTAGGTTGGCATGTCGTTGGCATGGAATGGTTTGGCGTGGCCAAACTTAGGTTTTCGGGCCATAGGTTAGCATGCGTCGTCTGGTAACCTTGGATGGCTAGGATTTTCTCCTGGGATTGAAGGGGGACCGTTGATTGTCGCACGCCTTCGTTTTTGTAGCCGCGTAGGGAAGGCCAACATGGTAGCGCGGCTAGGTTGGCATGCCATTGGAATGGCATGGTTTGGCGTGGCCAAACTTATGTTTTCGGGCCAAAGGTTACCATGCGTCATCTGGTAACCTTGGATGGCTGAGATTTTCTCCTGGCATTGATGGGGGACCGTTGATTGTCGCATGCCTTTTTTTTTGGTAGCCGCGTAGGGAAGGACATCATGGTGGCCTGGATAGGTGTGTTTTGGCATAATGGGGCCAAGGGATTGACATGTCGTTGGCACATGATGCGGCTAGTATGGCTAGGGCCAAGGCAAGGCGCGGTTTGGCTTGGCATGGTGGGGCCAAGGGTTTGGCATGTCGTTGGCATATGGTGCGTCTAGCATGGCTAGGGCCAAGGCAAGGTGCAGTTTGGCTTGGCATGGTGGGGCCAAGGGTTTGGCATGCCGTTGGCATATGATGCGGCTAGCATGGCTAGGGACAAAGCAAGGCGCGGTTTTTCTTGGCATGGGGGGGCCAAGGGTTTGGCATGCCATTAGCATATGGTGCGGCCAGCATGGCTAGGGCCAAGGCAAGGTGCGATTTGGCTTGGCATGGTGGGGCCAAGGGTTTGGCATGCCGTCGGCATATGGTGTGGATAGCATGGTTAGGGCCAAGGAAAGGTGCGGTTTGGCTTGGCATGGTGGGGCCAAGGGTTTGGCATGCCGTTGGCATATGGTGCGGCTAGCATGGCTAGGGCCAAGGGTTTGGCACGACCAAGCTAGGGTTTTGGGTCAAAGGTTACCATGTGTTGTCTGGTAACCTTGGACGGCTAGGATTTTCTTCTGTGATTGAAGGGAAACCGTTGATTATAGAGCTGGAAAACGGGCGAGTCGGGGCCGGCCCGTTGCGGGTTACACGGGTTCGGGTTAACACGGGTTAAAACCCGCGGGTCAAAATTCTTCACGGGTGGTCATTTCCTCAACCCGCACCCGTAACAGGTTAAACTTGCGGGTTTATGGGTCACCCGGCTTGTTTAATTAATGTTAAAATGTAAATTTAATTAACTTGATTCTTTACAGATTACAAGATGTAAAATAATTACAAGGATTAATCTAAAATAGATAATTACAAGGATTAATCTAAAATTGATTAGATCTTGCTTCAAGTATTTCGTGACACCCACTTCTAATAATAATGGTTCTGGTAAATTCATTTGGTCAGCAGTACCTCTAATTAAGTATCTATCCCGGGAAGCAGCTAATTATACTAGCAATCCTCGTAATTTTATTCACAGTCTTGTGAATCCAGAGAAGCAGAACGTAAGTTTCTTTATGTTCTATTGAATTTCATCCCCTGTTTTCTTTTATTTTGATTCTATTAAACTTTGACATATACAATAATGGTAAATTGGTAATTGACTGAATTCATTTTGGAATGTGAATATGTGATAGATACCTGATTCCAATGGAACATGGGAAGATGGGAGAAAAATTCCACATTCTACACTAACACAACTGGATTACGGATATGGCTTCCGACGAGAAGTTTGCATTCCATTAATCCAAGATTGAATTGGTGTTTCGTTAAGACACCTGTTGATCGACTATTACTTATTTATTATTTGCGCTATATATTTTGCAGGATTATACTAGTTACTTCATAAGACTATTTCAATTTATTGCTGAGCAAGCTCCTGCATCTCTTGATTCTCTTCCTTAAATCTTAGAAAACCCATATCAGATTCAGCCACAACGTCTTCTCCAACAAATCAAAAACACAAATTGATTTGAGTAAACCCTAAAAAAATCAAAAACACAAATGGATTTCAGTAAACCCTAATGAAAATAAGAAAAAAGAAAAGAAGAACAGACGAAGAAGAATAAGAAGAAGAAGTTAATGGTGTGGTGATTCTGGTGAAGAAAAAAAAAACAAAGAAGAATAACGGTTGATGTCGCAACCGAGAGGCGGAGATACTAAAGAAAAAAGAAAAACTAGGGTTAAGTAATCATAAATCTGTATATATGATATTTAACGGGTAACGGGTTGTACCCGCGGGTTTACGTGACGGGCACGGGTTAACCCGTTTTCCCACGTGCCACCAATTCTCTGACCCGAACCCGGCTTGTTTATAACCAAGCCGATCCGGGTTCGGGTTTTCACGGGCCGGGCACGGGTTAATCCGCGGGTTTCGGCTTGTTTGCCAGCTCTAGTTGATTATCGTAGGCCTTCACTTTGGTAGCTGCATGGAGAATGCCAGCATGGTAGCGTGGCTAGGTTGGCATGGGGCCATGGAAAGGTGCGTTTGGCATGGCACATTAGGTGTGGATGGTATGATTTTCCATTGGCACATGGGTGAGGCTAGCATGGATGGCATGCCTTGGCATGGTTATTGTGGATGGAATGGTTTTCCATTGGCATAGGGGTGCGGCTAGCATGGATTGGATGCCTTGGCGCGGTAGTGGTGGTTGGCATGGTTTTCCATTGGCACAGGGGTGCGTCTAGCATGGTTGGAATGCCTTGTCGCGGTAGTGGTGGCTGGCATGGTTTGCCATTGGCACATGTGGCGTGGGAATTAGGTTTTTGGCGTATCGAAACCCTAATCAGTAATTAATTAAAAAAAAAGGTACCCTGGTAATTTTCTCGTAGACATTTTAAAGGGAACAATAAATGCATTCATTGGAGATATTATTACTCGAACCCTATGACGTCATTGTCTTTCCAATGGTTTTACGACTTTAAACCTAAGCTAAAAACCACCATCAACATTAAGTCCCCTGCTTATCTCAGAACAGGGGCCTTGTTGCGAGGTAAGCATAAGATGATGACAGACAAGGACAAAATTGAGACGTAATCATGCAACGATGATCAGGAAAATACAACTAACATTTTTCGACAGGTGGAGAGAGTTTTTTGCTTCCTGTGTTGGCATCCTTTAACAAATTGCACTGAGATGCAGACCGTGGAGTGGTGAGACGAAGATTGCTGGCTTGGTCTTACCGCACATCACCTTTACTAGGCCAGGGAACATCATGACGCTAACTTGACGAATTTGTTGGTATTGGAAAGTCGTGGCGCGGACGGCTTGGAGAGGTAAAGCACGAGCGGACGGTTCGCAGAGGAAAAGCATGGCAGACGGTTCGGCATGTAGGGACATGGCAGTGGCACAGACTGTCTTGACGTGATAAGGCCACGAAAATGGAACGAAGAACTTGGAGCAGTGCGGTCATGGTAAGGTACAGTTTGGTGAGGTAAGGCGCGTACGGACGGCTTGGCGTGGTATGCCAAGGAAATGAGCGGTTCGGCGAGGCGAGGTGTGCACGAACGGCTTGGTGTGGTGGTGATTTATCTTTGCGGGCCCGATTTCCTTTGTTCTTGTGTAGCTTGAATTGGGAATTCTCTTTTCTCTTCAAAATTCGAGAGCACTATGCCCGTAAAAGTGGCGTTACTCCTTCTTCTTAGGTTACGCAATCGGTTTTGTTTAATGGTAAAATTTTAATTAAGACTGGATATCACACCTTAATTCATAATTAGTAGAAAGATTCTCTTTTCGGGATTACATCATTTTTCCGATCATAAGAGATGATCTTGGATTCTTCATTCGAATAGTTCGTCCTGAAATCGTGCTCACCCTCTTGCAGGTATCGTCTCTTGTTTTCTTCTAATTTGTATTTTGTCTTCTTCCTTTCGTATATTGCCGGTGTAGATAGGGTAAAAACTTTCCTTCTTTCTATGGTTTTGCAGCGCACAATGAGATCTTCTAGAGGTACCCGTATCTCTAACCCTTCGGAGAAAAACTTTAGGATCGGCGAAAACCAGTTTTCTTCTTTTAAAGAGGCGTTAGATAGAATTTGAATCTATGTTCCATGAAGCTTGCAGAATTATTCAGGGTCTACCTTCCACCCATCTTGGTAAAGTGAGGGAGCGTGTTCAGACCTTCTTGGATTCAGTGAACATGGAGGAGGAATGGGATACTAACAAAGCACCTTGGTGTGCCGAGAAACCTCAGTGCAGTAAGACTCCTTCCTGATGGTATTTATCAATGATGTTGTAGTAAAGGTTCATTGAGACTTGTGAAGGAAGATTTTTTAGACTTTATAAAGGAAAATATTAAAACTAGCAAGAATATTCAAACGAAGATAACAAGATTGAGAGTTACTAGGACTCAGGATTCCACCAAACTCATGTTCTTATGGTTCAATTATTAATTCTTTGACAATTATAGCTCCGAAAATAATAACTACTAACTCTAAATTTTTGCCAAGATAGATTTTATAAAACATTAATTGTAAATGGTAAGCATGGGTTATCAAAACACCTAACTAAGCATAACTCATCAAACTAAATCACAACCAATTAATTTAAAATCATAAATCAAATTATATTAATGCAAAGGTCGTGAAAAGAATTTAATAAAATTACCATAGTGTTGAGAATTAGCTTCCTTCGTCATCCCAGTGGTTGGGTCTAGCACATCATGTTGGAAACACGCTCAAAGTACGATTTCATTGCTCAAATGTGCTTACAAAGATGAATAGAGGCAAAAAGATTAAAACCGGGTGTTCGCAACGTTTATAAATGTTGCAAAACACCGTTACAAAGAACGTTAACAGTTACGCGTCACTGATACTGTAGCTTTACGACACCAAATGCGCTGTCGTTTACGCTGTTCATGAACGACGGTCTTGGGCTGTCCGTTCTTCGTGTTCTTGGTCTTCCACAGGAGCAGAAAATTTTGTTCCGAAACTCGATCAAACTCCTCTCTGCAGCTCTCTATTCTCCTCCCAAACTCTCCGTTCCCTTCTATGAACCCCGTAATACATTTTTATAGCTGCAGCAACCAAAATATCTCGTAATAAATACAAGAATATCTTCATTATTTTTGATACCGTTCTCGGAAAATATTTCCCTAATTTAACTGTTTCACGTTTTTTTCTTGATGGTGCACACTCATAACGTCATAAACACACCCCAGATTAATTCAAAGTCTCTCCAGCAGGTTCCCTACACGCATTTGTTTTCCAAAAATATCTCGACAGATTCCGTGAATATTTCCTTCCTTTGTTTTGTATCTCGACAAGATTTATTCCCTTTTTTTACCGAGATTAATCACTTTACCAACCCTGTTTTGTCCTAACAGGTTAATACGTGTTCAAATCCAACCAAAATTCCGATAAAATCTCACCCATATCACTTTCAAAAGTTTACGCAAAACCTGGTTTATTTTCCTGCCAAAAAATGAAATTTGAAAGTTTGGAGATGACTTCCCCCTAACCAAACCGGGGGTGCGAATAGCAGGTGCCCAGCTGAGGTGTCCCTTATCCAAAGAGAGGGTGCCTTTAGTAATTTTCCCGGGGTCCAAATAGCACTTTTTGAGCAACTTTTTCCACACAAGTGTATTTCTCCAAAAACACGTACACAAACATAAAAACACCATAATTAGTACAAAAATCGAGACTAACAATAGAGACACTGAGGACAATTCAGACACAAAAATGTGTCTATCACTTCCCGGCCCAATGCTAGGGCGGTACAACCCGCTTCTGGGTTCAAACGACAGAAAACTGAGTCTGTGAAACTTTCAGGAGAGAGCGGACGTAACTTCTTTGTTCAGGATAGTGTCACAATTCTTGATTCGGTTGCGGATGAATCGGGAAATTCGCCTCATAAGGTTGCTTAGAAAACCCACAAGGAATACGCGTTTGATAAAACTGAGACAGCCTTTGGAGAAGGCGCCGAGACTATTGTCGGCGACATCGGGCAGCTCATGGTGGCATATGTTGGGCCGGTTGTTGATGCGGGCGTCGGGAAGGAGATAGGTGAAGCTGCTGTTGAGGCGGCTTCGGGATGGGATGTTGAGGTAGCTACTGATGATGCGGTTGTCGGATGGAACCTTAGCTGCCCGAAAGATTGTTGGGGAAAGTGCTTGAAAAGAGTTTTGACCGAGGCGGCTCGCACAGCTCTTGATGACTAGCTTCTCCTTCTTACTGTTTTTATTCGTTGCGTAGTTTCCTTGATGCTCTGTACATTCATCTTTAGCTTCTTTGTATTCATTGCGAAGCTAGGGTTTCTCCAATTAGTATCTGCTTGTGGTTTCTTATTTTTGAATAAAGCTTCTTATTTGAAATACTTGAATCTTCTTTTTGACTTTCCATGTCCTTACATTATTCTCTTCGGAGTTTTGAATGACTGAATAAGGTAATTCTGACGTTGTTTCGGTTTTTATTTTATTTTGGTTGTGATGTGATGGTTAATGGTTTCTCAATGACTTGGGATTTATTAGGTACATTTTTCTGAGATTTGGAAAACTCATTCGGAAAGAGATGTATGTTTTTTTTTCTTTTTTGAAAGGAAAAAAAAATGAAACCCTATAGAAGGACGCAAACGGTGCATTCATCTTGGGGAAATACAAATATCAAGCGGAAAGAAAGGATGCTGAAGGAAATAATTAAGGGAGAATGGCTGGAAGAGGGTAGAACAACGTTTTTAGTGATTGAAAAGATTGAGCCATCGCGAGTGAACTACCACACCTCCCAACTTGTCCGTGTTGATGATCTTGTAGTAACCTCCCAAAAGGACGTCTGCCACCAAATATGGCTCGTCTTATTTTTAGTTGGGTGAACCGGCCTAAATAGATATCTTTACTGTCATCTTCCCAACTTGAAATGAGTTCACTTTGACTATCATATCTCCGATTTGAGACAAGTTCGGGTGTTGTGTAATCGTTTGAATCTGGGTCTCGTCGATTTCAATTGCAGCTTCCAAATTCTTTGCAAAGCATTTGAATAGATCATCATCCCATTCACATCTCTTGAAAGCGTTCGTGTAATTATCCGCGATGAGTCCCCATGACAGAATAGGGGAATAAATGATTGGTTGTAGAGAAGATTGTTCGGCCAAACTTACTTGCGTTTGGAATCCACGAGTTAGTGCTAACAGGTCTTCTCCAGGCGTCTGGGTTCTATCGGCAACTAGTTTATGTGGTAACAAGTGGAACGGTTTGTTGGAGATTCTTTCAGGCATTGACATTGGTAGAGGGGATGTACCCAACTTCGCCTTGTTGTCGAGTACCCATAAGTGCCCCAATATCGTGTCATAACCCAGTTCTTTGATAATGTGAAATTTCCACACGTTATAGCATCTCCTATCTTGACCTCGAGGTTGATGTAGTCGTTCATGTTCAAGGCTTCCCCTTCCGGGTTCTTAATCACGGATGGGGATCGGGTGGCTTCTTGTTTCGTAAAATCCGCTGCTTTCAGAGTCTTGAAATTAGTAATGTCGAAGTCAGAGGCCGCGTCGATGAGCGTATTGTCGAATTCGATACCTGTTAAATAGGATGTGGTCAGAAGTCCCCAATTTTCCTTTCCGATTCCGCTCAATGGGAGGGCTTTGGCTCTTGGCATGGCTTCCATTAAGGGAAAAAGCCATTTGCCTGACACAACGCTATTGAGAGCCGCGAAAATATCTTGGCGGTGCACCTTGGAAAGGTAGATAATTTCACATACATGTTGCATCATGGATTGCAGAGTCTCATGCACGGAGTTCCCAGAGACCCCACAATTCCTCACTGGAAGCGGGTCTCGATGTACACCCTCGTTTCCTAGATGGAGCTCCCCTGCTTCTATATTTTCTTTGAAGTTATGCTTTAGTCTATTGCAATCACTTCTTAGGTGGTGAACAAATCTGTGGTAGTGGGAGTACTTGGGGTTTACCATCTCGTCCTAATTCGGTAGGCGTCTGGGAGATGGTAGTCTGATAACATCAACTTGAATCCATGCTTCTAAGAGATCGATCACCTCCTCAATGGGAAAAGGGAAATATAGGGTATTTCCTTTAGTTTCATCGATGAAGTATGGGAGCTTTAGTGGTGTCCTTCCATGGCGGAGTCCCCCATTGCACTGGTGATTCACGTTTAGGTTGCTGGTCTGCAGCTAGGGCCTTTCTTTTCCCTCCCTCATTTACTACGCTCACAGAGGAGGGTCCAGTGTTAAATTACTTGCTTATGAGACTTCTATTCCAGCGAGTTTCACGCATGTCTTCGGCTCTGGTCGGTCTATCTCTTTCCAATAATGATGGTGCTGTCGTGGAGGATAGTCTGGCAGCTTCATGGAGTTCGGATAATTTCTGGAAATGCAGGTTCTCTAGCAAGGAATGGTAAATGGGAGCAATGTCATTGATAAATGGATTCACCAGTTGTTGCTCAGTCACATTTGGGTTATGACAGTCTAGTGCTTGAACCCTGAATCTCATAACGAAATCATTCGGATGTTCGTTGTCTCACTGGTACATTCTTCCTAGGTCCGAGAAGGTAACTTGTTCAGACACAAAGAACTAATTTTTATAAAATACGGTAACCATGCTACCTCAGTTGGGCATGTTGTTTGGTGTGATGTTGTTGTACCACGTGTATGCTCTTCTGGTAAGAGATTTCGAGAACTCCCTTAGACGGAGGACGTGATTATATTCATGTTCACCTAGGGATTCTAGGAAGCGAGAGACGTGTTCACGTGCATTTCCGGTGCCATCATATAGGGTGAATTGAGGAGAGGAGTATCCTCTTGGGAGAGGAATTCTTTGTATTTCAGATGGGTAAGGGGGTTGATGCTGATGCATATCTATTTCATCATTATTGATTCTATTTTGGAGAAGTTGCTCCAGATCCTCTCATATGACAAAATTGGATGGTTGACTTCTTTCTAATGGGGGTCTGGCACGAATCCCCTCGTCTGTGGAGACGTGTTCCTCCAAGGTGCCAGCGTCAGGGGTGTTGAAGGTGTTTCTAAATAGCTCTGGAGGGCATGACTCACGCGACATCCATTCCGTCAGGGCTTTGAGAAAGACGATAACTTATTTCTATGTTGAAACCATATATGTATGGGTTCTAGAGAGAACCTCCTGCCGTTCCATCAAATCAGCGATGGTGATATAGGGTCGGCTTCCTATGGTTCCTCCGATTTCTCGTCCTGTTGGTGGGGTAGTTGGAGTCTCAGTTGCGGTTGGAGGCACCATGCTTGACGAAATGTTAGGGGCGGTAGCGGAAGTTCTAGCTCTGGTGACCGGTGGCGTAACGCCCGAATGAGTATTTTCGGCACTCACGTGACTACCAGGTTGTGTAGGGATATTAGAGGCTTTCGGTGTTACTATGGTCAGTAGGTGACACAGTAATGTTGTTGGAAGTAACGTTAACACTAGGGATAGGTTCCGCGCTAGTGTTCTCGGCAGATGATCCGGATCTAAGTTCCACCATGGTGGAGTTGTAAGTGAAAGGCGATGTTGAAAATATGAGAATCGATATTACAACCGAGAGATTGATCTCCCACTATGGTCGCCAATTTTTTGTGGGTGAAAATGGTTTCTGCTGATTTCAGTAATTTCGGGTGTGCGGGTGAGAAACGAATTTAAACCCTAAACAATATACTACAAGGGAGTACTTTAGTTGTGGAGGAGAATGGGTTAGCTATGCAAGTCTAGCCTAAATAATAAATGGTCGTTCCAGACTTACTTCGGTCATAAAGTGGAGGAGAATGGGTTAGTTTTGGGGAGGAAAGCAAGGAAAGTGATGAAACCAGAATAATTGATTCTAGGAGAGTAGTTGTGTTACAACTTGTATCATAAAGTGGGAAGCTAGAAAACGTTTTCTGAGTGGTGTATGCTCCTGACTGAACTTGTTTTTTGGTGGAAATAGGTAAGACCTATTTATACAAGTCAAAGTAAAACGTACTCTGCTCTCATTAAAGAATAAAAAAATGGGTGAGTAAATAGGAGGAGGTGGTAACGTTAATGCATGGAATTGATGTTCTATAAAGCCGTTAACGCATGGAATTGATGTTCCATAAAATCGTTAACGCATGGGTTTGATGTTCCATAAAAAGAAAATTTCACCATTAACTCCTTGTATTTACTAACCGCCTCATCCTTATGACACTTCCTTATGACGGACGTAGTGTACGCCGCACGTTGTAAACCGTCAAACCAATACCCAAAGAGGATCCCCCTGTTTGTGATATGTGTTGATGTCTAGAATGTTTTTGTGGAAGACATGAAGCATATTGTTGTTGCCTGGAAAGTCGATCTTGGGAGACTTGCTATCTTGGTGACCTTTGACGGTCGATATTTTGCATCTTAAGAGGAAAGGTAGCCGTTGATCGTCGCATGCTTTCGTTTGTTGGTGACCGCATAGGGAAGGCCAGCATGGTGGCGCGACTAGGTTGGCATGTAATTTTCATGGCATGCCTTGGCGCGATTTGGCATGACCAAACTAGGGTTTTGGGTCAAAGGTTACCATGTGTTGTCTGGTAACCTTGGACGGCTAGGATTTACTTCTGGGATTAAAGGGTGACCGTTGATTATCGCACGCCTTTGTTTTGGTATCCGCGTAGGGAAGGCCATCATGGTGGCGCGGCTAGGTTGGAATGGCATGCTTTGGCGTGGCCAAATTAGGATTTCGGGCCAAAGGTTACCATGCGTCGTCTGGTAACCTTTGATGTCTAGGATTTGCTCCTAGGATTGAATGCGGACTGTTTATCGTCGCACGCCTTCGTTTTGGTAGTCGCATAGGGAAGGCCAACATTGTGGCGCGACTAGGGTGGCATGCCGTTGGCATGGCATGGTTTGGCATGGAAAAACTTAGGTTTTCGGGCCAAAGGTTACCAAGCGTCGTTTGGTGACCTTTGTCGGATAGAATTTGCTCTTGGGATTGAAGGGGGACCGTTGATTGTCGTACGCCTTCGTTTTGGTAGCCGCGTAGGGAAGGCCAGCATGGTGGCGTGGCTAGGTGTGTTTGGCATGGGTGGGCCAAGGGCTTGGCATGCCGTTGGCACATGATGTGGCTAGCATGGCTAGGGCCAAGGCAAGGTGCGTTTTGGCTTGGCATGGTGGGGCCAAGGGTTTGGAATGTCGTTGGCATATGGTGCGGCTAGCATGGCTAGGGCCAAGGCAAGGTGCGGTTTGGCTTGGCATGGTGGAGCCAAGGGTTTGGCATGCCGTTGGTATATGGTGCGGCTAGCATGGCTAGGGCCAAGGGAAGGTGCGGTTTGGCTTGGCATGATGGGGCCAAGGTTTTGGCGCGACCAAGCTAGGATCGTGACCAATCTAGGGGTTTGGGTCAAAGGTTACCATGTCTTGTCTTGTAACCTTATACGGATAGGATTTACTCATGTGATTGAAGAGAGACCGTTGATTGTCGCACGCTTTCACTTTGGATGCCGCATTGGGAAGGCCAGCATGGTGGCGTGGCTAGGTTGGCATGGGGCCATGGAAAGCTGTGTTTGGCATGACGCGATAGTTGTGGCTGGCATGGTTTTCCATTGGCACAGGGGTGCGGCTAGCATGGTTGGCATTCCTTGGCGCGATAGTTGTGGCTGGCATGGTTTTCCATTGGCACTAGGGTGCGGATTTCATGGTTGGCATGCCTTGGCGCGGTAGTGGTGGAAGGCATGGTTTGCCATTGGCACAGGGGTGCGGCTAGCATGGTTGGAATGCCTTGGCGCGGTAGTGGTGGCTAGCATTGTTTTCCATTGGCACATGTGGCGTGGGAATCATGGTTTTGGCCTATCGAAACCCTAATCAGTAATTAATTAAAATAAAGGTACCCTAGTAATTTTCTCGTAGACATATTAAAGGGTACAATAAATGTATTCATTAGAGCTATTATTACTGGAACCCTATGACGTCACTGTGTTGCCTAGGGTTTTACGATTTTAACCCTAAGCTAAAAACCACTATCAACAATAGTCCTCTTGAATCTCTCTCATTTTTCCTAGGTTAGGAGGCATGGTCTCATACATGCGGAAAAATATTGGGTATGTCTTTCTCAGACTGTTTTTGAATCGCAAGATCACATAGGCCGCTGGGACTCTTCCGATCTCGGCACATAATTTTCTCCACCGAGTTACCAGTGATCGGAGTGACTAATTTGGTCCTCGATCTAGATGGAAAAACATGTTGATTTCGGGTTTGACTCTGCTATTATGTATATATATTTCCAAGAATAACTCGGATAGGTGGGCAAATGATTTAACCGACTCTTTCGGAAAATTATTGAACCATATTAGGGCTTCGTCTTTTAGACTGGATGGAAAAAATCTACACATCACCACATAATAATGGTTCCACTAAGTTAGTGTCATGCGATATGATCATAGATGTTCAATTGTATCCCATGTCCCGTTGAAGGGAGTTATAAATGTTGTAAGCGAGCATTTCCTTGGAAATGGTTGGGCCAACAGGCTCCTCGATAGGAGAGACTGCCCTACCTTTTTTATTACTTCTTCTAACTTCTTGCCATCATGTGGCCTCTCTGCACATTGATTCGAGTTGTCAAAGTCGAACCTGTAAATGATCGTCGATATGCCTCCTTCCGGCCTTCTTCTTAATTTCTTCCATACGCTCTTTCGGGCAAGAAAGAAGTTTCCGGTCGGCGATATCTTGATCGTACCACGTCCTAGTCCGATTGTTCGACGTAGCATACTATCTTAGAATGAGTGGACTTTGAAGTATCTCCTCATTTTGGGATTAGTATATGCGAGGTGCTCGGCCTTGCAGTTCGTCTTAACTTTTTACTATTTATTATTTTCTCATCTGTGCTTGGGATCGACATCGGAAGATCCTTAGGATGGCCTATCCTACTGGTTTGGGATACTTCGGCTTCCCTTGGGAAAGCGATCCGTTGTTTCATCGGTAGAGGTATCCGGGATATTGATTCGCTCATCGTCTTGTAAGTTCTCAAAAGGATTCTCCTCCTCGAGGGTCTCCTCAATGGTGATCAGTGGCACATTTTTCTTCACTTTGCGTTTCATCCTGTGGTTCCTCCGTTCTAGCCTCATGTTACGACTTTCTAGTTTTTTCATTCTCTCATCCTACGCTTCTTGACCTTTTAGGATGGCTGCGATTGTTGCAGTGGTATCGCCGAATTCAGAATTATCATTCTTCTGGGCCTCGTTGTTTACTAGTTGCCTTGGCAAATGATTCAACCCTCCTGGTTGAGTTAGATGGATATCATCTTGGCCTTAGAAGGGGTTTCCCTATTAGTCGGAGATAGAGTTATCAGTTAACCATTCCCGATATTGGTTATCAGGAGGTCCCTCTCCTGGAAGTACACCGTTATGCATAGTTTCACAAAGTTCCATCTCATCTAGTCCTCCAGATAGGGCTCCACCAGTTTCACCTTGGCTCGCACGAGTGGATCGTTTTGTTACCATCGCCTTACCTGCGATATATGCAATAATACTTAATTTGTCTTTTCTTTCATAAAAGTGGGACCCTAAATTTGCAGGTCACGTGCAATTACTAAGTCGTAGTTCAGACTGGACAGATAAGTACAAGAAGACTTTGCTGTAAATTTTGGAGAGATGTGAAAATGTCAAAACATTCCCTACTATCATAAACTTTTAGTGATGGAAGAAAGGTGTTTTGTTTGTCTCTCTTTTCGAGAAAAATACCTTCTTCTACACGTCATACCTTTGCTGGGAAAAAACCAAGTCATGACGATTGAGCATATCTTCCCATTTTAGGAAATATTTCTCATCATCTTTTAACTTTTGATTTTTAACAAACTTTGAGTTTGATGAATGATTATGTACTCATTAACCCTTCCCCTTGAATTAGAGTTAGATTTCTAAGAAGAAGACTGTGGATTATCTTGACTTCCTTAGAAGACGAAGAACATCATGAACAATTTTGTCTTTTCAACTTTGATAGGATCATACTTTCCTTATGAAGTTTACTGACTTAAATTTCTTCCCATCCATTTCATGGAGGAGATTGTTTGAGTGCCGAAGTGTTTAAAACTTCATTTTCACTCTGATATTCAACTCTCTTGAGCATATTAAGGAAGGTATCAGAAATCTTGAAAGAATGAAAATTTTGAATAAAATTAGTGAAAAAGATGTAGATCTGTTGATTTTGAGGGTCTTCAAGACTCCATAGATCGTAAAGACTGTGTTGAGTCCGTGCCCTACTCATAAATTCTAACAGGATTCTACACAGTGGTGAGAAAACCACTTCTCTCAAGGAGATTATGAAAATGATATAGAGCTGTTATTAGGGAGGTAGATTAGATCCTCATACCTCCCTGTTTCTAGCACTAAAATATAGTTGTATCTTTTCTGATGACTACACCCAAGTGAATCTAAAGGATATAAACTACCTAAACATTCAAGATTCAATGATAAACAAGATGCAAAGAACATGAAAGTAAAGATTGACACAAGCATATAACATGGTTCGGACATGAAGGCCTACATCCACGGGAAATAATATGTTTTCTTATTGATTATCAGGTCTTACCCTTGAAAGAGTTACAAATATCACTTAGATCTTTACCTCTATCCCTCTCTAGATCTCTCTCAGGAATTCTTTGTAGAAAGACCATCTATTAATACATAAGTTAAGCTGTCCATCTCCTTCTATATGGACTGGTATTTATAGGAAAATTGGACTCATGAAGGCCTGGTCTCGCCGAGCTGGTGGAGCTGTCGCACACCTCCTCGATACTTCGGACGAGATCCATACTATCCCTCGTGGTGGTATGCTTGGTTCCATCTTCGAGTTATCTCACCATGTACGTCATCGCGCTACCATTCCTTGGGATACCTCGTGCTGCTTCAGCTTTGGGTTTCAATATAGATCGTCCGAGTCTTCTAATAGGATGTAGATTCTCCCATGCCACCTCTGATTCTTCATTAAATGCAGTCCTTCTTTTTAGAATTGACCAACTGAATCGATTAGACCACTCCTCACACGCGTCCTTCATGTAACGTTCATTGCAGGTGTCTCGATTCAGGCGAGATCAGCTTTATAGAGGATGATTTGATGTTTCTACCATATCATCTTATTATGAGATCATCCCTTGAGATGTTGACACGTGGCCATCGGGTAATTTATTCTCACAGAAGAAGAAGGAAACCTTTCAACCTATATCTCTTTCTCTTATATAGGGGGTATTGTACATCGGATTACATTACTGCCCTTAGGGATGACTAGATACTTACTAGTTAGGATAAGGATTACAAAAGGTAGTACTATTGTGTAGTTGCTTGTAGTATTATATGGTGCACCCGTATAGATCTTGAGCCACGTGTCGAGTCGATATTTTACTCTCACAAACTTTATACATTGATATGGCTACACTAAATAAGCACATTGAATATATGGAAACAGTTTATTGTTTATACGTATTTGAATTACTAAAAATCGTTAGTAAATTTGCAAAAAATATGGCATGTCTAGTCACTGCATTTTATTTTATTTTTTTGAACCGTAAAGATAAATTTTATATAGAATAAGTTAGTGCAGAGTACATACCGCAAACAGAAGTATATGGTTAACAAACTTAATTTTCTTTGTATTGGAATAAACAAACTTAATTTTCTTTGTTTCGCTATCTCTTTATTCCCCTAAGACTAAGATACAAGAAGTGTATGGTTATCGTTTAGCTAGCTAGGATATATTCTGACAGATAAGGTTCAAGTGGATAGCTAGCTACTACTATCATTGAAATATCTCCTTTCGATATCATTTTCCAAATAATCTTGAATAGCTTAACTACAAAAATATCATAAAGAAAGTCTTCTTTAATAACATGCAACTGCTGTCCTGTTAGGTTTATGCATTCAAGTGCTGCTCCCTTCCAAGACAAAATAAGTTTATTTCCACTCTCCAGGAGTCCTGGACTCCAAGGCACAACCGGGGCCTGTAATCACTGCGAAACCGTTTGTTTCTTCTCCACATTAACAACAAGTTCAAGTATTTCTTAGAGAGAAAGGTTTAATTTTTTTGATTTTTCTTGAGGAAAATAGGTTAAAATGTATCGAATAAAAAGAAAACGACTCTCAAATAGCTTTCTTAACTAGTTAAAACCAGTTTTTAATTAGAACCCCATATGAATAACACGCTCCTGATTTTAGTTTTAGTAATTTGTTCATCTCTTGCTCTCTTTTTCTCCATGATTCTGCTATTGCTTTCATCACGTATGGAACACCATATAGAAACTAGCACCTGTGACCAAAGTTATTTTTTTTTTGTCTCTCTCTTTATCTTTGTACTCCAAGCTATTAGTTGTTGAGTTACTGTTTCAGATTGTATCCATTTCAGCTTGTAGCCTTTTAGGAAGTAGGTTCAGATTTTCGTTGCAAATTAACTTACAGTTTTTTGGTCTATTAGCCCTTGGATTTGAATTCTTAGACGTAAAAGACTTGTAAAATATGGCTGTCACTCAAAAAGACCAAATCCAAGTTTCATGGTTTTAATATCCTAAATTGGATATTTCACCCGATAGCGTAATTTATTTTTTAAGCATCTGACAAACATGCCCCTTAGACTGTTATGGACGTGACAAACGCACGTGCTTTGAGTTTGGACCACATAAACCTAAAAAGCTTCGTCTTTTAGCTCTATCCATCGTTTCTCCCACACCTTCTTATTCCTCCATTAAAACAGAGACAAAATTGAGTGAGGATCCACAAATCAGTTTTGAATTCCCATTTCAACACCAACCCAACATTCAAAATATCTCCTTTCCTAGATGTAACTAAAGATTTGTATTGACAAATATACAAGATGGTATTGATGGATTTATCTCATGGTTTATCAATGGAATTATGGGTCGATGAAATAAAACGAGTTTGTAACAAATTGGTTAGGAAGCTTTTGATTTATCTGTAGCCAATTTAAAATTCACTTTAACAAATTGGATGGGTCGATGAAATGGTGATTAGCTTTTGTGGTTACTGAATTGAGAATCTGTAAGTAATACTTGTACTTGTTTTAATTAGGTAGTTGTTGCATATTGTTTATAATTTGCTCCTGACGTGATTTGGATAAATTCACTTGGTAAAGCATTTGTCCAACACGGCGATTAAGAGTAGGCCATAATGATCTTAAGGTGTATTTTCTTCCTAGATCTATAAGGAATTTCGAGTGAAAGTTTTTCTTATGCAATCAGTAAAAAATAAAGAATTGTGTACTTTTTCTCGGTGATTATTAGGATAAACCTAAATTTATCCATGAAATACACGGGATACACATGAGTGCATAATGTATATTCTGAAAGGATAAGGATTTTTGTCCTGGTTGCACCCGAGTGCTTAATGTATATATATTTTTTAATATTTTATTGTTCTTTTTATTTTTCTTCTTTATTACTTTGTTAATACTTTGTTTTGGTTGATGTTTTAATGGAATGTGATGATAATGATAGTGGGCTTATTGCTCGAGATGATGAGCTAGTGATTTTGGTCGTGTATAATATATTACAAGTGATTTTTAGGATAAACTTATATTTATCCACGAAATACATAAGATGCACCTGAGTGCATAATGCATATTCATAGAAGAAATAGGTTTTAGACCAGGATGCACCTGGGTGCATCATGCATATTTTTTTGATTTTTGTAGAAAAAATGTTTTGGCCAGGTTGCACCTGGGTGCATAATGCATATTGTTATAAAAAATAAATTTTGGTCAGGTTGCACATGTGTGCATAATGATATTTTTATATGAATTAAATTTTGACCAAGTTGCATATGGGTGGATAATGCATATTTTTATATGAAATAAATTTTGGTCAGGTTGCACCTGGGTGCATAATGTATTCTCGGCCTAGCTTAATATATATATTATTTTTTTTTACGAATTTCATATCAACAATGGATCTTGTTTTGTAGAGATTTTCGAAACCTTTCCAAAAATATAAATTTTATTAGAATCCGACTTATATTCCGGAAGTTATAACTTTTCTCGCGATTAATTTTAATTGTAGAGAGAGAAACAGATAAGAAAAGGAATAAAGTTTAAAACAAAATATATATACGCCTAATATTTCCTATGTCTTTTTCACCCAAACCTATATTTTACAAGTCTATTGCTCCCACATCTTTATGGCCTATGGTCATATGACCCATTTTCCGAATTAACTTACTGTGAAAATGATGAGTTTCTAAAAGTCAAGATTATCTTTCCCCTTGGTGACAAAAGGCAGATGAGTTTCTAAAAGTCAAGATCTCCCCTATTGAGCTTATCAACAGTTGGTATTGCATTTTGAACGGCTTACCACTATTGTAGGTTATGGAGAATTTAGTGGTCTGGTTACTGTTCTATTTTTCTTTTAAATTATGCTACATATTCTTGGTGTTTTCGTGCTAAGGGTAAATTAATAAAAGGCCAAGCCGTCCATATAGGCATTATGTCCAGGAACAAAAGGGGATTAACCGTTTTTAGAGAATGATAGATGGCACATGAAAATCATTACACTAACTAAAAAGATTAGTACGGCGAAGGAGAGTATAGGGAAGCTTTTTGAAGGATGTTAAAAATATTGTTAATCAAAATGCTGGACATATTTTTAACATTTTAATACTCAATATCCTTATTCGCGATTGACATTGATGAAAAGAGATAACCGAAGGATAGAAATATATAAGGAACGTGAGCAAGCTATAGCTGCGATAAACACACGTCGTTAGTAGACGCTCTCTAGGAACCATTTCTTTCTTATTTTCCCCTTGCTCTTTCTTCTGGCTTCACGTGCGGTAACAACGAGAGAGCCAACGCACCCACCTATGCCTCGTCGCTCGCGTCTGAGCATATTTAAACATGGGGCAGGTTTATGCCACCTGTTTTACCGCCGACAAGTACATTTACACCGCCTGTGTTGCCGTCCCCCAACAAATTTGTACCGCCCGTGTTGCCGTTTCCGAGCAGATTTGTACCACCTGTGTTACTGCCGCCAAGCAGATTTGTCCCGCCAGTGTTACTGCTCCCAAGCAAATTCGTACCTCCTGTGTTGCTGTCTCCAAGCAAATTAGTGCCACCTGTGTTCTTATCCCCGAATAAGCCTCCTGGGCTGGCACCTCCGAGTAAGCCACCAGTGTTGGCCAGCAAATGCCTCTGTATAATTATAAATATTTGGTAAGTATGAAACGAAATTCCGATTTAGAATGCTAATTTTCATACATTAACATGATTTTTTTTTTATTATTGGCCGGATGGATGCAAGGTAATTTCAGTCGAATTATATGGTACGTAGGCTGATGAGTCTGATGTACGTTTGTGAGTATGATATCTCAGAAAAGTTTTTTACTACCATTGTTTCCCAAATATTAATGTGTTTCATCTTATGCATGTGACAAATAAGTTTTCTCAATATTTTTTCCTAACATGCCATGATTATTATAGGAAGATATACTTACTGCGTCGATAACCATTGACGCTATCGTCATTATCGTAACAAGAAAAAAAAAAGTAGCATAAAAGCTCTTCGCCATCTCTGATTATCTAAATGATCAACCTGATACAACTATATCGCTATCAAAGAGAAGATAACTTAATTGAATAGGTGATCGAGTGTATGAGATTTGGTAGTATTTATAAATAACAATTCCATTTCTGCTATTTATAGAACTTCTGTTTTGGTTCATTTGGAATAATGACGTACAATTCTTATTATTAATTGAAGAATAGGTAGGTATTATCCTTTGGATATGAAAAACAATATCTCTTCATAATAACGCTGAAAGATTCAAAGATGTATAAATGCATGAAATTCTACTTTAATGGCATGCAAACTGTTCACGCATGGGTCTAACGCAACTTACGTGACTTGTTTCCCTTCCACTCTCTCTGATGATGGCAAATGCTATACTAAATCAAATCATCATCACATGCAGGAGTCAATTCTCACACTATATTGATTGGACAAATATATCTTCTTCCTTATCACCTTGCGAATGAATATTTCCCACCTGGCTACGATGGGAGTGGTACCATGCTATGGATATGGGCACCCTCTAGCCCTCCTCAACTTGAACTTAGTTTAGGACAAGTATATTTTGTTGTGTCTTATCTACTTGTACATGATCGATGTAGTTATAGGAATTAGTTTTAATTCCTAGCCAAAATGCAATTACAATCATAACCATTCCATTCCATTCTCAATTTCTCAAATATTAATCCATGCTAGGCATGTCATTTGTTTGAAAAATGCGTGAATAGCTTCTAACTTCTCGGAAAATGTTTGAATTCTTGAATGTCGGTGAAGAGTTCTTATAAGAGCTCATTTGGTTTCGGTTTTAGTTTGGGCCATGTAATTAGTTCGCAAAGGATTAGTGGTTTCTCGGCCTTTTTTTCATATAACCGGATTTGTATCTTATCTCAGTTATCTGGTAAAACACTAGTGGACTCAATTTGATGATATTAAAAGTAATAAGAGCATACAAAATACAGTGGGGTCTTTTCTTGTGAAACTACGGTGGTGGTTTCACTATCTTATCTCACCTATAATCTTTGTAATGTCCCGTGAATGATGGGGCCATTTATCAGATAATGTTGATTATTTTTTTCGGATGTCATCTTCAGTGTATTTGTCTGTCAACTGGTTTGATGGGCCATTTTCATTATTTTCTTCAACTTTTTCTGTTTAGTATTTAGTTAGTTTTAACGTTGTGCCTTCTTCATTAACAATTTTAACGTGGTTCCTTTTCATTAATATTTTTCTTGTCTCTAGCCAGAACCAATTGGCCTGCTTGATCCTCTTAGTTTTCCATACTGTACAGTGTTACCTGCACCACAAATTAAGTAGGTGGCCAATATAGGGTTTGTTGTTGTTTTGTGTGTCGACTAGTCTGCTTAGTACTATTGCTAATGTATTCCTTTTCTTTCTCTATCTCTTCATTCTGTAAGTTGGTCTGGTTGCGTCAAAGATCATTGTTATCGTCTAAGGGTTTTTATTTTTGACAGATGAAATAATGATGTATAGGACACTTTTCGTTTCTAAGAAATGTTTGTCTCTAAGGATGTGTTTGATAGAATTTAATTTCATGGAATTAGTCATCTTTCCATAAACACGTTGTGCTTTTCTTCTGATTGCAAATTTATTTCCATGGAAATTTTGGCCTATTTATAAAAAAGCGTGGTATAAAATATGTTTTATACTTAATTCCAAACTGATAATCAAGAAAGCATGGTACATATGATTCAAAATATTGAGAACAACGATCAATTGATTTTATGTCCTCGTTGTGTGGATCCTGATTTGAGGATTGATATACCTCAAATAAATTGTTGAAAACACCTTAGAGCAATGTAATTCAACAATTAGCTCATCAATTATGGAAATGAGAAGTCTATCCTTGACAGTGATGTTGTTCAACCTCTTATAATTTGTTGGATCCGTAACAATGAAACTGCAAACATTAGATGAATCTGGTTGAACTGAAAATAATCACTAATCGAAAACAACAACTTGACACACGAGGACAGAGCCACCTGCTCAGCAAATTGTCCTTAACACATTAGTCCGCGGGTACTCTTCAAGAATGAGAGATGTTATAACCCATCAACGGAGATGTGTCCAGGATAGAACTGCCCGATATAGACTGTATAAGCACAATACAATCTACCCAATTACGAACTCAACAGCAAGGATTAGGAAGGAAGATATGCAACCACTGTTGCCGAAAAACAAAGTGAAAAGATGGAGAAAAGAAATAGAAAACATAGCCGCGTCTAGCACGCACTAAAAAGAGAAATTCGATTTTATATTTATAAGACAAAGTTGCTTCAAAATTAAGCTAGGTTTTGGTTTCCTTATAAAACACGTTTTATTTCTTGTAAAACAAATCAAAACCAAAATGGAATTCTCTCGTAAATAAAACACTTGTACAAAATATTCTTGGAATTAATTTCCTAAAGAAAAACTCGCCAAAAATAAATTCAAGTAGACACAAGACTTGGTGCATGGTATACGTGTATGTCGCATAGGTTGGAACAAGTATTCTTTCCCATGGGTTGGAACAAGTATTCTTTGCCCCACCGGTTCTACCCCCGTTTGTCAATATATCCGTAATACAATGATTATATAGTGGAACTCCTCTTTAGTTTTCCACAATATGGGACTAAAGGAACATTTCATTCACCCATAACATGAGTAAGTATCCTTAGACACTTAGGTCCTTAGATCAAACCACACCAAGACCAAAAATACTTTTATTAAAAACTCATTTTCTCCAACAATCCCCCACATGAATGAAATACCGTTAAAAATCAGAAATCAGAAAGCGAGAAATACCACTTTTAGGCAGAAGGTGTCCATGAGGTCTTGAACCTTTTCTTAGTGAGAAATTACCGAAACTACTTGATAGACAGTGAACGCAGTGTCTTGAACTTCCATCGTTTGGTGTCATTTGCGATAACAACCCCACATGATATCTCTCTAGGTGCTGCTAAGTTCGTGTCGTTTTTCCAAATTTGGCCCTGGACATATCCTGTTTCTCAGAATGCTCTAGAGAATCAAATCTCATATTCTCATAGGAAGCGGCCCCACTTCCTCATTTAGATAGGTGAGTTTCCATAAAGATTGTTACTGCTACACCCTACTTCAATCTTAAATTTAAACTATAGAACACATTAAGACTTCTTAAAAGTCATCCTTCACAAGCAGTCACACTATCACGTCTACACCATAGGGAAGGGACAGAGAATGAAATTCTCTGATATTGTGTTACCTTTACCCACCATAAATTAGTTGTCTCATTCGAAACCTTGATCTTGGGATCTCCAGTCAGCAAGGTTGAGTATCCTTCATGTCAAGTTTAATTATTGAGCTTAAGCCCCATCCCCTTCGATGCAATTCCAATTATCTCCTTGAAGAAACCTTTCGTCAAAGGTTACGCGATATTCTCTTTGGACTCTATCCAATCAATGGAATAACGCCGTTTAAGATTAGTAAGTTTTTAGCTTTATCCATTACAGCTAGGCTAACACAGTGTATAGATATATATAGCACATGCCTATGCTAGAGAGGAATGTCTTCTAAAAAGCATCTTAGGCACTCGCCCCCCTCTCGTTCTTTATCTAACGCAATACTCTCAGATTCCATAATGAATTGAGCAATATATGTCTGTTTGGAAATCTTCCAAAAACAAACCATCATGCTAGAGTGAAACCATATCCACTTCTAGACTTAGACTCCTCTGAGTCAACTATCCAGTTTGCATCATAATTCCCTCAAGGATAGCAAGATACCTTTCTGTCGATGGTGGATTTTAGATAAGGGGTAAAATCGTAAAACCCCATGACCTAGTGTTACCAGCAACACATTAACTACGAGCATTTAATTCAGGTGTCAATAATTAATGGGGGTATTTTTTCAAAATACCAAATTAGGGTTTTCGACACAGAACCCTAATTCCAAAACCAAGCCGCATACTGCGCACCACGGTAACGACGCCAAAACCAAGCCGCATACTGCGCACCATGGCAACGACGCCAAAACCAAGCCGCTATACAATTGTAGAGCCCGCAACTTGGCCAAAGTGTCCGTGCGTGCCATTGGCACATGCCAACATGCAACCACTAGACACTTTCTATTCCAAGTCGCTATACCACTATAGCGCCCGCAACTTGGGCAAAGTGGTCGTGCGTGCCATTGGCACATGCCAACACGCAACCACTAGCCACTTTCTATTCCAAGCCGCTATACCATTGTAGCGCCCGCGACTTGTACAAAGTGGTTGTGCGTGTCATTGGCACATGCCAACACGCAACCACTAGCCACATTCTATTCCAAGCCGTTATACCATTGTAGCGCCCGCAACTTGGCCAAAGTGGCGGTGCGTGCCATTGGCACATGCCAACACACAACCACTAGCCACTTTATATTCCAAGCCATTATACCATTATAGCGCCCATGACTTGGCCAAAGTGGCCGTGCGTGCCATTGTCACATGCCAACACGCAACCACTATCCACTCTCTATTCCAAGCCGTTATACCGTTGTAGCGCCCGCGACTTGGCCAAAGTGGCCGTGCGTGCCATTGGCAATGCCAACACGCAACCACTAGCCACTTTTTATTCCAAGCCGCTATGCCATTGTAGCGCCCGAAACTTGGCCAAAGTGGCCATGCATTCCATTGGAAATGCCAACACGCAACCACTAGCCACTTTCTATTCCAAGCCGCTATACCATTGTAGCGCCCGCGACTTTGCCAAAGTGGCCGTGTGTGCCATTGGAACATGCCAACATGCAACCACTAGCCACTTTCTATCCCAAGCCGATATACCATTGTAGAGCCCGTGACTTGACCAAAGTGGACGTGCGTGCCATTGGCACATGCCAATACGCAACCACTAGCCACTTTCTATTCCAAGCCGCTATACCATTGTAGCGCCCGCGACTTGGACAAGGTGGTCGTGCGTCCCATTGGAACATGCCAACATGCAACCACTAGCCACTTTCTATTCCAAGCCGCTATACCATTGTAGCGCCCGCGACTTGGGCAAAGTGGATGTGCGTGCCATTGGCACACGCCAACATGCAACCACTAGCCACTTTTATCCCCAACCTGCTAGCCAATTTCCAAGGAATTCCGTACATACCATTGGCACATGCCACACATGCACCACTAGCGACTTTGGCATTGCCATTCGCACTCAAAGTGCAACTTGCGGCCAAGGCATTCCGCACATGCCAAATGCTCCACCAAGCGACTTTGGCATTGCCATCCGCTCTCAAAGTACAAATCGCGGCCAAGGAATTCCCCACATGCCAAATGCTCCACAAAGCGACTTTGGCATTTCCATCCGCGCTTAAAGTACAACTTGCGGTAGAGATATCCCGCACATGCCGCAACGCTTCACTAACAACTTTAGCATTGCCACTTGCACCCACTCTCGAGACATCAACACAAACTGGGGGATGCTTTCTTGGGGTTTTGGTTTGGCGGTCACAGCGTGCAGCGTACACTACGCTCGCAATAAAGCAAGGCGTGCAAGGAATGAATACGGTGAATTAAATAAGGAAATTTATGGTGAAAACGTTTTCACCATAAAGCCAACGGTTTCCACCTCCTCTGTTTTAATTGACACATTTACTCAATTCCTTAATGAGGCCAGGGTACGTTCAATCTCACTTGTATAAATAGGTTTCACCTATTCTACCAAAACAGACAAGTCTTGGTCAGGCAAAATACAACACTATCAGATAGCAACTTTGCAAGCTCTCTCAAAAGATTCCATCACTAGCAAGCTTCCGCAAGCTTCTACACTTCTGATACAAGTCGAGATACTACCTAGCCAGAACTCTCTGGTATCATCACCCTTCTTATCTATCCTCCCCAAATCAACCCTTCTCCTCCACTTTGTGATAGAAGCAAATCTGGAACGGCCATCTTCTTGGTTTAGGCCAGATTTGTACAGATTAATATCTCGAATCAAAAGTGCTCACGTGAAGCACATTTGTATAAGGGTTTAAATCAGTCTCTCCACCATCGAATTTACCAAATTCGGCAGAGACGATTTTCTTTCATAAACAATTGGCGACCACAGCGGGAGTTTCAATCTCTCGGTTACAAAAACTGATCTTTAGTTCAAAATCTGGTTTACCATTCGCTCAACATGGTAGAACTAAGATCTGGGTCCACGACAAACTCTAAAGGCGCCAACATAAAAACTGCCCCTAGCACAAATGCTCCTTCCACCAATGCCTCTGCGTTACCTGCCGATCTTGGCAGCATGGAAAGTACCCCTCCAAGTGTTACACCTCCTGTTACCAGGGCAACTTCCGTTCCAACTGTCTCTGCACTGTCCTCCAACTCAAACAGCACTGAGGGCATCCCTTCAGGTGTCACGCCGCTAGTCACCAGGGCTCATGCTTCCGTTGCCACCACTAGTGTTTCGGAAGGCATGACGCCTCCAATCACCACTCGAGCCACAACATCTACTCAATCGCCGGGGCGAGATAACAGAGGAGGCAAACCTTATTTCACAATCACGGATTTGATGGAAAGGAAAGAGGCTCTAGCCAGGGCTCAAATGGATATGGTTTCAACCCAAAAGGAGGTGCTCATATTCCTCAAAGCCTTGACGGAGAAAATTCCATGGGAGCCACGATGGCCTAAATCAAGAGAAAATGCTTCCGACAACCTTGATGCTAATATCACACCCCCAGGAGGGATACGCCATACAGCGCCAAGGTCAAGCGCTCCCAATGATCTTGGAATTGGCACCGCAACTGAGCACACCAACGCAAGCGGGGAAATCCGAAATAGGAACCCAGTGGAAGGAAATCGCCCACTGGATTTCGTAACACGTGAAGACCTGGAACGACTCCTACAAAACTGAATCAAGAACGACACAGACGTACATCAACACCAACCTCCTTATCCAATTGAAATCCAGAGAATTCCCCTCCCAAGAGGATACTCATCCCCTCAGTTCTCCTTATACGACGGAACCGACAACGCAAGGGAACATGTCTCACGATTTCTAGAGGCTCTAGGTGAGAACGAATACAACCATGTTCTCCGCCTGCGAGAATTTTCGAAGTCACTCACTGGAAGAGCGTATACGTGGTACAACTGCATCTCCCCAGGCAGCATCCGCGATTGGGGTGAAATGGTTACGTCCTTTTACAAGAAGTATTTCTTTGTGTCCGAGCAAGTTACTCTCTCGGATCTGGGAAGAATGTTCCAACATAATGACGAATATCCAAATGATTTTGTCAAGAGATTCAGAATTCAAGCACTGGACTGCCACGACCCGGGTGCGACTGAGCAGCAACTAGTAAATTCGTGCAACAATGGCATGACTCCCATCTATCGGGCTTTACTGGAAAACTTACGATTCCAAACCTTCTCCGAACTCCAAGAAGTTGTTAAACGATCATCCACGACATCTCCAGCCCTGTTGGAAAGAACTAGGCTTCCTAGAAATGAAGATACACGAGAAGTTTGAAGAAGCCCGCGTTTTCTCAACAAGCCATACACTACCGGCCCCTCCTCCGTGAGCGTGGTGGACGAAAAGGGAAAGAGGAAAACACCTCCAACGGATAAACACCATGGGCGCACAGCTCCAGCACGAAGGGAAGCCCCGTGAAAGGCCCCAAACAAGCTTTCTTAATGTCGCCCTGAAGCCATAGGAGACGACTCGGACTTCCCATTTTCGATCGAGAAAGTAATCGAACTTTTGGAAACATGGGTCCAGGATGGTGTCATCAGGATACCGGCTCCTCGGCACCCACCTACTGAAGAAAAGATGGCAAATCCTAGATTTTGTCACTACCAAAGATTCGTCAGTCATCCAACCAGCGACTGCAACAGGTTGAAAAGCATTTTAAAAGAAATGATAGAGGCAGGGAGTTACGACTAAGGAATGAAGGAGTACATAGAGATCCGCTTCCCATAAGAAACTGTGAAATCTCTGGGGACTCCACACACGAAACAGTGCAGTCCATGATGCAGCACATATGCGAAATCCTCTACTTTTCCAAGGAACAACGTCGAGACGCTTTCGCATCCCTCAACCACATAGTATCTGGGAAGCGACTCCACTCTGCCATAAAACACTCACCTGAGGAACAGATCTCGCCAGGCGTTCCTACCGAGAAGCTCAACTGGGGAGTTCTCACCCTGGACCGTTTAAAAGATGCCGAGTTCGAAAACACGCTCATTGATGCAGCCTCAGAGTTCAACATTGTTACGTTCAGGGCCCTGAAAGTGGCAGGAGTAACAAAACAAGAGGCCACTCACTCCCCATCGGCTATCAAAGACCACGAGGGGAATCACCTGCATGCGCTTGGCTACGCTAATCTTGGGATCAACACAGGAAATATCACGACGCGCGAGACTTTCCACATTGTCAAGAATCTAAATTACGACATGGTTTTGTGGCGCTCGTGGGTACTCGACAACAAAACGGAATTAGGAGCATCACCCTTGCCCGTGTCAACGCCAGAGAGGGTATCCAAAAGGCCAGATAACTTGATACCCTGTCAATAACTTACTGGCAATACTCTACTACCAGTAAAGGAGCCGCCAAATCCACCTGCCAAACTCCAAACTCAATTAAGCCTGACTAAGACGATCTCTTTATCACCAACCATTTCTCACCGCAACCCGCCCTGGGGACTCGACACAGTTGTCTAGCACAACACTGTCAAGAGATGTTAATGGAACGCCGAACCTTTTAAGCGTTTCACCAGAGATCTGAAAGACGCCCTGGAAGACTGCGGGAACAACTACCAGGCGATTGTACTACAACCCAATCCTTTCCAGATATGGTATATAGTAATCATAGCTGCCTCATTTCAAGTCAGAAAGATGACTGTGAAGATACCGAGTCGGAAAAGTTCTCCCGAAGAAGAGGAAGATGAAACATACTTAGTAGCCGACATCCTCTTGAGTGGCTATTGCAAACTTATCAACACGGATAAACTAGAAGGCATAGTGATCCATTCACGCTGGTTGGAGGCTGCCAACATATGAAAGGTCAAGATATTCAATTTCCTAACACATGCTCCTCAATACCTCTTTAGCAATTTTCCTTTTCACAACTACAGTAAAACCTCTATAAAAGAATACTCTATAAGGGAATAAACTCCATAAATGAATAAAAAAATTGATCCCAATTAGGCTTAATCTTTGTGAAATTTACCTCTATATAAGAATAAACTCTATATAAGAATAATTTTATATGGTCCCAATAATATTCTGAAACAGAGGTTTTATTGTACTATGTATTGCTTCAGGATGGATGCATCACTTACATTCATCCAGCAAAATTTCAACTGTCGCTCCCGTTGGGCAATCTAATATATCCTCTCCAGTGAAATAAAATAACCCTTTTTTTCCTTGAAAATTTCTCAAGATCAACCAAAAATTCAAAACCCGTTACCCCAAAAAAAAAAAAAAAGCAAAACAGAGAAGAGATAATGGTTATCTTTTCGGCGGAACTTTCAAGCTCGCAAATTATTACAAGACCAAGCCACGGAGGATCAGCACAAGGTACAATGAAAGGAAAATTGCAAGATATTAAAGGGCGACTAGGCCTCAAGAGAAACAAAAGAAAGGAGATCTGCCTCGTTAAGATTTCTTCCTGCACTTCCCCCAGAAATCCTCCGAACAACAAAGGTTCCACATAGAATACACGTCAACAGCAGCAACGGCCCATGTTTCCCATCCAGATGCTTTTCCAGCAGTGCCAACCAACGCTTATTTCCCCTTCATCTTCGATGTGGATTTAACGTGCGCAATCATGATTCCTCCGACAGCACTAATGCCATCAACAAAGTTTTCACCAAGATTCTTCTCAGCAGCTCCTACACGAAAATCACTTGACTCGCTCATGTCAGAATCCATGGGAACCTGTGCTTTTTTGCGTACCTCACCCTGAGGAACAAAAGGGATATCTTGGATGATGGCTCTAATCTCGCAAAGTAATGAGCCGATCCTTCCCAACGACTCTTTGAAAGAAGATCTAGCCCCATTAATCCTATGATGCTTCTCGGAGAAACCAACAATGCCATTGCCATTGTCACCATGGGATGACATTGCAAAAGTATGAAAACGGTGTAGTCGCCTCACTATACGACCAGTAGAGATGGAGAAGACAACGAAATATTGCCAGCAATATTTATGTAAGAAGGAAGGGCGCGCTTCATGGCTGTAACGGCCCTAGGAAATCGCACATCAATAAAGGATCCCCAATCATAGTCGTGCACAAAGAAGGTAATTCAACTCATAAGGAAATTTTTCATCAAGCGATTATTCTTCCCTCGGTTGAACCGGACCCACCGTCTAGCATGCTCAATTTGCCAACTCGCGCCAACTTTCCAAAATTTACGCCGGTCCCACCAATCACGCCGACCTGTCAATGTTTCCCAAGTTGCACCAGTTATCACGTCCGTCTCCCACCGGCCCCGCTAATCAGCACGCCCAGTTTCTCAACTCGCGCCAGCAGCTCAATGCTTCCCAGCCGTCCATTTCCGCCAAATTATGCCAACCTCCCGCTCCATGCAAAACTTCCAAGGAAGAGGATTCTGAATCGAGTCCGCATCTCAGAAAAAAGGTCAGATAAATCTCCTGTTTCTCTTTCAGATCTTGTCTTGGAACCATCGTATGCTTACCTCGTAACAAAGCTCCTGTTCCGATCTAAACATGGGACTTAATGTCGATGGTGGATATTAGATAAGGGGTAAAATCGTAAAACCCCATGACCTAGTGTTACCAGCAACACATTAACTACGAGCATTTAATTCAGGTGTCAATAATTAATGGGGGTATTTTTTTAAAATACCAGATTAGGGTTTTCGACACAGAACCCTAATGCCAAAAACAAGCCGCATACTGCACACCACGGCAACGACGCCAAAACCAAGCCGCATACTGCGCACCATAGTAACGATCCCAAAACCATTGTAGCGCCCGCAACTTGGCCATAGTGGCTGTGCGTGCCATTGGCACATGCCAACACGCAACCACTAGCCACTTTCTATTCCAAGCCGTTATACCATTGTAGCGCCCGCAACTTGGCCAAAGTGGCCGTGCGTGCCATTGGCACATGCCAACACACAACCACTAGCCACTTTTTATTCCAAGCCACTATACCATTATAGGGACCGAGACTTGTCCAAAGTGGCCGTGCGTGCCATTGGCACATGCCAACACGCAACCACTAGCTACTTTCTATTCCAAGCCGCTATACCATTGTAGCGCCCGCGACTTAACCAAAGTGGACATGCGTGCCATTGGCACATGCCAACAAGCAACCACTAGCCACTTTCTATTCCAAGCCGCTATACCATTGTAGCGCCCATGACTTGGACAAAGTGGCCGTGCGTGCCATTGACACGTGCCAACACGCAACCACTAGCCACTTTCTATTCCAAGCCGGTATACTGATGTAGTGCCCGTGACATGGCCAAAGTGTCCGTGCATGCCTTTGGCACATGCCAGCACGCAACCACTAGCCAATTCCCATTCCAAATCCGTTATACCCTTGTAGCGCCCGCGACTTGGCCAATGTAGTCGTGCGTGCCATTGGCACATGTCAACACGCAACCACTAGCCACTTTTATCCCCAACCTGCTAGCCAATTTCCAAGGCATTCTGCACATGCCACACATGCTCCACTAGCGACTTTGGCATTGTGATACGCACTCAAAGTGCAACTTGCGGCCAAGGAATTCCGCACATGCCATTGGCACTTGCCAAATGCGCCACCAAGCGACTTTGGCATTGCCATCCTCACTCAAAGTACAAATCGCGGCCAAGGCATTCCACCCATGCCATTGGCACATGCCAAATGCTCCACCAAGCGACATTGGTATTGCCATCCGCGCTCAAAGTACAACTTGCGGTCGAGATATCCCGCACATGCCACAATGCTTCACTAGCAACTTTGGCATTGCCACTTACGCCCACTCTCAAGACATCAACACAAACATGGGATGCTTTCTTGGGGTTTTGGTTTGGCAGTCACAGCGTGCAGCGTACACTTCGCTCGCAATAAAGCAAGGCGTCCATGGAATGAATACGGTCAATTAAATAAGGAAATTTATGATGAAAACGTTTTCACCATAAAGCCGACGGTTTCCACCTCCTCTGTTTTAATTGACACATTTACTAAATTCCTTAATGAGGCCAGGGTACGTTCAATCTCACTTTTATAAATAGGTTTCACCAATTCTGCGAAAACAGACAAGTCTTGGTCAGGAAAAATACAACACTATCGGATAGAAACTTTTCAAGCTCTCTCAAAAGCTTCATCACTAGCAAGCTTCCGTAAGCTTCTACACTTCTGATACAAGTCGAGATACTACCTAGCCAGAACTCTCTGGTCTCATCACCCTTCTTCGCTATCCTCCCCAAATTAACCCTTCTCCCCCACTTTGTGACCGAAGAAAATCTGAAACGGCCATCTTCTTGGTTTAGGCCATAGTTGTACATATTGATATCTCGAATCAAAAGTGCTCACGTGCAGCATATTTGTTTAAGGATTTAAACCATTCTCTCCACTATCGAATTTTCCAAATTCGGCAGAGGCAATTTTCTCCCATAAACACTTTCATAAATCAAATAAAAGGTAATAGAGTATTTTTAGGTACCATAATACTCTACTCAGTGCATCTGAATGCTCTTGCTATGGAATACAATTATATATACTTAACTTACTCACAATATAGGCAATGTATGGACTCTTACAGTTCATAAAATTCATCATACATCCTATAACTCTTGAGTATTCAAGTTAAGATACTCCACTACCCTTATTTTTCTTGAGTCGACAAGAATAATCGTACGGAGTACAGGAAGGCTTGCAATCAGACTGATTGTATCTCTTAAGCACAATTCAACATAATAAGAATGACTAAGACTATAAAAGTTTGATTATCTTCTAATCCTCATCCCTAAGATTACGTCAAAAGGGCCCAAGTCTTTCAAGTCAACGTTCTCATCCAATACATACTTTTAGTGGAATTAATCACATCTATGTTTGTATGAAGTATAATCATATCATCAACATAGAAGCATACAATCACACATGCATCCTTAACAAGTAATTTAAAAATATACTTACTTTTCAAAATTCACTAACTTAAATCCACTACTTATTATCACATGATAAAAATTTCATGTTACTGTTTACGTTCTTATTTGAAAACCATACAAAGATTTGTTCAACTTACAAACTTTGTCTTCAAAACCTTTCACTATAAATTCCTCAGGTTGGTCTATGTAAATTTCATTATCTAATTCACGGTTTTAGAAAAGCTGTCTTAACATCCATCTGATGTATCTCTAAGTTTTTTGAGGCAGCAATAGCAATTAGCATCTCAAAGGAAGTAATTATTGTCATAGGTGAATAAGAATCAAGGAAATATACAACTTCTTTTAGTTTATAGCCTTTAGCTACCAACCTATCCTTATTTTTTTCCACAGTTCCATCTACCTTATGTTTCCTCTTAAAGACTCATTTACATCATATGATCTTACTCCCTAGAGGTAAATTAATAAGCTCTCAATTATGGTTATGACGGACTGAGTCCATTTCACTAAATGAATCTTCTTACTAGAATGGGGTTTCAGTAGATGTCAAGGATTCTTTACAAGTATGGAACTCAGACTAAGCTAGGAATATTATGAAGTCAGGTCTCTAAGAAGTTTCAGTTCGAATCCTTTTACTTATCCTAGGATCAACGCTACTTCATCTTCTTTCGAATGTATATTATGACTAGTTGAAAGACATCTAGGGGATCAACAACACATCCCTAAGAAGAGACAGGTTTCAAAGTAAACATGTTCAAAGAACTCAACATCCCTAGACTCCATAAAAATATTCACACCAATGTCAGAAATAACATAACTTAGAACCAAAAAAATATGCAATAGGAAACTCAAGATATCTTATCTAAACACCCCCATATTTTGACGTATGCATAAGAAGGTTGTCTATCTTTACATAATCATATGAAGTTTTCACTGATCCATTAAAGATTACTCTAATCAGGATATAACAAAACTAGAGGACGACTACCCCCCACAAGTTGGCGGTAAATTCTTTAATCAACATGACATAAATCATCTCCTTCATGGTTATGTTCTTACATTTAACTATACCATTAGACTATGGTGAATAAGGAGGTGCGATCTCATGAATAATACCATTTAACAAGTAAAATTCTCCTCTATGAATTTCATACTCTCCATCATGTTTAGACCTAACCAATTTAGTGGTAAAATATACTTTGCTTTCAATTTTCAAGTTTATACTCTTAACGCTTTTAAAGAATCATCCTTCCCCCTAAGCAAGTATATAAGAGAGTACCTCGTACAATCATCTATGAAAGTTACAAACCACCTTTTACCACCTTAGTTTGGGTTGAAGTCTTTTAAACTAGGCCTAACTAAATTAATTCTAAGGGCTTAGAATTACTCTAAACATTTTTGCTAAAAGGTTTTATAGAATATTTTGATTCTACATAGATTTCACTTTTGTGTTCAAAGTCCAAACTAAATTTTGGTAAGCATTCTATGCTAGCCAGTTTATGCATTGACTTTTAATTTTACGGTTCCAAGTCTACCATGCAAAGCAATCAAAGACACACAAAAAAAAGCACAAGAATCAACTATGCTCACTTCATCATTTTTTTCCATTAAGCTTATATAGACCAAAAGTTCTATAACTCTTGCCTAAAAAATCACTTCCTATTTACAACAAGTCTTCCAGATTCAACTAATTTTCTTAAATCTTTTACCATCTACAACAGAACAAGATACAAGATTTTTGCATATGCTCGGAACATGAAAACTTCATTCAATGTGAGAATATTACAGATATGAACTTCTTCTTGACCTTTCCGTTTTATGCATCCTCTGTTGCAAATGAGTTACTCATACAGAGTTTCTAAACATCCTCTATCCTCTGATAGAAGGTAAACAGGTCTCTGTTTCAAAAAACATGTTTGGTGGCTCCAGAGTCCACCCACCAATCTCTCACAATGGTTATTAGAATAACTTCCGACATCATGCTATTGAAATCATTCTAGTTTGTTTCAACTAAATTAGCATTAACTTTCTACTTATTAAGGTTTCTATGTTGTCTATAATTTACTTCCAGATGGACAGGAATTTCACAAACATAACAGTCACCCTTAATTAAAGTAATACCAGATTCAGGCTTATGAAACATACCTTTCTTGTGAAGACCACGCCTACAGCTGTGTTTGATGTGCTCACCTTTGTCAACTTTGGAATATTTTTTTTCAACCACATGCTCATATTATCCATGTCCCTTACAGATGATACATATTTTTCCCACTGCATAATACTCTTCCACATAAATCTTATTACCAAATTCAACCATACTGACCTCTCTAGTTGTTTATAGGTGAAAATAGCTTCTGCTAATTTTGGTAATTGCAGATGTGAAGATGAAAAAATGTTTAAACCCTAAACAAATGTACTGAAAGGGAGTACTTTCAAGTTCGAGAGATCAATCTGTACAAGTTCGGCCTAAACCAAGAAATGGTCGTTCCAGACTTGCTTCGGTCACAAAGAGGAGGAGAATGGGTTGGTTTTGGGGAGGAAAGCAAGGAGACTGTGAGACCAGAAGAGTTGATTTTGGGAGAGCAATTGGGTTTCTACAACTTGTTTTCAGAAAAGTAGGAGAGCTCACGAGGAGAGCTATCCAGTAAGTATTCTGAGTATTGTCTTGTCCGAATGAACTTGTCGTCAAATAGAAATAGGTAAAACCTATTTATACAAGTTGTAGTAGAAACGTACCCAGGTCTCATTAAGGAGTGAGGAGTAAATGGGAGGAGGTGGTAACCGTATGCATGGACTTGATTATTCCATAAAGTGGTTAACCCATGAAATTGATTTTCATGAAACTGTTAACGTTATGGAATTGATGTTCCATAAGGTTGTTAACTCACGGTTTTATTTCCCATGAATGTTTTCCCACATAACTCCCATATTTACTAGGCGCCTCACTCTTATGACACTTATTTATGAGGGGCGTAGTGTACGCCGCACGATGTAGACCACCAAACCAATACCCAAAAAAGATCCCCCAGTATGTGTTGATGTCTCGAATGTTCTTGGAGAACATGTAATACGTTGTTGTGGCTTGTAAAGTCGAGTTCGGGGAACTTGCTAGCCTGGTGACCTTCAATGGTCGAGATTTTGTATCTTGAGAGGTGTGTTGCGCGCCTTAGTTTTGGTAGTGAGGGCCATCGTGGTGGCGCGACCGGGTTGGCATGCCATCGGCCTTGCCGGGTTTTGGACCCAAAAGTCATGAGGTGACTTTAGACGACCAGGATTCGTTCCTGGGTTTGAAGGTTGGCCGATGCCTTTTGTTTTGGTGGCCGTGTAGGGAAGGCGCGACCAAGGTGTAGTTTAGACTTGGCACGTGAGGCCAATGGTCTTCTATGGGCGTATGGCATGGCTGGGGCCAAGGAAAGGGGCGCTTTGCTTGGCATAGTGTGACTAGCATAGCTAGGGCCAAGGCATGGGTATTTGGCTTGGTGCGGCTAGCTTGGCTAGGTGCGGTTTTGGCTTGGCGTGTGGGGCCAAGGGAATCCATGGGCGCATGGCGTGACTAGCTTGGGCTAGGTGCGTTCCCAAGTTAAGGTTTTTGGGACAAAGTCGTGAGGGGACTTTAGGAGGCCAGGATTTGCTCCTAGGATTGAAGAGTAGCCATTGATGTGCGCCTTTGTTTTAGAAACCCTAATTAGCGCCCTTCACTAGAATCGTTGTAGAATTCTAGTAAGGACTCGGATTTTGACGGTCCGACCCTCAAATCAACCGGAAAAGAATTTCCTATTTCCTTTTGCGGGGATATTTAGGTTTTGAACTCGTTCGGGAGGAGAAAACATCCCGAGAGCAAAACTGAGGAAGAATTCAGGAGGGATGGCGGCATGGCCAGGCTATCATGGCATGCTTGGCGCAACTAGGTTGGCATGGCATGCCTTGGAGTGGTTTGGCACATGGGGCCAAGGGTTTTCCATGGTCGCATGGCATATCTAGATTTGGTTAGGCGCGTGACCAAGCTAGGGTTTTTGGGCCAAAGTCATGAGGTGACTTTGGGCGGCCAGGATTTGCTCCTGGGTTTGAAGGGCAACCGTTAATTGGTGCATGCTTTCTCTTTAGTAGCCGTGGGGAAAAGCCGGCAGGGTGGTGCGGCATGGCAGGACTGGCTTGGTTAGGTGCGTGACCAAGCCAGGATTTTGGGGCCAAAATCATGAGGTGACTTTGGGCCGACGGCTTGGATTTTCTCCTGGGATTGAAGGGAAACCGTTGATTGTTGCATGCCTTCACTTTAGTAGCCATGAGGAGAAGGCCAGCATGGTGGCGCGGATAGGGTCTATGGCGCGGCATATTTGGCATGACGCGACTAGCTTGGTTAGGTGCGTGACCGAGCTAGGGTTTCAGGGACAAAGTCATGAGGTGACTTTGGGCGGACAGGATTTGCTCTAGGGATTGAAGGGCAATCGTATATTGTTGCATGCCTTCACTTTGGTAGCCGTGAGGAGAAGGCCAGCAGGGTGGCGCGACTGGGGGCTACGGCGTGGCATATTAGGCATGACGCGACTAGCTTGGTTAGGTGCGTGACCAAGCTAGGGTTTTGGGGACAAAGTCATGAGGTGACTTTGTGCGGTCAGGATTTTCTCCTGGAATTGAAGGGAATCTGTTGATTATTGCATGCCTTCACTTTGGTAACCGTGAGGAGAAGGCCAGCAGGGTGGCGCGACTGGGAGCTACGACGCGGCATATTTGGCATGACGCGACTAGATTGGTTAGGTGGGTGACTAAGCTAGGGTTTTGGGGCCAAAGTCATGAGGTGAATTTGGGGGCCAGGATTTGTTCCTGGGATTGAAGGGCAACGGTTGATTGTTGCATGCCTTCACTTTGGTAGTCGTGAGGAGAAGGCCAGCAGGGTGGCGCGGCTAGAGGCTACGGCGCGGTATATTTGGCATGACGCGACTAGCTTGGTTAGGTACGGCTGAAATGATATTCCATTGGCACAAGGGCGCGGATAGCATGGTTGGCATGCTTTGGCGCGGTTGGGTGTGGCTGGCATGATTTTCCATTGGGACACGAGATGTGGCAAGAATAGCTAGGGCCATGGCATGCTGCGATTGGCATGGTGCGGCTAACTTGGGCTAGGTGTGGCTGGCATGATTTTCCATTGGCATACGAAATATGGCTAGTATAGCTATGGCCATGGCACGCTGCGATTGGCATGGCGCGGCTAACTTGGGCTAGGTGTGGCTGTCATGATTTTCCATTGGCACACGAGATGTGGCTAGCATAGCTAGGGCCATGGCACGCTGCGATTGGCATGGCGCGGATAACTTGGGTTAGGTGTGGCTGGCATGATTTTCCATTGGCACACGTGAGAATTAGGGCATGGTTTGTCTAACCCTAATTTGAAAAATATACCCTGGTGATTATTTAGAGACACACTAAAGGCTTTTATTTAATGCGTCTAGTAAATGCATGTTTTAAATGTCTACTAGGGCTTAGTGTTTTACGATTTTAACCCTATACTAAAACCCACCATCAACACCAGTTTAAAGTCATAGACTTTGTTCGTACTCTGACTCAGAAATCGGTAATCTCTCAATCACCGAAACACTTGAAAAAAAAAAACCCCTCTTCAAACACCATGCATGTAGTTTAGTACTTTTCCTCTAACGCAAACCACAAATAATAACCTTAAAATTATCCTCCAAATAATTCAGTTAAGCTTTGCCTAACTCTAATTATCCAAAAAAAAAATTTCACGTCCATCGTTATTTAAAACCTCGTAAAATTGTTTCAGTAAAAAAATCATCTAGCTTATGTTTACCCAGAAAAATAAATAACATAAAATCCTTCGACTTAAATTTTTATGGTCTTTCTACATCTCTTTCATCATTACAGAAAAGGTATTATTGTGTTAAGATTGTTGGATCCGTAACAATGAAATTGCAAACATTAGATGAATCTGGTTGAACTGAAAATAATCACTAATCGAAAACAGCAACTTAACACACGAGGACATAGCCACCTGCACAGCAAATTGTACATAACACATTAGTCTGTGGGTACTCCTCAAGAATCAGAGATGCTATACCCCATCAACGGAGATGTGTCCAGGATAGAACTGCTTGATATAGACTGTATAAGCACAATACAATCTACCCAATTACGAACTCAGCGACAAGGATTAGGAAGGAATATATGCAACCATTGTTGATGAAAAACAAAGTGAAAAGATGGAGAAAAGAAAAAGAAAACATAGCCGCGTCTAGCACACACTAAAAAGAGAAATTCGATTTTATATTTATAAGACAAAGTTGCTTCAAAATTAAGCTAGGTTTTGGTTTCCTTATAAAACACATTTTATTTCTTGTAAAACAAATCAAAACCAAAATAGAATTCTCCCGTAAATAAAACACTTGTACAAAATATTCTTGGAATTAATTTCCTAAAGAAAAACTCGCCAAAAATAAATTCAAGTAGACACAAGACTTGGTGCATGGTATACGCGTATGTCGCATGGGTTGGAACAAGTATTCTTTGCCCCACCCGTTCCACCCTCATTTGTCAATATATCCATAATACAATGGTTATATAGTGGAACTCCTCTTTAGTTTTCCATAATATGGGACTAAAGGAACATTTCATTCACCCATAAAATGAGTAAGTATCCTTAGACCCTTAGGTCCTTAGATAAAACCACACCAAGACCAAAAATACTTTTATCAAAAACTCATTTTCTCCAACATAATCCACACAATATATACATGAATTATCCTTTTTTTTCAACAAAAAGATTGGAGATGCAAAAGGAATATGGCTATGTTGAATAACACCAGCATGAAGCATCTCTTTGATTAGTTGATCTACCCCCCTTTCTAAATATATGGACACTTGTAGGATCTTAAGATAATGGTTGCGGAGTTTGGTAACAAGGGAACTAAGTGTTTAAGAGACTCATGATAATGTTAAACATTTTTATTAAAGAGTATTTGAGCCTGTTAAGTTTACTGGAACAGTTGGTGAAATGATTTGCAAATCGTAAGGTTAGTTAACGAGTCAAGGTGCCATGATTTGTGAACTGAGTTCGACAACCTTACTCGGCTCGAGAACTCAGATGGACATAGTTTTCCAACCGGGTTCGCCAACCTTTCAGTGGTTTATGAACTCAGATAGACACGGTTTCCCAACTGGGTTCACCAATCTTAACCCTTTTATACCGTGAGCAGAAATATCAAAATTTCATGAATTTCTCTCTTTGATGTTTGAAACATTCCCAAATGATAAAATCACTTATATGGCGATTTTTCAATTGATCCAAAAATTAATTCTCAAACAATAAATTGTCTTGAACTAATATTATTAAGTACCTTTGCACATCTATCTTAGAATCATATTTCGAGATTTTTAACAAGACAAGCTTGGCTCGAAATTTCTTTTTAGTAAAGCTAGTTGAAGTCATAAGACATAATTTAAATATAAGAATGCTAAGAGTAAGTAAAATAGAAGGGTTCAGTCTTCACATACTTGATACAAAAGTTCTTCAAATATCTTCGTCGATCTTCAGTCTTTGCGGGTGATGTCTGATACGCAACTACCAAATTCTAACCTAATCAGACTTGACTTAGTAGACTAGAAATCAAGAAATAGTGATCATCTAATATTTAAAACAAGCTTGACATAGCAAAACTTGTAGGTTCAACCAAGCACTCCTCTAACAATTAGTGGAGTAGGTTCAATAATCCAATTCAGAAAAATTTCTAAAGCACTATGAGTAAAGCTTGATATGATGTCAGTATTTATCTATAATGAGATTTTGTGCTTCTAAATGAGTCCTGGAATTCAAATTGTGTTACCCGAGATATTGTCTGTACAAGCATGCAAAGATATCTTCATGTCAGACTCGACACGTGATTCTACAACTTCCTCAAAGAGCTCATCCTCTTTATATTCAATTTGTTCAACTTCTTAACCTTCAACTTGCAGCATATAAAGGTGTTATTTTCCCTTGCAAAATTGACCATGTTTGTAAACCTTGTCGCAATTATAGACCTCGTCCTTCTCACGGTGCATGCTCAACTTCTCCAAAGTAATTCCTTATACGGGTGGTCCGGGAGTTTGAGATTTTGATTGGTTATTTAAATAAGTTTTGGTTGTAATTAATAGTGGTGGTGTGTAACCCATGTAACCCGATAATGCTTTGTGTTTATGTAGGACACTACTGCCAATTTGCAAGACTATATATTATTAATATTGTGATTATTCCTTGTGCGTCTGCACCTGCTTAGAGGCTTGTAAATGAAAAAAAGGGATAGAAATACGGTTCGAAAAGAAAACAGCCAAACATAATGCAACATAATAATTTCATTCTAAATCAAATATCCCTCATCAATCAATGTTCTTACACATTTATACTCTCACAAACGTTATATGGGATCAGCCTCTCTCTCGGCGACAAGTGTTGCAATCTAAACTACCCTCAAATTAAACAACCAACAAAAATAAATACTACTCACACATGGAAATGGGTCCCTGCCCGAAGGGATTAGGATGGGGCCACTATTGGGCCTATCATGAGGAGATGTGCGAGAGGACGGTTTTCTCGGGGTGTTTTTGCACTGTCTGTTAAGACCTTTTTCTCATTTATTAGGTATTGGATAAGGGCTACCACAACATAAGGGTGCCCGGGTACATAACTAAAAGTTTGGGATTTTTGTTATCATTATAAGAAATAAAAATATTTGAAATAGTTTTTTGGCCAAACTAGCGGTCTAAATGAAAATGATAATCCTTTTTTTTTCTTCTCTCGTAATACCATATCTTCTGCAATCGTATTTTCCAAATAATTATCTAAAACTTCTCTTTTTCCATCTTCTTCATCTCCAAACATAGATTTGCTCGGATTTATCTGAGATATCAGATTTTCCGAGTAGATTTGGGTTTGTGTAGTTAGTTTTTAATTCTTTGAATAAAAAAATCACATAGTTTGTGATTTTAGATTTTAGGGTTTGTATTATTTTTTAGTTTTATTGTTGATATCTCATGGTTGTTCTATCATGTAGTATTCGCCATTACTGCGATCTCATATAGCCTTCAGGCATTTCAATTGGAATCCGATGATATATTCAAGTATATCCTTGAAGACAATCAATTTCGGTGTGACGATTATTAAGATTCAATAAAACAAGATCAATGGGTACTGGAATTGGTTATGATAATGATGTTTAGGGCATATTATCCTTTTTACAAAGAATTTTCTCTTAATAAAGAAGATTTTTTTTTCCAAATGGTGGATGCAGAATCAAAACACCATCCCTCCGGTTACATCTATTACTTCTACGATCAACAATTATGTACTTTTGTTTTATTACAATTCCTATGTTGTCATAATATTTTTCTTTTGTACTGATTTATTGTATCTACTCGATGTACTTGAATTTTCCAGTTCATGGCTTCCAATTAATATAATCTAAGAAGGTTCCTCCTCTTTTTTCCTTAAAGAAATAAAAAAGGTCTAAACACTTGTCCGTTACATACGGGTAATGGACCCAAGTCATGGGTTGCACAGACGCTGCAATTTATGAGCCGTGTCAGCGTCCGACGTGCGTAGGACACACGACACGCGTTGGACGCTGACACGACGTGTGTCCGACACACTAATATGTGCGTCCCACTCACGTCTGGTTTGGAAGTACCGATGACTCAGATTTAACGCATTTTTTTTTCTTTTAGTTTTCATTTAAACTTCTCTCATTATTTTTCCTATTATTAACTAAATGAAGAAATACAAACATTTAGATAAATCATTAAACTGATTCATCCGATTAGAATACGGAATAATAAGCTTAAGGAAATGTATCAGCAATATTAATTAATTATATTACAACATACACATTGATGTTTCGTCAGTAAACAATGATCACTAACATTTATTCTATATACATCGAGATACAAAAGTAAAGTCTTGGAACAAATTTTTGTCCTACTATCACAATATAGGTAACAGAGGATGTGGATTTAGTGTTAGTAGAAGATGAAGCAAAACTATTCGACGGTGAAGAAAAGTGAAGAAGATGAGGCGAGAATAAGAAGGCATAGATAATAAATGGGATGGTTAGGTCTTTATTAGGGTTTTGTATTTGGAAATGACATTATGTAACTACCCTTGGTCGGATATGTGTCGTTCTAAGAATGCATTTTGATTGTGCCATGTGTTTAATAGTGATTGCTTGCTTGACCTTCAGCATGTATAAACAAACAATCTCTTATTTTCTTTTGAAATTTACAAAAAAAAAAAAACAACATAATGTAGCATCATTTTCTAATTTCAGAATCGAAACACTTGACTTTGCTGTATAAATACATGATTGTATATATAAATAAAATATGTATATACATGTCCGCGTCCTACCTTTTTGAGAATTTGGTGTGTCCGCATCTGTGCAACATGTTAAAACCATATGCCGCTCCGAAAATGCTTGAGCTGGTCATCTAAACAGCTTCATGAATGATGCTAAGTCTTAAAACTAACTTCTATGGAAATCTAGGAATGGAAGCCTCGTACCGTCGTACGTAAAGTCTAAATTCATCAACTGAGAAAGCATCAAAGACAAAAACAATAATTCCTTTCATTTTTTTCTCGTCTCAGACTCTCCTTCCAGCTAGTATCTATCTTCTCTTACTTATTTTGTTATTGATTTCTTGCTAACTTGCTTTAATATTTGTTGGTTGTACTGTACTCTTTGTTTATCAAATATCACTTACACAGAAACACATATAGTAGATAATTGACTGCAAATAAAAGGTATGTATCCCATTTGGACTGAGATGGGAGGGGTTTTGTGGTGGCCTATTATGTTGCAAATTAAGTCGTAGTTGTTGGAATTGTTCATTCCCCTGAAAAATCTGTGTTGCGGAATATAACAGTTATGTCACGCAATGAGCATAATAAAAGGTGAAAGGAAATTCATAATAATGTTTTCATATTACAACGAAAAATGTAAGAACTCCAAATTAAGGCATTGTTCAGAGCAGTCTATTACCAAGATACTGCTACAAATTAACCGAAGGAAAATACAAAGAACATGAACATCAAACTAGTATAACATAATTAATTACATGCACGACATAGGTTGTTAGTAAGGAATTGTGCTCTCTTAAGAACCATTTCCTCCTTACTTTCTTCGGCTCCACAATAACGGCAAGAGAACTAATGCAACTACCTATGCTGCTGTGCACATGCTGCTGGCGTTCAAGCACATTTACGGATGGGGCCCAACTATGCCTCCCACCACAGGCAAAGTGGTGCCACCTACACCAGGTAGGCTGGGCATATTGGGCAAAGTTGGCAAAGTTGCGCCACCGGCACCAGGTAGACTGGGCAAATTGGGCAAAGCAGGCAAACCTGCGCCACCTACACCAGGTAGGTTGGGCATATTGGGCAAAGCAGGCAAACCTGCGCCACCTACACCAGGTAAGTTGGGAATATTGGGCAAAGAAGGCAAACCTGCGCCACCTACACCAGGTAGGTTGGGCATATTGGGCAAAGAAGGCAAACCTGCGCCACCTACACCAGGTAGGTTGGGCATATTGGGCAAAGTTGGCAAAGCGCCACCCACCACGGGAACTTCAGGCACAGGTAAGCCACCTACCATGGGTACATTTAAACCACCTACTTTACTGTCCACAAGCCCATTTACACCACCCGTGTTGCTGTTACCAAGCGCAGCTAAGGAGCCCGTGTTGCTATCTCCTAGTAGATTTGCACCACCCGTATTGCTGTTCCCCAACAGATTTACACCTTTTGAATTGCTGGCTCCAAGTACGTTTACACCACCTGTGTTGCTGTTCCCGAGCAAGTTTGCTCCGCCAGTGTTCTTGTCACCGAACAAGCCACCTGGGTTGGTATTCCCGAGCAAGCCACCAGTGGTATCCCCGAGACCACCGGTGTTAGCTAGCAAATGCCTCTGTATAAAGTTATAAACATTTCTGTAAGAATAGATAAAGCAAAAACTAGAATGCATACCAATATTCATATATTAACAAACAAAAAAATTAAAAATGTTAATGGCAAGATGGGTGACTATTATACAGTGAAACATTAATTATACTTACTGCGTCGACAACCATGGACGCTGTCATCATTATCATAACAAGAAAGCTAATGCGTGTTGCCATTGCTGATTATCTAAGCGACTATCAAAGAGAAGATAGCTTAGTTGGATAGATGATGGAATGTATGAGTAACTGTACTGTATCCATAAACAAGCTAGTCTATTTATAGAATCCTAGATTTTAGGTTCAATTGTAATAAGCACGTACAATTCTTAATAAGATTTATTTATTATTTTTGGATATTAAAAATAATATCTCTTCATAATAACGATAAAAATGTAGGGTAA
>JAJJWX010000580.1:0-52717 GCA_023529315.1 Papaver bracteatum | reverse complement strand
AAACTTGCGAGAGAAGCAAAAAAGGAAGAAGAGTTCAGGGTGTACACAATAAGAGCAAAATAAGGAAGAGGAATACCAAGTGAGATCCCAGAAAAGTAAGGAGAGCCAATGCAAGTAATCAAGGAGCTAACACCTATGGGAGAGAAAATTCCTAGTTATGTCGCAGCAGAACCAACCAAAGAAATAAATATTGGAAGTAAAGAGGAGCCTTTAATCTTGCGAATTGGAACTAAGATGGACGAATAAGAAGAAAAAAGAACTATTGATCTTTTACGAGAATACAAAGATATATTCGCAGGAGGTGTAGATGAAATACCAGGAATTGATCCATCAGTGGCGTGTCATAGATTGAACATAGATAAAAGTGTGAGACCATTTAAACAAAGAATAAGAAAGATTTCGCAAAATTACCATACACAAATAGAAGAAGAATTGCAAAACATGTTGGATGCGGGAATCATAAGAGAAGCAAAATATCCAGAATGGATTGCGAATATGGTCGGTCATTATTCAAGAAGAATAAAGGGATAAGGATTTGCATAGATTTCACTGATCTAAACAAAGCCTGTCCAATAGTTTTCCATTGCCAGATATACCACAAATGGTGGAATCAGCTGCATGACATGACAGAGTCACTTCACTTGATGGGTATAAAGGGTACAATCAAATATCACTCGCAGAAGAAGACCAAGAACATACTGCATTTTTTGCTCCAAGAGGTTTATATTTCTATGTGAAGATGCCATTTGGTTTACTTAAATGCGGGTGCTACTTATCAACGAATGGTTGAAAAGGTGTTCGCAAAGTGGATACATAAAACCTTAGAGGTATATGTAGACGATATGTTGATAAAAAGTAAAGAAGCCAAAGACCATGTGCGGGACTTGAAGGAAATATTTGAACAAATGAGAAAATTCAACATCAAATTAAATCCTGAAAAATGTATAATTGGAGTTGCGTCAGGAAAATTCTTGGGATACATAGTATCAAAGGAGGGAATACAAGTTGATCCGAGAAAAAGTACAAGCAGATTCGTGACATGCCAACACCGCAACAGAAAAGAAGTGCAAAAGCTGAATGGACTCTTAGCTTCACTTGAAGGTTTATTTCGCAATGTCGATAAGTGCAAACACTTCTTCAACATACTCAAGAAGGGAGCAAAATTCAGGTGGACTGATGAATGTGAAAAATCTTTTCAAGGGATCAAGGAGTATCTCATGAATACATCCATATTACAGAAACCAGAGAAAGATAAAGAATTATTGATATACCTCGCAACAACTCAATACGCTTTAAGTGCAGTTTTGTTGCGAACGGACGCAGGAGTAGAAAGGCCCATTTACTACATCAGCAAAACTTTTAATACAGCAGAGAGGAATTATTCTAAAATGGAGAAGTTAATTTTAGCTCTGGTTTATGCATCATTCGAATTGCGAATATACTTTCAAGAACATGTGATAAAAGTAGTTACCAAAGTTCCAATTGAGTCAATCATGAAGAACACAAAAAGATCAGGAAGAATAGAAAGGTGGAATGCACAAATAAACCATTACAAGATAAAGTACGAAGTATTATCATCGCAAATGTAGTTGCAGAATAACCTACAACTACACCCTCAATATAATTAGTAAAAACTCAAGAAGTTCTTGATGATGAATAACAATTTTCTTATTAATGTTCTCAATTGATTACAAAGAAGTATCTAAATGGAATTAGAATAGTTACAACTTTCTCTATTCTCTTTCCTAAGATATTTTCTAACACTCACTCAAAGAACCTCCCGAATTTTACATTTGAACTCCTATTTATAGTAAAACTTATACAGTTGATATGAATTGCATGGTATCGCAACTCATACTCGCAAAATTACTTCATCCTCGCAAAACTTCATATTTCTCCGCGCTACTTCTATCATCGTATCATTTTATAACTCTTTTCTCCTTTATTTATTACGATACTCGTGAACTATTATCTTGCGATATTCAGTACCTACATCTTGCCTCTTCTCATGTCAATTCTACGAAGAAGAAATGATCGTGAGAACATAACCGTTACTTAGTCTTTTAAAACTTTGACACGTCTTTTGTAACCGTTCTTTTCTAATTATTCCCTTATATAACTCCTTTATATTCTCTTCTTTTTTTTTCTTCTTATTTCCGCAATTCTATCTTCTACTCATACTCTCTATTACTGTTTTATCTGCAATTTTTTCTTCTGCTATATCTTCATGAGTTCTCCAAGGTAATTTCCTTCTATCTCCGCGCATTTCATTTGTTCTTTCTCTTTAATTTCTGTATAATTTGTTATCTGATTTTGGTTTATTTCAGAAAAATAACTCCTCAGATGAAATCTCAACTAAAGAATCCAAGCCTTAATCCACGAAGAAGAAAATCTGAGAATCAAAAGGTAGTTAAAATACTTTGCCTTCTTTCCCCGAACAATATATTGTTGCCTCGCTTTTTAATCTACATTTTGATTCGCAGTTGGCGAAAAACCAAACCCTAGTAAGAGATCTCGAATAACTAAACCCACACCATTAATTCCGATTGATGATTTCCTTCCCCGGTTGATAAGGAATTTTCCTCTCCTCCTCGTGAAAATGCTTCTTCACACACTCCTTCCTCTACTCCATTACCTATCTTTCAATATCCCATCAAAGGTCAATTTATCAACACTTCTTCAAGATCAACCCTCACAGAATATTTCTTCAACTTCTTCTTTGAAAAACAACCCTCGCAAAATATTTCTTCAACTTCTTCTTTTGAAAAACCTGTCTTGTCCCCAAATCCTTTGAGTGCTATTTCTCCGGACAATTTGCAAATTTTGCTCTTATTCCTTCAAATTCTTCTCCTCTTCCTCAGAAATTCGAGATGGAATTTATTCAACTTTCCGAATGTTATCTGAGATTTTGACCAATACTGCGAAGTCTACTAATGTTCGTTCGCAATATGAGTTTTGCGAAGTTCTAAATAATTTTGTCAATCCAGACATTTCTTCTTCACGTCAATCTTTGGAAAAATAAATTGAATTGCTCCGCCAATCTTTGAAATCTTCTCAAGCAGAATGCGAGGATCTCCGTAAAGAAAATCATCATCTTCAGAATAATTCTCTCGACTGTGCGATTCTTCGCAAAAGAAATGATGAATTGAAAGGTATGATTACTATATTCATATTTTCCCTTTTATTTACTTATATTCTTCATATGCTTGAAACATCCATTAAAACCCATTCCCCTTTATAGAATCCATCCAGAAATGTAGAAGATTGGTACTTCACCATGAATCAGATGCAACAGAATATCGAACCAAGCATGAAAGCCTCTCAAACCAATTATCCCATTTATCTAATCTTTACTCGGGTGCTCTTGACAACTCTGACGCTCTTTTTCAAGAAAATACCCAACTGATATATGATCGAAATTTTTTGAATGATGATATATCTCAACTTTTTTCTTCCTTAACTAAAGCTAATTTGAGAATAGAAACCTTATTATAAGAGAACAAAACCTTATCAGAAGAGAAATGTTCGTTTTTGAATACAATGATTGTTTCTTCGCAAGAATTAAAAACTCTTCATAATAAATGTTGCGATCAAGAAAATCTTCTTTCTCGTTGAAAGGTGAACTTGAGGAATTAAAGAAGTCTTCGTGATGCTTGAAAGAAATTCTTTTTTATTGAGAATAATTCCCTTATTAATAAGAACATAGTCTTGAGTGCTAAGAAGAATCAACTTGAAGAAGATTATTCGTCATTAAAAAGTCTTAATGCCAAACTTGCAAAGGATAAGAATTTTCTCCTTTCTAAAGACCAAAAGCTTCAATCTCGACTTAAAGGATTAGTTGGTGATGGTTTTGATAATGCGATGAATCAGATGAAGAACTGTTGTCTATCTTTAACTCAATCTCTTACTTCGCAAAGAGAAGGTAGTCATTAAAATTTGACTGCCTTTGGTATATCTTTTAAATTTCGTTATACTCGCAAATTTTATTCTTTGAATTTTGTTTTATTTGCAGAATCTGAGAACATCCTTCGTAATACGAAAGCTGGATTAGAAGCCTCCTATTCTGAGCTTCGTAAGAAAAATGCTTTGCTTTCTACCCGCTTAATCAACTCTCGTGACCGTGCTACTCGGAGATTCAATTATCTTGCTTATTCCAAAGATATCGAAGATACCAATCATCAAAAAGCTATACTTCGTGAAAGTCATCTGAAATCTCAAGTCTTTACGAATAACATTCTCTTATCAAGAGCCTTGCCTCCTGTGAAAATTACTCCTCTGAAGATATTTGACGATGAGGTTGCTCGTGAGCCTGATAGTGATTTCGATTATGAGAGTGATGATGAAGATCTTGATGATGAGAAAGAATCTATTCCTCAAGGAGATGTTCCAGTTGCATATTCTTCCAAGGATGATATCTCGCAAAAGTCGAAGGTCGTTAATGACCCTACCGATCTTGAAGATCCAAAGATAGAATGTTGATGAAGCATGATAACATTCTTTTTTCAATTTATCATTGACTCTCCTGTCCTCCTTTCTTTTGAATTCCTTCCCTTAATTATTGTTGGTTTTATTTTTGCGAACAATTCTATTTTTTAAGAAGTACATCTCGATATTTTGCGAAGATGATTTATCCTTTCTTTCTCGATATTTTTGCGAAGATAATTTAACCTTTCTTTAATTAAATTTCCCCCATTTGATCATATGAAGAGAAATAATATATAACTCACAGATAAAGCTTAGTATCTCCTTTTCCCCCTATTATTTCTCTTTAAATGATTAAACATTGTTTAAAGTATTAGAATATCTTCCTCAATTTATCTTACGAAGTTTCAACTTGTTACGATTGTAAATAAGAAATCCTCCCTTTTAAGTATAAAAATAAAATATATGAAATATCCTTAATAAGTATACTACATATACAATACTTTTGAAGAAGTATTAGAAGTACCAAATCCGTCAAATGAAGAGATATAAGAAGTACTCGATCCACCAAATGAAGAGATATAAGAAGTATTAGAAGTACTCAATTCACCAAATGAAGAAATATAAGAAGTATTAGAAGTACTCAATTCACCCACTAAAGAAATATAAGAAGTATTAGAAGTACTCAATTCACCAAATGAAGAAATATAAGAAGTATTAGAAGTACTCAATTCACCAAATGAAGAAATATAAGAAGTATTAGAAGTACTCAATTCACCAACTGAAGAAATATAAGAAGTATTCAATTTTTGAATAATTACGTAACATATGACGAAGTATAATGATTATTTAACCTTCACCAAATGAAATATCCGTTAAAGAAGTATAATGAATATGATATATTCTTGAAGAATTATAAGAAGTATTCAATCTTTTGGAGAAATATTCAATATATGGAGAAGTATAAGAAGTATGTAATTCTCGTAACATTTTACGAGTATGAACTTATCTGTATTTGATTGCTATCAAAATCGCATCTTTTGCTAAGTCTTCGTGACAATTCTTTAATGATGTTATCTTCTTTGATAGGACTTTTTGTAAAAATTCTTCAATGGTATTGACGAAAGTCATCTTTTCTTTTTCAAATCTTCATAATGTATATTCTTGTATAATTTCTTCAATGGTATTGACGAAGCTGTCTTCTCTTCAAATCTTCATAATGTATATTCTTGTATAATTTCTTCAATGGTATTGATGCAATGATTTTCATTAATTTTTGTGGTCTTATCATGCCTTCCTAAGTAAAGGTCTTATAGAAGAAAAAGCGAAGAAGAAGATAAAAATTGTTCAAAATTAGGTGAAAAATTGAAGAAAGAATGATCAGAATAAAAAAGGATTGAAGAAAATTGAAAGGTGATGTAATAACAAAAGAAATGATTGATAAATTTCATGAAAATATCAAGGGAAGGATACATAAACGGGATTTTGAAGGAAGGAAGATTATGACAGTAGAGAAGATATCATCATTGAAAGATTGGGAAAAACAAGAAATCACGTTTACAGCAAGCAAAATACCAGGAGAAGATTCAAGTCTTACATCTCCATTGGTGGTCACAGTAACCACTATTCCAATGAGAAAGGAGAAATCGATAAAATCTGAAGAAAAGTGGGCTATGAATAGAACTTTAGTAGACACAGGAAGTTCTGTAGACATGATATTTTATCATACCTTCAAGAAGATGGGGTATAAGGATGAAGAAATGTCTCATTCAATGTACAGTAAAAACTCCATATATTGATACTCCATATATTAATAAACTCTATATATTAATAAAAAATCAAAGTCCCAACTTGGGCCAGTTATAAATAGTAATAACCTCCATATTTTAATATTAATAGATTTTTTTAGTCCTATTGAAAACTTATAGATCATGTTACATCGAAATTTAAGATAGAATAAAGTACTTATTTATAGTTTTTTGAGAAAATGATGTAACTTTTTGATTTACGGATGCGTAAGACCTCATTACTATGGGCACCTTCTTGTTGAAGCCAAAAATTTTCCAACTTGTCGAGCATGTTTAAAGCTTCTTGAAATGAAACTTGGGATATTTTGACTTTGGGTCACAAAAATGTGACCAGAGTTGCGTTTGGGTCACGCCAAACTTTTAATTAGAGTTTGGGTCACAAGACTATCGTTGACCGTCTTAACCGTTAAAAAAAGAAATTATTTTTACTTAATTTATTTTGTTAACCGCGTCAATTTCTAAAACCCATTCCATTAACATGTGAACAAAACGTGGTTGTTGAAAATCACCAGTGAAACACTTCCATCATCATCTTTCTTGATCGAAAACAATGTTGAGTTTTCTTCTGTGATAATAACAATAACGACTACAAGAAACTAATAACTGTAAGATAAGTTCGGATAACGATTAGCTCGAGCACAAGTTGGTTATCACTTTGGATTGTATTTCCTGCCAAGAAAATAAGGAAGAAGAGGGAATTGATTTCATACACATCTGTTATCAAGGCTAGAATCAAGAAGCAATGTGGTGACTGTATGATCATAAAACTTGGGTTGTTTTATGATTTCCAATTTAATGGAGGTTTATACATGTTTTGGACATGCTTTTGAGCCTAAAAACCATTTCAAGAGGATCTGTTGCAGAGGGATTTCAATGATGAATGTTGGGTATTAGGAGAATCTTTAGTATTTGTGCATGTTTAGGATGTTTGGTTTGTTTAGTTTCCGTATTTGCAGGGAAGAACGAGATGTAAAAGGTGCTAAACATACAATCAAAATATATCTCCATCACGCACACAAGGTGTTCGAGAAAGAGACCAAAAGAAAAACCGAAGTTTCTCATTGATGAATCAACCAAAATCAGAATTGTGAAGATACAAAAATTTTAAAATAAAAATAAAACTTGTGATGATGAAAAACAAGTATCTCTGGTTGAATCAAAAGAGTAAAGAAAAGACTTCGGTATACAAAAATCTCTTCCTTGATGATTTCCCATATATCTGAATTTTTTGAGAAGTCAATTTCTCTCGTACAATCGGAGATGGATTTAAGATCAGCAAGACCGGAGAAAAACTGGTATAAGAAGATAAGGTACAATCATAAAATAAACTAAAAATCAGGTTTAAGCTAGTGATTTCACCGTTTAACGGTTTTTTGGATGATCAAGACGGTCAACGATAGCCTTGTGACCCAAACTTTAATTAAAATTTTGGCGTGACCCAAACGCAATTCTGGTCACATTTTTATGACCCAAAATCAAATTATCCCATGAAACTTTTGGTATTTCCATATTATCATCATTAGGATTATCTCCTTTTTCTTCTTGTCTAATTCCATCGATAATTTATTCTTTGGTTAAAGAATATATGACTTGTTGCTCATTTGGATGATTAAGGAAGACATCCATATCCATTATAATTTAATACTTTGAATTAGCAAAAAAATCATTTCTTTTGGTATACCTCTATATATTAATAAACTTTATATATTAATAATTTTGTGAAGTCTCGGGGCTATTAATATATGGAGTTTTTACTGTATTATGTTCATGGCTTTGGAAAGTCTATAACAAAACCTAAAGGCGAGATAATGGTACGAATTCCACTAGGATAAATTGAAACACAAATATCATTATGTGTGGTAGATGTGGAATCGCCGTACAACATGATACTGGGAAGACCATGGATACACGCAATCAAGGCTGTAGCGTCAACATTACATCAATGTGTTAAATTTCCTATGCCTAGTGGAATTGGAGAAATTAGAGGAGATATGAATTTCGCGAGATTGTGTTACCAAATTGAAGTAAGAAATTGTGAAGAATGTCCAAAGCTGCGAAAAGCTCGCAGAAAATTGAACAGAGAAGCAAAGAAAGAAGAGGAATTTAAAATTTACATGATAAGGGCAAAATAAGGAAAAGGGATACCAAGTGAAGTTTCGCGAGAATGAGATGAGTTCGCGAGAGTTATGAAAACACCAAAACCAATGGGAGAACCTGAAGCCAGCTACACTGTTGTTGAACCAACAAAAGAAATAAATATTGGAAGTAAAGAAGAACCTAAAATGCTGAAAATTGGGACTAGAATGGAGGCAGATGAGGAAGAAAGAACTATAAATCTTTTGCGAGAATATGCAGATATATTCGCGTGGAACATGGATGAGATGCCAGGGATAGACCCGTCAATAGCATGTTATAAATTAGAAATCAACAAAAACATAAGACCATTTAAGCAAAGAATAAGGAAGATCGCAACAACATATCATTCTCAAATTGAAGAAGAATTACAGAAGATGCTCGACGCAGGAATTATAAGACAAGAAAAATATCCAGAATGGATTGCAAACATGGTGGTGGTCCCAAATAAGAACAAAGGGATAAGAATTTGGATAGATTTTACGGATCTAAACAAGGCATGTCCAAAAGATAGTTTTCCGTTGCCAGATATTCCACAAATGGTTGAATCAGCAGCAGGAAACGCAAGAATATCATCATTGGACGGATATAAAGTATATAATCAAATCCCTCTCGCTGAAGAAGATCAAGAACATACTGCATTTTTTGCTCCAAGAGGATTATATTGTTATACAAAGATGTCATTTGGCTTACGAAATGCTGGTGCAACATATCAAAGAATGGTGAAAAAGGTGTTTGCAAAGTGGATCCACAAAACATTAGAAGTATATGTAGATGATATGCTGATCAAAAGCAAAGAAGTTGAGAATCATGTGCAAGATTTGAGAGAGATTTTCGATCAAATGCGGCAATTCAATATTAAGGTGAATCCTGATAAGTGTACCTTTGGAGTAACTTTAGGGAAGTTTTTGGGGTATGTTGTGTCAAAAGAGGGAATACAAGTTGATCCAGAAAAGGTACAAGCAATTCGTGATATGCCAACTCCTGCGATGGTAAAAGATGTGCAAAAACTAAATGGACTCTTAGCCTCGCTAGGAAGGTTCATTTCGCGATCTTCAGACAAGTGTAAACATTTTTTTCGACATAATCAAGAAGGGAACAAGATTCAAGTGGACAGATGAATGCGAAAAAGCTTTTCAAGGAATAAAAGAACATTTGGCGAGTATATCTATATTACAAAAAGTTGAACCGGGAGAAGAACTATTGATTTATCTCGCAACAACTCCATACGCGTTAAGTGATGTGTTATTGCGAGTAGACGCAGGTGTAGAAAAACCAATTTATTATATCAGCAAAACATTTAATCCATCAGAGAGAAATTATTCAAAGATTGAGAAACTAATTCTATCATTGGTACACGCAACCTTTAAGCTTCTAATTTACTTCCAAGCGCATAAGATCAAAGTGTTAACAAGAGTTCCAATTGAATCGGTGATGAAAAATTCAAAAAGATCAGGCAGAGTTGAGAAATGGAATGCACAAGTAGGGCATTTTAATATTCAATATGAAATTCTATCTTCGCCAAAATCACAAGTTATCGCATATTTCTTAGCTGAATTTCCTTTAGAAGATGACGAAGCTGTAGAAGAGATGATGGATATAGAAGAAGAACATGGAGACCCAAAAGAGCTATTAACAGAACCTGACAGATGGGAAATATTAGTGGATGGATCGTCAAATGGAGAAGGAAATGGGATTGGAGTTGTTTTCATTTCACCAGAAGGAGAAAAAACAGCTTTTTCATTTAGATTGGAATTTGCATCCACTAATAATGAGATAGAATATGAAGCTGTAATCCATGCATTGAAGTTTGCGATAGAAATGAAGTTGTAAAATGCTAGAATCACCAACGATTCACAATTGGTTATTCGCCAGATAAAGGGAGAGTATACTACAAATGAACCATCTTTGAAGAAGTACAAAAAACTTGTTGAAGAATTGTCTGCGAGAATTCCGAAAATAAAATGGAGACACATATCAAGGAAAGATAATAGGCTCGCAGATGCTTTTTCTTTCACATCAAGTATGATGACGAACCCACTTGCGAGATGCATAAAAATTCAAACACTTTTGCAACCAGCGATAAACAAAGAAGAAGAAGAGGTAGATGTAATGATGGTAGAATCTGGCGAGGAAGAAATAGGGAATAATGCTACAGATTGGCAAGCAGATATTCATGCTTATTTGGTGAGAGGAGAAATCCCCAGAAATCGATTAGAAGCACATAAATTAAAAAGTAGAGCAACCAATTATGAACTGAGAGATGGGGTATTATATCGCAGATCATTTAATGGACCATCGCTAAGATGTTTGACGAGGGAAGAAGGACAAAAGGTGTTAAAAATGTTGCATATTGGTGATGCTGGTAATCACAGCGGGGGTAGATCTTTGGCATATAAAACAAAGATGTGGGGTTATTATTGGCCGTATATGCATGAGGATGCAAAATAATTTTTAAGGCGTTGTGAAGATTGTCAGCGATTTGGGAAGAAGATACATGCACCAGGAGCACCATTATCATCTTCGTCAAGTGTATGGCCTTTTGGGAAATGGGGATTGGATATTGTGGGACCATTTGTGCCTGGTTCTGGACAAAGAAGATATTTAATCGTTGCTACATATTATTTCACAAAATGGGGAGAAGTTAAGGAAGTACAGCACATCCGTGATAAAGACATTTTTACGTTCATATTTGAAAATATAATTTGCAGATTTGGGATCCCAGCACAGTTGATGTATGATAATGGAAAGCAATTTGAAGGGCAGAATATCGAATTGCTTCTTAATGCATTTAAGATAAAATGTGGAAAGTCAACTCCTTTATATCCACAAGCAAATGGTCAAGCTGAGGCAACTAATAAGACAATCGCAGACATCTTGAGAAAGAAGTTAGAAGGTTATCACAAATCATGGTGTGAGCAAGTACATAATGCAATATGGGCATATAATACAACTAGACGAGAGGCAACTGGGATGTCACCTTTCTTTTTAACATATGGAGTTGAAGCTGTACTACCAACAAAGGTTGCTATCCCAATAACAAAAAGAGAGGCATGGGAGAAAAATCTAAGTGCTGGCATGATTTTACATGAGTTAGACGAACTAGAAGAAAAGAGAGAAAAAACTCTACAACATATGGAAAACTACCAGCGAAGATTAGCTCGCGAGTACAACAAGCGAGTCAAGAAACATCAATTCCATCCTGGCGATCTAGTTTTGCAAGGAACACCAAAATATCAACAAGAAAGTGGTGGAAAATTAGCGAGAAAATGGGATGGACCATACATCATTAAAAGATAATTGGAAATGGAGCATACAAATTAATGGATCCAGAGGGAAGAGATGTTGGGCAAAGACTTGATAGACCATGGAAAAAAAAAATTCTGAAAAGGTATTATCAGTAGCAGTTTTTGCGAGGTAAGAAATACAAATGTAAGATGAAACAATTAAAAAATTATTCTTTCAATATCAAAATTTATGCGAGCATTATCGCAAGAATAGCGAAGAAAATTTCGCAGAGATTAAAAGAATGCGACGAACCTTTATGGCGTGCACCCTAGTTCGCGAATAAAATTTTGTAAGAGGCAAATGTAAGACCTAATAGCGCGTCATATGAGGGGGTATCTCTTGACATGACTCATCGATAAGGTTATACCGCTGCTGGAACATGAGTCATGCAGACGATGGGGTTAAATAAAACCTATCCGGGAGAGGGATCTTGGATTTCCAACTATATATGGTTATACCCTGGTTGGACGACTGAGAGTCTCTTCCAAGAAGTGAAAAGTATGACCAAGGCGCCGAGGTACACGGTTGAGCCAAGGGTGCCCGGAGCGTATTTAAAACTCTCTTGCCATCCTTGGTAAGTCTTGGCTATAATGCACTTGGCCTGAAGAAAACCCCACTTAGGGTGCAGTCTTGTAACTATAAGCCATATAGGGATAAAGGACAAGAGGCTGCGAACACAACTGGTTGTTGGAAAATTCGGATGGGGGAGCTAGTATTGTATGACCGATGTGCCCTCCTTGAAGGGGCAACCAGGGGGAAGATAAGGGCGGCACCCTCCATTAGGTAGCTGATAAGTGTCATAAGACGGCAATGTCATGGGGCTTTATGATCGTAAGAACATTTAGGCCTGTCATATTGTCGCGTAACGTAAATAATGCAGAGGCAACAAGCCAAAAGAGCAATATTAAGATGAGATCAATGGGTTTTTACATAAAATTGTAAAGACGTCCTGCGATTTCATCGCAAGACGGCAATGTCATAAGGGTAAATTCTTGCGAGAGAATATATGCTTATCATATTGTCGCAAAGATTTTGAAAGAAACATGGATAAGACAAGATCAAAGGATCTTTACATGCAAATGTTAAGAAATCCTGCGATTTTGTCGCAGACAGAAAAAGTTTGGCAAAATAAGACCTTTAACTAGGAAGGCAAAATAAGACCAAAAGAATAATCTTACCAATTAACTATTTTGCTTTAAGATGGCAGGAAACATTCATTTATCGCAGAATTATATACAAGGAGGCAAATTTTTAACATCGCGGATTTCCTCAGAATTTTTCAGAAAAGTGCAACAGTATTCCTCATATCGCAGATATATTCATATTTTCGCAAGAATGCAGCAACACAAATTACTTAAAGAAGATGATGAATATTCACCATTTCAAGCAAGATAATGAAGGGCAAGAAGGGGAATAGAGAATTAAGATTACATTATCTTACTTGAAAATATTCAAAGTAAGCTAAATCGAAAATTAAAATTCTAAAAGTTTCAAAGATTACATCACTCGCAAGATAGAAGAAGTAAAAGAAAGCAAGGATAAAATTCAAGCCTCGCCAGATTTATAGTTCTTGTCAGATTCATCAACATCATCATCATCCTTCTCACCACGAGCTTCTTTTTCTTTGGATTCTTCATCAGCGGGTACTTCTTTAGGATGACTTTTTTCTTCTTCTTCACCACCTTCTTGATCTTCTTGAGTGGAATTCTCTTCATTATTAGTAAATTCTAACTCTTCATCCATGGGAAGAGGAATTTCATCATCGTCAACCTCTAGAGGATGGAAAGAAATAAGAGAAAGAGAACGGGGAAGAAGAATATTATTCACGAGAACTTCAGCCCTAAGATGGACTTGGCGAAGAAGAGCTTTTTCACAATTCCTAATTTCTATATTCTTAAAGTACTCAAGATAATCAAGTCTTCTTTCTGCTTTGTCCTGAGCAATAAAGCAATTAGAAGCAAGAGATTTATTTTCTTTATGAACTTTATCTAATGTAGCGGTCAGATCAGTGATGGTAGAGTGAATATTTCTTTCGGATTCTGCGAGCAACAAAATAAAAAATCAGTTAGACAAGAATCTCACAAGGAACATAATATAAAATTTTATGAGAAGATCAACAAGAGAGGCAGTCAATTGACTACCTTCTTTTTGCGAGGTTAAATTTTAGATTAAAGCAAATAAACAGTTCTCCCACTGATTCATGGCATCATCGAATTTATCGCCAACCATACCCTTCAGACGAGATTTCACGTTTTCTTCTTTGTTGCGAAGATATGAATTTTCCTTTGCTAATGAAGAAAAAGATTCCTTTAACTGAGGGTATTGGTCTTGAAGTTCGCTGGCTCTTAAACTAAGAGTTAATATACCCTTGATAAGCTTATCCTTTTCGGCGGCAGATGATTCAGTTAACTCCTTGAGCTCCTTCTTAAGAGAATGAAGAGATTGCTCTTGACTATTACATGTACTTTGAAGATTACTTATTTGATGAGAGGAAATCGTCATCAAGCTTGAAAATCTATGTTTTTCTTGGGACATGGTTTTATTCTCATCTGATAAAGATTTCATCGCTAAATTAGCCTTAAAAAACAAATATGAGAGGCGATCAAGCTCGCCACTCAAAAAGTTCTGCCTTTACAATAATTGATTGTTCTCATTAGTAAGATTATTTATGCGATCAATTGAATAAGTGTACAGATTGTCTAGTCTAGTATGTTGATCTATCCAAGAATCTCTTTCAATGCGAACTTCTTCAACAATAGATTCAGATTTGAGTCTTTCTATGAAATGAGCCCGATTTGAAACTAATATGCGAATCAAGAATTTAAAAATAAAGTCTAAGTACAGAAAGTACGTATATGAAACAGAAAAGCAAAAAGAGCAGAGGCAAAGAAAAAGTCACCTTTCAGCTCGTCATTTCTTATGCGAAGATTCTCGCAATATAGAGAAGAATTACGGAGCATGTGATTCAAGGTATCACACTCAGCAGTTTTAGTTTGAAGAGTTTTCCTCAGAACTTCAATCTTATTCTCTAAAGCCGCTCGTGAATCATTACAACCAGAGCCAAAATGCTTAAACAGAGTCTCGCAAGCTTCCTGTTGGAGAGGGTCAGTGGAAGACTTTCTAGCATTGTCTAAAATATTAGACAAGACTTTAAAAGCAATATCAACACCTGCGAAAGTTTCGCTTGATGAAGATTTAGAAGGTGAAGTAGTAGCGAGAATAAGTTGGCGATCATTTGTGGTGGTTGAGTTATCAGGAGGAGTATGTGGAAAAACAACAGTTGAAGGCCGCAAAGGACTATGAGGAATCTCAGTCGCATCAGCTTTAGAAGCTTGGTTTATGTCAGAAGGGGTAGAGGTATGAACAGCGATATTCTCGCGAATAGAAGAAGAAAGATTTGGTTCCGATGGTGTGGGAGTAGTCTTCACAGATGTTAACGAGGGCATAATGAGATTTTCCCCGAGTGTCTTAAAATGACGAGACCTTTTGGGAGGTTTCTCAGGATTCACGTCATTCTGCGAATAATAACCCAGATAAGAAACAGAGGCAACAATATTGTTATTAAAAAAATAAAGGGTGTTTCTTACTACCTTATCATTCACAGAACTTTTCTTCTTCTTCTCAGTCGGTCTTTTGCGAGGATTAGGGTTGTGAGTAGTAGATTGTGTGTTAGAAATCTTTCCGCTAAAAAGAAGACATAACAAGGAAATAAGAAAGATTGGAGAATGAAAGTAAAAACTGGCTTAAAATAAACAACATAAATCAAGAAACAAACCTTGAGGACTCCATTAGAACAGTAGCAGAAGAATATGAAGAAGAGGCAAAGTTGCAGACGGAAGATGAAGAAGATGAAGAAACAGAAAAGTAAAACTAATTTTGAAGATTAGTTCCACCTTTTATAGGCAAAGGGGAGTGGACATACGGAGTAGGAACGTGTCAGTAAATGAAGGGATTTACATCACGTGTAAGAAAGGCTGGAATAACGGGATCTTGTCGAGGAGAAAGTATAAAAGGGGAAGAAGTTGCGAAGAATAATAAAGAATATTAGTTCTCATGATCCTCTCTTCTTCGCAGAAAAGACATGAGAAGAGGCAAGATGTAGTACCAGAATATCGCTACAACGCTATTCCCGCGATATTAACAACATTTCTGCGAGAAGCCCAAACGTTTCTACAAGTATTAATGACACTATGACGAGATTATCGCAAGATTCTTCAACAACTTTTGGAGAGTGTCATAAAAGAGTGATGTAATGATTAACGATTAAAAATATATGAAGAATAAGTCTGCTTCACGATGGTGAAGAATGAAGTTATGGCGATGAGATCGCAAAGAAGATCCGAATTAGGGGGAAATCTTAGCTGTCTTCCACTATGTAAATCCCTATATAAAGGGCACGATAGATCCAGAAAATGATGATGTATTTTTGAGAGATGAGAGAATTTTGAGGAGAGAGAAACTCCAGAAAGAAAGTTGTACTTCTGAGTTTTGATCTTTCTTGTAAATCTTCCTGAAAGTGAAATAATAAAAGTGTTGTTGTTCATCCACAATTATGGCTTAGTTTTCATAGATTCTTGACAAGGGTGTAGTGTAGGAAATCCTGCAACTACATGCTGCACACCTTCACTTTGGTAGCCGCATGGGGAAGTCCATCATGGTGGCGCGGTATGAGGGGCCATGGAGAGACGTGTTTGGCATGGCACGGCCGGCGTGGATAGATTTGGCTAGGTACGTGATGAAGCTAGGGTTTGGGGCCAAAGGTCGTGAGGGTACCTTAGATGGCCAGGATTTGCTCCGGGGATTGAAGGGCAGCCGTTGATTATTGCACTCCTTCACTTTGGTAGCCGCATGGGGAAGACCAGCATGGTGGCATGGCATGAGGGGCCATGGAGATACGTGTTTGGCATGGTGCGGTCGGTGTGGCTGGCATGATTTTCCATTGGCACAGAGGTGCGGCTAGCATGGTTGGCATGCCTTGGCGTGGTTGGTGTGGCTGGCATGATTTGCCATTGGCATAGAGGTGCGGCTAGCATGGTTGGCATGCCTTGGCGCGGTTTGTGTGGCTGGCATGATTTGCCATTGGAACAGAGGTGCGGCTAGCATGGTTGGCATGCCTTGGCGCGGTTGGTGTGGCTGGCATGATTTTCCATTGGCACATAAGTTCGGATAGCATGGCTGGCATGCCTTGGCGCGGTTGGTGTGGCTGGCATGATTTTCCATTGGCACACGTGGGAATTAGGGTTTGGCTCATCGTAACCCTAATTTGAAAAATATACTCGGGTAATTATTTTAGAGACACATTAAAGGTTTCAGTAAATGCTTGTTGCTTTAAATATTGTGACATTACTGTCTGCTAGGGTTTAGTGTTTTACGATTTTAACCCTAAGCTATAAACCACCATCAACATTATGTCCCATGCATAGCTCGGAACAGGTGCCTTGTTGCGAGGTAAGCATATGATGGTGACAGACGAGGATGGAATTGAGGTGTAAATCATTGCAAATATGGTCAGGAGAATCCAACTAACCTTTTTGAGTAGTAAGGAGAGTTTTGTATTGCGGCCCTACATAAATTGTACTGGGAATGCAGACCGTGGAGTTTTGAGGAGAAAGTTACCGTTTTTGTCTGGTCGTACACCTCCAAGGCAAGGGGGCGCAGTTGTGGAAGGTAAAGCAAGCGGATAGCTTGGATCGAAGGGCCAAGAGGTGGCGTGGTCCTGGATGCGGCAGTGACATGGTGGAGCGTGCAGGGGCGACTAGGCGTGGTGGTCCTGCGGTGATGGAGTGAGGGATTAGCCGCCGTAAACACGTGTGGATGATAAGGTCGTGATAGTGGAGCAGGCGGCTTGGCCTGATGCGGCCATGACAGGAAGCGGCTCAGTGGGGTGAGGCGTGCACATATGGCTTGTGGCGGTGAGGATGAGACATGGCATGGATTGCTTGGTGATTTATCTTCAAGGGATTGGTTGCCTCTTTCCTTATTTGACTTGACCAGGAAATTCTTTTCTCTTCAAACCAAAACGTTACGCCCACAAAATAGGAAAATCGTTACTCTTTCTGCTTTGGTTATGTTGCTAATTTTGCTTCCGAAGATTTGCGTTGGCGGTGAGAAAGGAACACACGATCTAATGGGCCTCGAGCACATTCTTCCACGATTTCTCACCAACCATAATTTTTTCTCACAGCCAGGCATGAGATTTAATTAGGATCGGATATTATGCCTTAACTCACGACCAGTATAAAAACTTTCCCTTTTAAGGTTGCATCACCTTGATGTACATAAAAGATGATCTTGAACTCTACATTCGCGTAGTTTATCTTCGTCCATCCCCTCTACTGGTACCGCCTCGCGTTTCCTTCTCTCTCTTTTTTTATTCTCTTTCTTATGCGTGTATAGATAGGATGGAACTTGACAATTTTCCTTGTTCTTTGTAGTGTATGATGAGACCCTCTAGGGATATCCATGTCTTCGATTCTTTGGAAAAGGACTTCAGAATTGGCGGAAACCGATCTTCTTCTCATGAGGAGGCATTGGCTAGAATTGAATCTATGTTCCATGAGGCTGGTAAAATCATCAAGAACCTCCCTTTCATCTATCTCCATAAAGTGCATGCACGTGTTCAGACCTTCTTGGGTTCGGTGAGCATGGAGGAGGGACGAGAAAACGAGGAAGAACCTTGGCGCGTTGAGAAGTTCCAGTGCGGAAGAACCCTTCCTTGGTCCGGTTATAGGGCAGATCGAACTGTTTCTAGGTCGAAGCAGCGGAAAATCAAGCATGTGAAGCTTTTGGAGGAAGGCGCCATGGTTCTCGATTTTGATGCGGATGAATCAAAAAACCTTCTTCAGAGTGTCAATGAGAAAACCCTCGAGGGAGCATCTAATGGAAATGAATTAGCCTTTGAAGTTGATGCCAAAGGTGTTGTTGGTGATATTGGAGGGGTCATGGTGGTGTATGTTGGACCGATCGTCGGAGCGGGCGCTGTTGATTTTTTGGTTGCTTCGGGATGGGATGTTGAGGTTGCTACTGCTAACACCATTGAATGGAATCTTTGTTGCCCGAGGGATTGCTGGGGGAAGTGCTTGAAGACATCCTTGGCCAAGGGGGCTTTTACTCCACCCTTGGAGGGCTAGATCCTTCCTTTTGTTATTCCTGTTAGCTGCTTAGTTCCCCTGATTTTTTATTTTTTTTCGTAAACTCATCTTTACCTTATTCTTTATCGGTCAACATTTTGCCTTATATTTTTTTTTTGATTGAGGTGTTTCTGGTTGTGGTATGATGGCTTTGTGATGGTTTTCTGGGTTAATTTGATGTATTTCTCTGATATCTGGAGAACTTGTTTGGAAAGAGATGTATTTATGCTCTTTTTTTTTCTTTTTTTTTTTGACGAAAAAGGAAACTCCCGGGTAGAATACAAACGGTGTATTCATCTTGGGGGAATATAACTACTAAGACGAATTGTTAAAGGAAATATTAAAGGGAGAGTGACTAGGAAGTATATCATTTTAGGGATTAGAGGCTTTGAGCCATCGTGAGTGAATTATTACGCCTTCAGGTGTGTCTGCGTTGATGAGCTTGCAATATCCTCCTAAAAGGATGTCCGCCACCAGATACAGCTCGTCTTCTCTTCCATTGGGCGAATCATTCTGAACAACCATTTTTACCGTCATCTTTCCAACTTGAAACGAGTTTACCTTAACCACTACATCTCCGATTGAAAACGGGTTCAGACGTCGTGCAACCGTTTGAATCTTGGCTTCAATAGTTTTAATAGAAGTTTCCAATATTTTTGCAAAGTGTTCAAATGGCCCCGCACCCTATTCACATTTCTTAACGGCGTCCGTTCCAGTAATCGCGTTGAGTCCCCATGACGGAATAGGGGAAGGAATGACTGGTTGTAGAGAAGGTTGATCAGTCAGACTTAATTGCGTTTGAAATCCATGAGCTAGCGCCAACAGGTCCTCTCCAGATGTCTGGGTTCCTTTGATAGTTCGTCGATGCGATGACCAGTGGGATGATTTGTTGGAAATTCTTTCGGGCGTGGACATCGGTAAAAGGGTTCACTTCTAACTTCGCTTTGTTGTCGAGTACCCATAAGTGTCCCAATATCATGTCGTGACCCAGTTCTTTGATAATGTGGAATTTTCTATGCGCTATAGCGTCTCCCACCTTGATCTCGAGGTTGATGTATCCATGCGCATTCAAAGCTTCTCCTCTCGGGTTCTTAATCACGGACGGGGAATGGGTAGCGTCTTGTTTTATAAATCCTGTTGCTTTCAGTGTATTGAAAATGACGATGTTAAGGTTAGAGGCCGCGTTGCTGAGCGTGTTGTCAAATTCTATGCCTCTTAAACGGGACGTGGTCAGCAGTCCCTAGTTCTCCCCTTTGGTTTCGCCTGTTTGGAAAGCTTGGGCACCTAGTGTGGCTTCCGGGGAGAGAAAAAGTCGTTTGCCGGATACAACGCGATTGAGAGCTGCGAAAATATCTTGGCGTTGCACCTTGGATAGATAGAGAACTTTTCATACATGATGCATCATGGATTGTACATTATCGTGCACGGAGTCCCCATAGGACCCGCAGTTTCTTATTGGGAGTGGGTCTCAATGTACTCCCTCGTCTCCCAGTTGGAGCTCCCCCGCTTCTATCTTCTCTTTGAATATATTCTTTAGTCTATTGCAGTCGTTGGTTGGGTAGTGAACAAATTTGTGATAGTGACAGTACTTGGGGTTTGCCATCTCGGCCTCAGTCGGTGCCTGGGAGGTGGAAGTCTAATAATATCATCTTGGACCCATGTTTCTAGGAGATCAATCACCTCCTCGATGGGAAACGGGAAATCTTGGGCATTCCCTTCAGTTTCGTGTCGACGCATGGGAGCTTTAGGGGCGGCCTTCTATGGGGGTTGCCCGTTGTGCTGGTGCCTCATGTTTAGCCTGATGATCTTCAGTTGGGGATTTCCTTTTCCCTCTCTCATTTACTATGTTTACAGAGGAGGGGCCAGCGTTAAATTGTTTGCTAGTGCGGCATCTGTTCCCGCGAGTTTCGCGCATGTCTTCGGCTCGAGTCGGTCTATCCCTATCCAGTAACGCTGGTGCTGTCGTTGCAGAACGTCTGGCAGCTTCATGGAGTTAAGAGAATGTCTGGAAACACAAGTTTTCCAGTAAGGCGCGGTAAATAGGAACCATATCGTTGATGCACGCGTTCACTAGTTGTTGCTCGGTCACGTTTGGGTCATCATAGTCCAGTGCTTGAACCCTGAATCTTTTGACAAAATCATTCGGGTGTTCGTTATCCCACTGGTACATCCTTCCGAGGTCTGAGAGAGTAACTTGTTCCGACACGAAGAAGTACTTCCTGTAAAATGTGGTAACCATGCTACTCCAGTTGGGAATACTGTTCGGCGGGAGGTTATTGTACCATGTATACGCCCTTCCGGTAAGTGATTTTGAGAACTCCCTTAGACTAAGAACGTGATTATATTCATGTTTACCTAGGGATTCCAAGAAACGGGAGACATGCTCATGTGCATTCCCGGTACCATCGTATAGGGTGAATTGAGGAGAGGAGTATCCCCTTGGCAGAGGTATTCTTTGTATCTCGGATGGGTAAGGGGGTTGGTGCTGATACATGTCCATTTCACCATTCTTTCTCCATATCTTCTCGTGTGACGAAGTTGGACGGCTGATTTCTTTCCGATGAGATTCTAGCGTGAATCTCCTCATCTGCGGAGGCATGTTCTGCCGAGGTGCTAGCGTCGGGGGTGTTGGAGATGTTCCTAAACGGCTCTGGCGGGCGCGACTCGCGTGGTAGCCACTCTGTCAGGGCTTTTATAAAGATGAGTACTTCCTTCTGTGTTGAAACCATATCCGTCTAGGCTCTAGCGAGCATTTCCTGTCGTTCCATCAAATCAACGATGGTTACATAAGGACGGCTTCCCCTAGTCCCTCCGGTCTCTCGTCCCGTCGGTGGGGTAGTTGGAACCTTAGTTGTGGTTAGAGGTGCCATGCTAGACGAGATATTAGGGGTCGCGGCGGCGGCTCTGGCCCTGGTGACTAGTGGTGTAACGCCCGAAGAGGTGCTATCGTTGCCGTGATTAGAGGGTTGTGTAGAGACATTAGAGGAGGCGACGGATCTGGCCCTGGTGACTGGCGGTGTCATGCTTGAGGGGGTGCAATCAGAGTTATTGTAGTCAGTAGGTGATGTAATAACGTTATTGGGAGAGATGTTAACATCAGGGACGTGCTCTGTGCTGGTATTCTCGGCAGCCACTCCAAACCAGAGTTCCACCATATCGGGAAACGAAATCAGGAGTTGGAGTTGATATTATAACCGATAGATCAATCCTCCTGCTGTGGTCGCCAATTATTTATAGGTGAAAATAGTTTCTGCTGATTTTGGTAATTGCGGGGTGTGAAGGTGAGAAACTGTTTAAACCCTAAATAATGTACTATAAGGGGGTACTTTAGATCTGAGAGATCAATCTGTACAAGTCTGGTCTAAACCAAGAAATGGTTGTTCCAGACTTGCTTCGGTCACAAAGAGGAGTAGAATGGGTTGGTTTTGGGGAGGGAAGTAAGGAGAATGGTGAGACCAGAATAGTTAATTCTGGAAGAACAGTTGGGTTTCTACGACTTGTTATCAGAAAAGATAGGAGAGCTCACGAGGAGAGCTAAGTAAGTTTTTTTGAGTGTTGTCTTGTCCAAGTGAACTTGTTGTCCAAATGGAAATAGGTAAGACCTATTTATACAAGTCGGGGTAGAAATGTACCCTGGTCTCATTAAGGAGTAGGGAAGTAAATGGGAGGAGGTGGTAACCGTATGCATGGACTTGATGTTCCATAAAGTGGTTAACGCATGAAACTTTTAACGTTATGGAATTGATGTTCCATAAGGTTGTTAACTCACGGCTTTATGTCCCATGAACGTTTCCCACATAACTCTAGTATTTACTAGGCGCCTCACTCTTATGACACTTCCTTATGAAGGGCATAGTGTACGTCGCACGTTGTAGACCACCAAACCAATACCCAAAGAGAATCCCACAGTTTGTGTTGATGTCTCGAATGTTTTTGGAAAACATGTAACATGTTGTTGTGGCTTGGAAAGTTGATATCGGGGAACTTTCTATCCTGGTGACCTTCGACGGTCGAGATGTTGCATCTTGAGAGGAGGGGCAACCGTTGATCGTTTCACGCCTTCGTTTTGGTAGCCGCGTAGTGAGGTCCAATAGGGTGGCACGGCTAGGGTGTGTTTAGACTTGGCATGAGGGGCCAAGGTTTTTCCATGGGAATATGGCATGGCTATGGCCAAGGTGAGGGCGCTTGGCTTGGCATGACGTGACCAGCAAGGCTAAGGCCAAGGCAGAGTGCGTTTGACATGGCGCGGCTAGCTTGGCTAGGTTAGGTTTGGATTGGCATGTGGGGCCAAGGGGTAGCCATGGGCGCATGGCGTGACTAGCTTGGTCTAGGTGCGGTTTTTGGCTTGGCATGTGGGGACAAGGGGTATCCATGGTTGCATGGCTTGACTAGCTTGGGATAGGCGCGTGACCAAGCTAGGGTTAAGGGCCAGAGGTCGTGAGGGGAACTTAAACGACCAGGATTTGCTCCTGGGATTGAAGGGCAACCGTTGATTATTGCACGCCTTCACTTTGGTAGCCGCATGGGGAAGGACAACATGGTAGCTCGGCATGAGGGGCCATGGCAAGACATGTTTGGCATGGCGCGGCCGGCGTGGCTAGCTTTGGCTAGTGTTTACGGGTGAAAATTATTCCTGCCGATTTTGGTAATTTGGGGTGTGTGGATGAGTAATGAATCTAAACCTTAAACAATTTCACTGCGCGGTGGGTGCTTGTAGATTCAAGAGATCAATTTGTGCAAGTCCGGCCTAAACCAAGAAATGGCCATTCCAGACTTGTTTCGGTCACAAAGTGAAGGAGATGGGGTTGATCTTAGGGAGGAAAGCGAAGAAGGTGTTGAGATTGTGAAGTTGTTGGCTATGTATGACTTGTATCAGAAAACTGAACTGGCTTGCAGGATATAAGCTATCAGTTCCGGTTTTTGAATACGATTATATCAACACTTGCCTCTGTTATCTCGTCTTGTTCTATTCCTATTAAAAGATAGGGCGGAGAACCTATTTATACAAGTATTTTAGCCTAACCTTTGTATCTCGTGGGAAGTGGAGAAAGTGGAGTGATGGAGTAGTGGAGTAGTGTGTTGGTGTCACACGACCATACTTGCCCACTTCTCCCATCATCAGTAATGGTCCATGTCTTCCAGACACGTTCTTGTGATGGCGCATTGTGCACTGCACGCTGTAAACCGCCAGACCAATACCCCAGTATATATCCCCCAGTTTGTGACATGATTGATGTCTTGAACGTGTGGATCGCGGGACCCACATAAAGTAGCATGTAATGCTACATTATTTAGGAAATTGATACTTGTGAAGTATCGTGTGTATACTATGCAGATACTGCATCGAGTATATTCAGCATGTATGAAGCATCTCTGTTTGAGAGTCTCAAAGTAGTCTCATATCTAGACTACTTCATGTGATGATCTGGAGGTTGCGCAAGCAAGTCCTTCCTTGACCGAACACATGGTGTGGTAGAGTGGTGGATGATGATCACCATGACTCTGCACTGACCAATTAACTCCTGACTAGGGTTGTATAACCAAGCCGGTGAAGTTTCATGGACGAGATGACCTTTGAGACACTCATCTGCGACCGTTGATGAAATTAGGGTTTTAGGAAAAAGTGCACAAACACCACTTTCCAGCTTGGTCGAATCCAAGCTTGGGACATGGTTTTGGTATGGCCGGTCGGTCATGTATGCTGACGGCATGCCTGTACACATGTTCATACCTCACTGTCCCATGGAAGTGTGATCCGGGCCACTCAATTTATCCGGCGAAGTTGAGTGGTCGAGATCAATTTGCGACAGTAAACTGGTGCCGCAAAAGCCGCACACCGTACCAACTTCGAGCGCGCGTTCCAAGATGACCAGGCTTGGTCGGTCTTGGACGATTGATCCAGCGTGTAGGTGGTAGGATGGTGTTCACGCCTATGCATTACTGTCCCATGAAAACATGATCTAATCTACTCAATTTTTCCGGCGAAATCGAGCGGTTGAAATTAGTTTGCAATTTGGAAGGAGCGACCATGCATGTTGGAGGTGCACGAACCGAGAAAAAAAAAGAGTTCGGTCTTGGACGATTAGGTGTAGACATAGGTGGGCACGCAGTGATCGTGTTGATACTTACCGGACCTGCTTAGCCTATTCCTGGACCCTTCATCCTATCAGGAGAAAATGGACGCTTATGATCGCGACATAAACCCTAATCAGGGTATTGCCGGCCGTGTGTTGTACCTAGTTTGGAGCGCACGAACTAGTACGACCAACTATAGTTGGTCCTGACCGATCGGTCAGGTATGTAGGTGGGCCCACGGCGATTGTTTTGACATACTCTGTGCCCTTTGAATCTACATCTGCACTCTCCATCTATACCTGCGAAGATGGATGGTTGAGACTGTTTGGTGACACATGTAATGTGCCGCAAATCCTAATTTAGGGTTCTCCGTCCATACTATTATGGTTTGGACGTTTTGGAAAGCTATGCCAATCTTTTGGGGAGGCCAACCATGCGGGGTCCACATTGTTTCGAAAGCGGATATTCTATACCTGCTTGGGGGTTATGGAATCGATCTGGGCCATCCAATCATGATGGTAGAGTTGGATGGTCGTGATCATATCCAGACTGATACGGTCAGTCCGGATGCTCAATCGGGATAGTATAACATACCGAGAGTGGCTAAATCGGGCTAGTATAACACACCGAGAGTTGCAGCCTGTACGGGTATTTCATACATACTTTCATCATAATGCTTGGAGATTCGTGTTGCTCTGCTGAGAGCAACACTCAGTCGTCATGCCGCACTGATAATGAGTACATGAAATACAAGGCTGGTTGAGCATTAATTAATAATGCTGTAAATTCACAGGGTATATGGGATTGTTGCTACATGCTCCAACATGGATGAATTTCGTGTATTTAATTCATAGAATGGGATTGTTGCCACATGCTCCATTCTAGGTGAATTAGTAAAGTGAAGAAGTATTCATCACTTATTAATGGATTTATCTTTTACAAGATGTTAGCGCATAATTTTCTGGCTTTTACAATCTTAGTCTTAAATGAAAATCCACCATCAACATTAAGTCCCCTGCCTAGCACATAATGGTTACACTATTGTGGGGTAGGTATGAGATGGTGAAAAATTTGTACATTGAAATGACCAAGCTAAAGTGAATGCATATTTACCGGATAGGTCGATATCATCAGGCGTTGCCCTGGGAGTCCTGATTAGGGTTGTGAAGGAAGCAGGATTTGATCCGGTGAGTCGCTTTGGTTTCCTTTGTACATATCTGGGCAGAGCTCGGTCCCTTTCTTGGGTCAGGTGTACTCCTTTTTATTATACGACATCTTTCCTCAGATGTATGCGATAAGCATCGTTGATTGCTATCCCGAAATAGTAGCCTTCATAGGTGGAAAGTAAAGACTTATTTTCTCATAGAATTCTGTCGACTTGCGAGATTATAAAGAATCATCTCACGTAATTGTTCCTTCTTAGGTACTGCTCCACACTTATCTGATCTTCTGATTGACTGATTGATATTTTTTTTTATAACTTCTTCTTCTTTGCAGTTTATCATGGAAACGGTGGACGACCATCCTGTCACCCTCTCCAGAAAGAAGCTTCGAAGTTGACAAGCCCGAAACCCATGCGCACGAAAAATTAATGGCTAAGATCGATCTTCCACTTCGCGAAGTCGGTCGTGCTATACATGGGATGTATATTTTGCACTTGTGTATTGCCAGAGGACGCATCTGTGCACTTTCAGCTACGATTGACATGGAGGAGCGGTGGAGGCGCGAGGAAGCGTTGCAAGCACCAGTAAGCGCAAGGGCAGAGAGATTTGCAGCGTGGTTGAAGAGACGAAGGCTTAAGCATAAACGACCTCTGAATGAAGATAAGTGCAATTACCCAATCCAGGATGGCGTGATAATTCTCGATTTCGACACAAACGAACCTGAATGTTTGAAAGCAATCGGAACGACTCCTGATATTGTTGTGGCCTTTGATGCTCCTGCTGATGATGTTGGGATGGAGCGCGTTACTGCAGAAATGTATGATGCAGAAGCTGAGGTAGATCCGAAAGGAGGAGCATCACCAGGTGATGGCGTTGAAGCAGAACTTGATGGTGGTGCAGGCGCGGTCGACCCTCTTGACGACTAAAACCTCTCTTTTTTCCAAGTATATTCCGTAATTTGTGAACATCTTCCTTGTACTCAGTGGCAGCCGAGTTCAAGGTTCTCTTCTATTTTTTTGATTAATTGAATAAAGGTTTTACTTTATAATCCCCTGTCAAGATTGCGACTGAACTTTCTCAGGTTCAAGGGTGCGCCTTCACATGTAATTCTTTGTGATAAAAGAAATAATGCCATAATGTAATACCACGGACCTGTGCTCTTGACGCAAGATCTTCTTGGCCTTGCTGGGGTGAGTGGTTCAAAGATTATTCCCTTTCCGCGCATATCTTTTCCCTCAACTCTTTTTAGGATGTTTTTGCTTAGGGTTTCTTTCCTGACCTTCTCTAGTAGGTTGGTTTAGGCTGGATTTTGTATCTTTAGGTTAAAGAGGCTCTCTGATGGAAATAATACTTCAATTAATTTGAAAATTGAAACCCTAACTATGAATGCAAGTATTGCAATCATTTTCTAGAGGAATTACAAATATAATATGAAATTGTAAGGGAAAAAACGCTGGAGGAAGTAGCACAGCATCTTAAAGCGTGTAGGATGCTGGAAAGTGATAGCACATCGTTTTAAGTATGGTAGGGTTTGAGCCACCACGAGTGAATTGTTATGCCTTCTAGCTTGTCAGCGTTGATGAGTTTGCAGTAGCCGCCTAGGATGACATCTGCTACCAGGTACGGTTCATCCTCCTTCTCGGTGGGTGAATTAGGTGTGGTAGCCATTTTCACCGTAATGATTGCGACCTTGAATGCGGTTGTCTTCGATACTAGGTCTCCAATTCCTAATGGGTTTGGGCGTGTATACATCAGGGTATTGGTTTTGTCGTCTTTGATCGAGACATCTTCTAGACTCCTGATAAACTGTTTAAAGGGGTCGGCCTCCCATTCTCATCTCTTAGCCAAGGTTGGTTTTTTTGGCTAGAGCCAGTCCCCAGGACTTATCAGAATGAGGGGCGGTTGATTATAAAGAGGGTTGCGTGATGAGACTTACTTGAGATCGGAACCTTTAAATGTATGCTGATAGGCTCTCTCCGGGAAGTTGTGTCACATTGACAAGTTGTTGGTGCGACAACAAATAGTCATCAGGTCCAGAAGGCGTGTTGGATATTCTTTCAGGTATCGAAGCCGGTAAAGGACTGACTCCTAGCATTTCCTTGTTTTCGTGCATCCAAGGGCGTCCTAGGATCATGTCATAGTTGGGATGATATTTGACTATGTATAACTTTGCTTGTGTCGAGGCATCACCCAATTTGACTTCAAGATCAATGTATCCATATGCATCTCTGAGTTCTCCTTCTAGATCCTTAACCACAGTTGGGTGATGAGTAGCCTCCTGCTTCAGAATCTTTGCCGCTCTCAAGGTCTTGACAGTAATGATGTTAAATTCGGAGGTTGTATCAATCAACGCGCTATCGAACTCAATGTTTCTCAAATGAGTGACTGTTAGGAGTCCCCAGTTTCCTTTGCTCGTATCTTTCAGGAAATACTGGGGTTCCTGGACTACTTCTGGATACAAACGCCTGCCTGATACAACGCGGTCGAGAGCCGTAAATATGTCTTGACGCTGTCCCTTGGAGAAATACAAGATTTCACACAAGTGCTCCATCATAGATTGTACAATATTGCGAACAGAATCCCCATAAATCATACAGTTCCTGATAGGAAGAGGATCTCTATGAACACCTTCGTTTCCAAGTTGGAGTTCTCCTGTCTCTATCTTTTCCCTGAAGATTTGTTTCTGCCTGTTACAATCTTTGGTTGGATGGTGAACGAATTTATGGTAATAGAAGTATTTAGGGTCCGTCATGTTTTTCTCAGTTGGAGGACGTCTGATAGGAGGCATCTTGATGGCGTCGTCTTGGATCCACGCTTCTAAGAGTTCTATCACTTCATTCATGGGGAAAGTAAAACCTGTATCTTCGGTGTCTTGTGCAGGATTTTTGTCCGCTCCTTTCCGAGATGAAGTCTTGTGTGCCGGGGATGCCCGCTTGGTTTGTTGTTCTGTCGCTGAAGATTTTTTTTTTCTCCTCCGCCCACTACACTCACAGAAGGACCAATGTTGTATTACTTGTTCGTGAGACGCCTGCTTCCTCGACTTTCACGTGAATCTTCACTTCGAACAACTCTGGTTCTTTATAGCAATGTTGGTGCGGTTGTTGCTGAACGTTTGGAAGCTTCATGGAGTTCAGAGAACGTTTGAAAGCCCATATTCTCTAATAGAGCACGGTATATGGGTATCATCCCATTGATGCACAACTCCACCAATTGTCGTTCAGTGATGTTCGGGTCATGACAATCCAGTGCTTGGGTTCTGAACCTCTTAATGAAGTCGTTGGGATTCTCGTTGTTCCGCTAAAGAATTCTTCCCAGATCTGAAAAGGTGATCTGTTCAGACACGAAGAAATACTTTCTGTAGAAAGAACTGACCATCTCGTTCCAATTAGATATGCTTTTAGGTGCGATGTTGTTGTACCAGGTGTACACCCTTCCCGTAAGTGACTTTGAAAATTCTTTTAGGCAGAGAACATGATTGTATTCATGCTCCCCCAAAGATTCTATGAATCGAGAGACGTGTTCACGAGCATTACCAGTACCATCGTAGAGGGAGAATTGGGGAGAGGTGTAACCTCTGGGAAGAGGAATTCGTTGCACATCTTGAGGGTATGGTGGCTGATGCTGGTGTACATCCGTTCGGTCATAAGTTCAAGTCTCCACATACATTTTAGTCGATGAAGATCCACTGGTTCCTTGAGTAGTCCTTCGTCTTGTATGATGATCACCATGGAGTTCTTGAGATCAACTACACTTTCTATCCTTGTCCGAGACCTTAGCTATAGTAGACTAGAAATCAAAGACTTTATAGTTTTAATCACTAATATTGACAAACATGCTTGAGATAGCAACGCATGCGAGTTCGACCGAGCAATGCTCTAACAATCTCCCTCTTTGTCAATTTTAGTGGAAAAATTATTAATACATATGGAATACAAAAATATATAAATAAACTTTGTAGCTCCTATTCCACATGTCGTCTAATCTTCAACAATACTCGAAATCTTCGTCACTTCCAAGTAGTCCAATGATCCCAAAGGTTGTAAGTTTAGCATCATCGTTGTTGAAAATCCATAGCTATAACAATGAGAAAACAAGAGTTCTCAATCATTGTTATACAGTGTCATAGTGTCATTACACAGCGTCAAAGTCCAATTGCATCACAGCTTTAACAACAATACTATGGTGATAAGTCACTCCCCTTTAGTCAATACTCCATCTCACATGGAAACCACTCCCCCTTACATAATGATCCGAAAACCATATGTATTTGTAGTATGAACTACATATTACTTCTCCCCCTTTTTGTCAATAAAATTGGCAAAGGTACAAGAACGGGATCCTAATAAAATTTCCGTAAGAGACATTTCATGACCAAGAGTAAATGTATATCATCTTGTTTAGATGCAATCATAAAGCCGAAGCTAAATGCATTCATCAAGGAGTTCATAAAGATACAAGATAACCCCTATAATATTCCACAGTCGCACTCCCCACAAAGATTTGGCAATTAAGCACAAGTTCAAAAGAACTCTCCCCCATAAAATGTCATTCCCAAGGGAACAACAAGAGCGACCTTAATTTCATCAGAAAAGAAGGATTTCTTTGGACTCAACAAATCACATACAAGTACGAATTTGGAATCCAAATGTTCAATCAAACTAACGTAAGCGAACCTAAGATTAATTTAACTAAATATGCTCAACACAAGTAAAATTATGGAGACTTAATAACCCGATTAGATTAATCAAAAGAGAACCCATAATTATTCTAACCAGAATACACAACTAAACTAATCATAAAAGTAATCAATTTAATCGTTTATACTCACATAAGAAAATCTATGGAGCGATGAATAAGTTAATCATAAAAACAACCAAACCAGTCGAAAATGCTCAAACATAAGACAAACTTATGGAGTCATAACTAAATAATCACACAAGATGATTAATTTAGTTCAATATACACGATATAAAGTACCTTACGGAACACAACTAAGCTAATCACAAAAATAATCAACTCGGTTGTCTAGTTCTCGACATAAGACACAATACGGAGTCTCATAGTAATACACAAAAAATGGATCAGGGAAGATCAATTATTGCGGAATACACAAGGATTCATTCTATGTTTCCATCACCATTTTCACAATGACACACAATAGACATAATTCTTGAATCACAAAAGATTTTAACCTATCTTACATCAATAATTTACAATATAGGCTTAACTTTTGTGTTTGTCAAAAGTCTATTCATTCTTTTATCAATACTTGCATATCAATCACGAACGACTTTACTTTTGACAAAGTATGGGACAATCAAGTTCACGGATGTAAACACATATATCCCATAATAATATTGCAATATATAAAATCATAAAGATTAATACTGCAAAAATTATCTTCCAAACATGTTTAGAATTTAAACAAATAAATCTAAAAACAAGAAGATGAAAACTTTGGACATAGCTATGTGTAATCACAATAAATGTTATTCCAAACACTAGTTATTCTTCTAAACAAAACAAGAGAAATAGAAGACTTACTAGGCAAATAGAAATAAGAGTTCATTAAGAACCTCGTATCTTTCAATGAAACCATCAAATAATGTATCGCTGATTTCCTTTATTCTCTTGACCGTAGACACACCATTTTCATGGGTTAGAACACTAAGTTTTCGATCAACCACTCGAGCAAGTTTCCTAGCTTTGGCACAGTCCATGATGAGCTTCTTTTGATTCCGTATCAGAATATTCTGATTAGCAAGAATTTTGGTCTGTCCATCTAGAAGTTGTTTTATTTGAAATTGAAGATTTGCGAACTCGACCTTTGAATCGTTCTAAAAACGAGTTAATCCTTGATAGAATCATCAATCCAGGAGTTATGATCCTTTCTTTCAAGTATCTTCTTTAGAACCAGCTCTTGAATTGACTCACGTTTCTGATTGCCTTCCTCCATATCAAGACACCGATCTTGAGATCTTGCAGAGTTCTCCATAAAAGTTTAGGGAACAGAAACACACTATATAAGAATATATATGCATTTGTAAACAAGAGAAAAAACTCCAATTTAAACCCTAAGAGCTCACGGGAGGAGGTCACGAGCGTTCGCGGACTGCTAACACAAAATAACCTTAAATTGAAATAATATACAACATAATTGAGTATTTCTCAATTATTTTCCTTGTATCTCTCAAGTTAGAAACAAGGAAACAAATACCTGGAATCAGGTGATTGGGTGGAAACTAGTCCCACTATGTTTATCAAGAAAGGTGGTTTATATATCATTTGACAGTTTTTGACCTTTGTGTTCTTTGCATTTCTTCGGTTGTCTCTCATCCTTGAAGAATAAGACATGGCGTGTTTAACATATCTGTCATATGGTTTTATTTGAGCACTAAATCTAGGACCTCTTACAATTGGTTCAAGAGGGTCAGAATAAATAGGAATCCATTTTCTAGACTTAGATTTACCAGACTTATTCTTATAAACACGAGGAATGTGTTCATTAATGGTACAAAAGTTTATACCATTCAAATGATCATGTTCCTATGATGACTTCCAGAGAAGAGATCACTTTTATAAGATTTCTGGTTTTCTGTGGGCATGCGATTCACTGCAGTAGTCATTCGACTATTTGTTTCATTGAAAGTGAAGAGAAGCAAATTATGAAGCTTAGAAATTTGTTTCTTTCAAAACAATGGATAGCATAGTAATTCTTTTTCCCACAAAAGGTACAGGTTCGTGGAAAAGAAGCAATAATTGGCAAATGTCCTAACTTCATAGCCATATGAGAAGATTGCAAGTTATGTAACCTTTTCTTGACACAATCTTCTTCTGGAGAACGTTTCATCTTGTACAAAACATCACGAGAGTTAGTTTGTACAGAGAATTTTCTCCTTAAGACATAGTTTTCCTTTTCCAAGGATTTGCACTGTTCATGGGCTAGAGTAATAGATGCACTTAGTTTTTATTTTTCAACACGAAGTCTGTTGAGATCTGATGAATGAGTCTCGATCAAGCACTTTTCTCTAATTGAGTTTTCCTTAACAACCTCCTCAAGAGCACTAATATTTTAACTTTGTAGAGTGGTTTCTTGTAGAAGTTTCTCAATGTTTTTAGAGAAGGACTCAACAATTTTATAGAGATCACGTTCTCGATCAAGAGACTTTTCAAATTCATCAATAAGCTGATCATGATCATTAAAATCAATAATCTGAGCTGTACTTTTTGAAATTTTGGTGAGCTCCTTTTTAGCTTTTGCCAGAGTGTCACATGCCTCATGAGAGGGATAAATGTCATTATCAAATTGAACATTCTTTCTACCTCTGGATTCGGAAGAATCTACTAAGGAATAACCCTTTAAGGTGTTTCTAAGAAACTTGACATAATTAAAAGCTTTAGGAGACATTTTGGTAGACGTATACGAGATTTCGTCCATATACTAAGATTGCCACAAACACAGACTTGTAAGGTCTTGAACGTGTTTGCCTGCTCTGATACCAATTAAAAAAGCGGGGGTCTAACAACCACACCCAATATTTGGATTAGCAATCTGTATGGACAAACTCCGAGTTACTTTACTAGAGAATTAACTAGACAGTCAGATTCAATTTAGATGAAAATATCTCAAGGAGTTATTATCTCAATCTCTCAATTTGATCTATACTCAAGCAAATAGAATCTGCGAGTCTTTATCAAAGAGAAATAACTTGGATGGTACCAAAGACCAATATCCAAGTGTCAATCAATTTAAATCGACAACCAAAAGGTCGAATATTCTAATTGATTGAACAACGCACAACCTGTATTATTTCAATTATATAACAAAATATAATGAGGAATAAAAATATCACAGACACCAGAATTTTGTTAACGAGAAAACCGCAAATGCAGAAAAACCCTGAGACCTAGTCCAGATTAAACATACATTGTATTAAGCCGCTACAGACAATATCCTACTCCAAGATAACTTCGGTCTGGACTATAGTTAAACCCCAATCAATCTCACACTGATCCAAGATACAGTTATGCTCCTACGCCACTGATCCCAGCAGGATACCGTGCACTTGATTCCCTTAGATGATCTCACCCACAACCAAGAGTTGCTACGACCCAAAGTCGAAGACTTTAATAAACAAATCTGTATCACACAGAAAAGTCTACAAGGATAGATAAATTCGTCTCCCACGAATAAACCTATGAGTTTTGTTCCGTCTGTAGGACCATAATATCGCTACAACGTTATTCTTACGATATTAACAACGTTTCCGCGAGCGTCACCGCCAAATATTTAACAACGTTTCACGAGCATCATGGAATATCAAAAAGAAATTGACGATGAAAGAAACAAAAGAAGAATGTGTTGATCCTGCGATGGCTATCATTCTTGCGATGAAGAATATTATAACGATTGCGATGAGATCGCAGAATAGATCCGAAAGAGGAGGAAAACTTAGTTGTCATCCATTATGTAAATCCCTATATAAAGAGCTCGATAGATTCAGAGAAGGATGATGTATTTTTGAGAGTTGAAAGAGTCTTGAGGAGAGAGAAACCTAAAGAGAATACTTGTAATCTTTAATTTCTTTCAAATCTGTAAACATTTCTGATATTTAAATAAAAAAGTGTCATTTAAATCTTTGAAGTTTAATTGATTTCCAATAGATTTCTATAGAATCTTAACAAGGGTGTAGTTTGGGAATTTCTGCAACTACATTTTGGCGCCCAGAAACAGGGAGAATCAAATTAAGAAATCTCTAATTACAACTTGAGGATTTGAAGAAATTTTTAGAGTTTGAAGAAATGGCAAGAAGAAGAAGAAATACATCGGAACCACCGACAACTGTGAGGAGAAGTAAAAGACTTGCAGGAGAGGGAACAGGTGAATTAGAGGAATCTTTAAGGATAAGATCAGGGAGAAATAGAGTAAGGAATGAAGCAGAAAGTTTAATTCAACAGCCGAATCAACAAACACAAACACGAGATAGGAATGTGGATTATGATAGAGTAAGTGTGCATACTTGGAGGTCGGATTCAATGGAAGAACCAGAAAATCGACAATTAAGAAATGGATAAGAAGGAGAAAGAAATCAAAGAATGGCTGGAGAATTAGTTCATGTGGGACGTGAAAATGAGATAGAAGATGATCTGAGACAAAGAACACGGGAAGAAAGGAGATTAGAGGCGGAGGAGCGTGCGAATCTAACAAGACAAAATCATGAACTAAGAATGGATAATTTGAGGTTACAAAGAAGGAGGTCAAGAAGTACTGTGAGATCAAATTCAAGATCATTCAGAGAAGAGCCAAGGCAAAATTCCCCAATGATAAATGTTAGAGAAGAAGTGCAAAATTTAAATGGAGAACAATGTCATAGAGAAGAAGAGATAATTAGCGATTGTTATAATCTGCGTGACAATAGAAATCAAGAGGGAAGAAACAACCAAATTGAAGAAGAAAATCCATAGGAAGGTAGGAGGATATTGCATGGGAGAGAGAATCAAAGGAATCAAAGAATAATTGAAGAAGAAATTGAGAGACACTATGATGAACAAGCACGCTTGGATTGTGAGAGAGAAAGATTAAGAGAAGAAGTAGAAGAACAAGAATTTCGAGAGGCAGTACGACAAAATAACCATGAAAATCGAGAAAGAAGACGTACACAAAATCACTACAATGATAATATTTAAGAGGAGTATAATAGGATACAAAGGAGAATAAAGAGACAGCGAAGAGAAATGATGAGAAATAAAGAAATTCGCAGATAAGAAGGTAGGCAACTGCGATTTCAAGAGGAAGGTTAAAGATAAAATCGCAGAGAAAGATGAGATGATGATGAAGAAGAAGACAACACACAAAATCTCGCAAGACAAGAAAGACAAGAACGCAGAAGAAGGGAAGCTGCATTAAAAAGGACAATGGAGCAAAATTCGAATGAGAATGAACAAATATTGATAGAATTAGCAGAAATGCGAGGAATGATAAACAATAGAAGAGAAGGAGGAAGAAGGCAACTTGATGAAGCGATTGAAGAAGCTGCGAGAACTCCATTTACTCAAGAAGTACAATTAAGAGGGATACCTCCAAAATGCAATTTACCAGCATTAACCAGCGTTTTTGATGGAAATACTTGTGTTGTTCAACATGTCAAAGCTTATGTAAGATGTATGCTACAGTTGTAGAATCATGATGCTGTGCTATGCAAATATTTTGCATCTAGCTTAACTGGCAAAGCGTTGAAATGGTTTGAGGGGTTACCAAAAAATACCATTACTTCTTTTGATCATTTACAAGCTACATTTTTAGGAGCGTATATTAGCAACAATTCATCGCGTCCGGGTATTGAAGATGTATTTGGGCTAAAACAGAGAGTTGGCGAGAGTCTGAAGCACTTAACTATAAGGTGGAAATAAATGTGCAGTGAGATGGCTGGAAGAGTGGATGAAAGATATCTAATCTTATCCTTCATTAAAGCAATGTTCGCGACTAATTTACTGTACATTCATATTTTCAGAATCAAAAATACAATCACCATGACAGAACTGCGAGAACTGCAGGAAGAATACATTGCTCTGGAGGAGAAACAAAATGAAATGGAATCATACCCAATCGTGAACACCAGCTCGCTGGCGGCAAGTGGAAGTTTGCTCCCAAAAATGATAAATAATGTAGCGAGCACCTCGCAAACACAACAAGAGAAAGTAGTAATTGATAACCAACAAAAACTAGTAGCGATGGGCAGTCGAGATCAGGAAGAATATGAAAGTGAGAAGAATTATTATAATCGTGGTGGAAATAATAAGATTCAAATACTCGATCAACCTCAAGAAACTTATGGTGGACAAAGGCAGAATAATTTTAGAGGACAAGGTAATCAGAGGATAATATGGGAAAAAATTAAGATGCCAGCTCTCAATACCAGCATAGAGAAGATTTGGGAAGCTATCATTTTGATGGAAAATATACCCTCTCCGTGGAACATGGGAAAAGAACCCCATCCAAACAATCGAAGTCAAGAATTTTGTCCTTACCATCATTTTCATGGCCACTCAGTAAACGATTGTAGGAATGTTGTAGGAGCGGAATATCACAGCAAATGATAACTTACGAAATTGTGGAGAGAAAATACATTTTGCGAGTATAGAATATTTTGCGAAGATAAAGAAATCACGAAGAACGTTTTACGAGTAAAGGAAGTTCGTGAAGTAAATTTGCGAAGGTTCGTATGATGATTCTTTGATCCGAAATTAAGGGAAAGATTAGTTGTTATCCAATGTGTAAAATCATATAAATAGCCATTTAGGCATGAGAAGAAGGAGAGACACATTTGGAGAGATGAGGATAATTTTAGGAGGAGAGAGAAAATTTTATAGAGGGATTTATTTTTTTTATCATCTTCTTCCCCAAAAAATTCTAGAGCTCCAAATATTCATTAATGGAGTCTCAATTGTAAAATCATGTAATTATATACAATCACTAGTGAAGCATCGTGGATGTAGATCACATTGATCGAACCACGTAAAAAATTTTGTGTCTTTTTATAATTTTAGTACTTTAATCTTCATCTTCACATCAAATAATTGAGATCATCATATTGGATTCTTATGAGGGTGTAGTTGTGAGATAATCCACAACTACATAATTGGCGCTAGAAACAGGGAAAGATTAAATGGATTTATCCTTCCTGTAACTTGTTGGATCAACAATTTCGTTTAATAATTGGTCCTCTTCTCTCTCTAGAAAATTCAATTTCCTTCCCCAATTTCACTTTCTATAAAATTCAATCTGAAACGCTAATGGCGTCTTCCAGAAGTAGATCCAATAATGGAGTAGAAAACGGATTTGAAGGTTTAATATCATCTTTAGGGAGATGTTATGGTTCAATCAACTAAGTCTGCATCTCAGCTAGTTTAGATCAACGAAGAAAATTGATATTATGAAGAATTAAAAAGCTGCGAAGATGTAAAGTGTACAGCTGATAAGAAGCAAATTATTGGAAGAAATTACTTCGTCACAAACATGGTAGCTCATACCAGGTATTTTCTACGCGAAGTATGTATTGAGATTAACAACAAACTACTACGTAAAAGTTTACTTCGTTGAGCCAGCAATCCACCTGAAGCCTCCTCAAAGAATAAAACGGATCATACTCATCAAAGTATCTTGAAGGATTACATTCAGAAGGGCACGAGTGAAACGATCAGGAGGGAGAAGTCCTGAAAGGTTAACCTGAAGGAAGAAAACAATAGTAAAATATCAACGTCAATAGCTTCAGCCAAACTGTCCGCCTGCGAACTAACATTAATTTTTGCGAAGTTGCTATTTCTCCTCTAATTTGAAGATTTGTTCCTCGCAAATATTCAATTTGCGAACGTTCGCAAAATCAACACTTCTACTTTTTACAACTCGCAAATATTTACCTTGCGAACGTTCGCAAGACCAACATTTCTACTCTTTTACACTTCGCAAATGTTTACGGTGCGAACATTCGTAGCACCAACACTTCGCAAATATTCGTTTACTTCGCAAAAGTCCGCAAAGCAAAGAAATTCTATTTCGCAAGAGTGGGATAGAATAATTGGTATGATGTGAGAACATGCAAGATGATGCTAGCTTCGCAAGCAAATCTCATACTTCGCAAGAGACAACAATAACTCACATAAAAGCTAAGTATCTCTTTCCTTAAACATTTTATTTGCTTACGAAAAATAAAAGATTTTTGATTTGATTTACAAAAAGCGATTCAATCACACAATTACAAAGATGATACAATTACAAAGATCTCAAGATTTCACAATTACAAAAGAAACCGAGAAAAACATCTCGCACAAATCAATTTATATATTTCTCTTGAAAAATTTACTTTATTTCCAATGATATGGTATTCGACATGGAGAGTAGTAGCTGGCAAACCTTTATGGCGTATACTCGTAAAAGGCAAAGCACCTCAGTGCGTCATATGAGGGGGTACCTATTAGGATCATTTCCATGGAAAAATATTTGTCAAGAGAGATGAAATAGATAATACAAAGGAAATCAAAACAAACAAAAATATTTTGAAGTAGCATATAAATAAAAAATAAGAAATTTTGATAAAAGAAATGTTGAATACTAATCTAAATTTTTATTTGCATTACATCATAGCATGAGGCAACGAACATGGAGTGAGAGTTCGCATGATGGGTTCGCAATATTTCTTACATTTAGAGGATTAAGTACTTCTTAAGGATACTTCATACTTCTTATATATTTCGAGGATTAAGTACTTCTTATACTTCTTCAAGGATACTTCATACTTCTTATACTTCAATGGTTGATACTTCTTATTTACTTCACAACATTCCGGGACTTCGCAAAAGAATAGAGGCAAGTATATACTTTTCAAGACTAGTATTCTTTCGCTCGTTCCTTCATCAACAAAGATCAAAGATTACTACAACAACGGATTTTTTCTTAAAGATCGCTCTTCAAGCAATATTCAAGAAAAAAGAAGCAAGATGTAGGAGCGGAATATCACAGCAAATGATAACTTACGAAATTGTGGAGAGAAAATACATTTTGCGAGTATAGAATATTTTGCGAAGATAAAGAAATCACGAAGAACGTTTTACGAGTAAAGGAAGTTCGTGAAGTAAATTTGCGAAGGTTCGTATGATGATTCTTTGATCCGAAATTAAGGGAAAGATTAGTTGTTATCCAATGTGTAAAATCATATAAATAGCCATTTAGGCATGAGAAGAAGGAGAGACACATTTGGAGAGATGAGGATAATTTTAGGAGGAGAGAGAAAATTTTAGAGAGGGATTTATTTTCTTTATCATCTTCTTCCCCCAAAAATTCTAGAGCTCCAAATATTCATTAATGGAGTCTCAATTGTAAAATCATGTAATTACATACAATCACTAGTGAAGCATCGTGGATGTAGATCACATTGATCGAACCACGTAAAAATCTTTGTGTCTTTTTATAATTTTAGTACTTTAATCTTCATCTTCACATCAAATAATTGAGATCATCATATTTGATTCTTATGAGGGTGTAGTTGTGAGATAATCTGCAACTACAAATGTGAAGAGAATAATCTTGAGGATGATTTATCAGGGAAAGTTAAATCATTTTCTAGTAGGACATCCACAATCTCAGCAATTACCGCCAGCACCAGAAACTCGCAGAGTGAATGTTGTAAAAGGAGCAGAAACATTTGTGATAGAAGTAGGGGCTAAAGCAAAGAATTTGTTCTGTAATTCCATTGTGCACTCATGTAAAACTATGGAGAATTTCCATGATAATGTCCTAAGCAAAGTCTTTACCAGAGACATGAATGGAAAAGAGATAATGAATATAGCGAGAGCCTCGCCATTAGAGGAGAGGCAGAAACAAACTTTATCTTTCACTGCGCAAGATGTACCTGAGGTTGGTGAGCAGCATGATAATCCATTGGTCGTACGATTATAGATTAATCCAAAACAAATTCAAGAAGAAGATGAAGAGAATGATAGTAAATTTGAAGATTCTTGGGCCATCAACAGAGTCTTAATAGATACAGGGAGTTCAGTCGATATCTTATTTTATCATACCTTTAAAACCATGGGTGGAAAGGACGAAGATTTAATACCATTAACGTACAAAATCTATGGATTTAACAGTACAACTAACAAACCAAAGGGGGAAATTGAAATGCAAATACCGTTAAAAGGAATATCTTCAAAAAAATTATTCTGTGTTGTGGACATCGAATCGCCCTACAATGCTTTGATAGGAAGGCCTTGGTTACACGGGATATTGGGTGTAGCATCTACCTATCATCAGTGTATCAAATTTCCTCATCCTAAAGGTGTTGGATTTATTAAAGGAGATTGGGGAGAAAGCAAGAAATGTTATGAAATTGATATGAAATATTGTGAAGAAAGAGCTGAGAAGAATAGCAATTGGAAGTACAAGATCAAACAGCAAGAGAGATGTGAAAGGTTAATGGTTGATACCATAGAGCGGAAAAAAGATGTGAAATCTGATGGCGAGCATCTTGCAAGAGAAGAAACAACAGTAAAACGAAGCAGAAAAGAAGAATCAGAAAATAATAAGTAGAAGAGGTAAAATAATAAACTTTAGAGAACTCTATGAGTGATTTGTCTGATAAGGTTATACCGCTGCTGGAACCTGAGTCATGCAGACGATGGGGTTAAAGAAAACCTATCCGGGAGAGAGATCTTGGATTTCCAACTATATATGGTTATACCCTGGTTGGACGACCGAGAATCTTTTCCAAGAAGTGCAAAGTATGACCAAGGTGCTGAGGTACACGGTTGAGCCAAGAGTGCCCGAAGCGTACGAAACTCTCTTGCCATTCTTGGTAAGTCTTGGCTTTGATGCACTTGGCCTGAAGAAAACCCCACTTAGGGTGCAGTCTTGTAACTATAAGCCATATAGGCATAAAGGACAAGAGGCTGCAAAAACAGCTGGTTGTTGGTAAATCTGGATGGGAGGAGCTAGTCTTGTATGGCCAATGTGCCCTCCTTGAAGGGGAAACCAGGGGGAGATAAGGGCGGCACCCTCCATTAGGGAGATGATAAGTGTCTTAAGATGGCAATGTCATGGGGCTTTATGATCGCAAGAACATTTGGGCCTGTCATATTATCGTGTGACGTAAATTATACAGAGGCAACAAGCCAAATGTTAAGATGAGATCAATGGGTTTTTACATGAAAGTGTAAAGGCATCCTGCGATTTCATCGCAATACGATAATGTCATGAGGCTTTGATCTCGCGAGAGAGCTTAGACTTGTCATATTGTCGCAATACAATCAAAGAAGAAAGATAAGGCAAGATCAATGGGTCAATACATGCAAATGTAAAGACATCCTGCGATTTTGTCGCAGCAAGAAATAGCGTGGAAAAATAATACCTTTAATTAGGAAGGCGTAATAAGACCACAAGATTACTGCGGTAATGCTCGCAAAAGTTATGAGAATTGCGATCTCACGCAGTCATTGCTGGAAATAAGATCACCAATAGTAAGGCAATTTTTTATTAACTACTGATATCTAATCATCGATTTTTTATTGCAGATAAATAATAGAGGCAAGTATGGGAATGCATGAGAATGATGAAATTATTATTCATCTATCATAAAAAAAATCGCATTGATAAATGCACGTAGATAATTAAAGAATAATGATTAAATTGATTGATTGACTTGCAGAAAAGGAACTGTTTTCTAATTCATACAGCAGGTAGAAGTGAAAGAAATTTACAAAAATGGAGAAACTCACGGCAGTGCTACAGAAAGAAGAAAATAAATATACAAGGAAGATAGAAAGAAAAGAAGAACTAGCTAGATCTATCTCCATCCTCTTTATCAGACTTCTCTTCATCGCCAGATTTTTCCCCTTTATCATTATCATCATTATCTTCTTCCCCACCAGATTTTTCACTTTCGTCATCATCATTATCATTTTAATCCTCGTCAGAATCATCAGCCTCACTATCAGAAATGTCAAGATTTGGAATCACTGCGGGAATTTCCTTTGCAAGGTCAGGATATATGGAAGGAGAAATTCCGTGATCATTTCAGACCAACTTAACGGAATCATTACGAACAACAATGAGAGATCTATTAAAATTCGCGGTAGTAACGTCAAATTGCTCCTTCAATCGTGAATATTTTTTATTGCGAGCAGTAAGGGTATTTTCAAGTTCCCCAATTCTTTCAATATATCTTTTTTCAGCTCCTACGAGAATATATGACAACAAGTTAGAAATTTTGTAAAAAAAGATTAACAGAAAGTTAGCGAGAAAAAGAACAGCAAACAACCTTCTCTTTCAGAAATCATATCTCTAATTAAGGCTGGTTGTTCAACTTGAAGGCTAACATTTACACCTAAGTCATTCCTGGCGTTGTCAAGAACCTTCGCAGCCCAAGCAAACTCGTCATCGCTATTAATGAGGAGACAAGATCGAACTTGAGTCTCCCTCGCAATAAGATCTTCATTCTCGCGTATAAGTTTATCTCTGTCCATTTGAATGTCAAGGAGAGTTTTATGAAAGTCTGCTAGGGTCTTGGATCCCTTTTTAATGGCAAGATCTTTCTCGTCAATAAGATCGCTATTCTTCTGTCTTAATCTATCTATTTCTTTCTTTGAATCAAGATAAAAGCGCCTATATTTGTCAGTCAAACCTAAATTGAATCTTTGTTCAATTTTTAAGAGATCAAATTTGGATCTAAGTTCATCTATGGAAAGGGATTTAATCTTATCATCTGAGAAATTACTTAAGGAATTATTAAGACAGGCAAGAAGAGTATGATCATCTATAGGTTCAGGGAAAGTTTGAAAGTGTATAGCCTCGTCAGTAAGACCATAAATATCTGCAAGTTAAAAGTGGTTGCTTGAATAAGCTGCGATAGAATAAAAAGAATTAAAAAAGAAAGGAAATTAGTCATACCATATAATTGTTGGTTAGCTTTATCAAGATCAGAGATCTTTTGCTTATCAACCGAAGCTTCAGTCTCCAGCTGTTTATTCTTCTTGCGAAGCTCAATAACTTCAGATTATAATCTTTGTTTATCCTGGCGAAGTTTAGCAGCTTTTTCTTCAAATCTGGCACATCTTTTATCTAAATCAGAAGCAACGGCAAAAGAATCTCTTCCAACCTGCGAAAGAAGAATATAAATTGAGATCTAGCGATGAAGAAAATATATAAACAAACTGAAGAAATAAAAACTTACCAAAGCACCAAGAGAATTCAAGATATTGGGAGTTAGCGATCTTGAGATTCCTTGGAGAGAATCATTATCCACTAGAATAGGGGCATCGCAAACTTTAGCGAGAGCTTGGGATGTTTTATCAATAATTTCATCCTCGTCATTAGAAGTCATGCTATGGGAAATATGGCTAAAAATTCTAGCCAAATGAGTCATTGAAGAATCAGAAGAAGAAGAATTTTTTATTGAGGGAAAACCGCTAACATTAAAACCCTCGTCATTATTATCTTTACCAAGATCAACACTTTAATTTTCTGGAATTGTTTGAGGAGTTGAAGAAGAAGCAGGTTGAGTTTTCCTTTTCTTTGATGGAGGATCGCTAGATTCTTCATTGCGAGGGGCAGAAGGCTTTCCCCTAGGAGGAGCAATAGATTTCTCCTTTGAAGATTTCCCATATTTCTTCTCTTTTAAAGGTTTCTCCTTGGTTTTTGCGGGTATTAATGGTTCTAACTCTTCGATTACCTGCGAGCACATATGAAGATAAGAAATAGGGGCAACAATATATTGTTAAAATTTATGAATAGATATTTCTTACTTCATCCATGAAAGATTTCAGAGCCAAAAAAGTGCTGGGTTTTCTAAGAGCTTGATAGCTGAGTTTCATTTTATCAATCTGAGAAAAAATCAAAATAGTTAGCAAGAATATAAAGAAGACAGTAAATGATAATAATATATAAATTTGAGAGAATATACTTCTTCGGATCTCTCAGGCCAGTTAAAGACCCAAGGTTGATATTCTGCGAGATTCGCAGGAAGTTCGCGAGAACCAGATATATAAAGACCTTCAAGATACAATGGAAAGATGAACCACTTGTCATTGCTAGAATGGCGAGGACCTTGGTTGGTAGATGTTTGAAAATCAATATCCAGCATAAGAGCTTTGTCATCGCTAGAGACCTTCTCTTTTTTCAAACGAACACCCCAGCAGGTGCTATCTCTCTTCATAGGGACTATACTGTAATTTACAAAGAAATTATCCAAAGTGTAATCTGCAGAAATAATGGAGACATCTTTAAATAGAGGATTTTTTGGAGCTTCAAGGTAGCGAGTTCCTTTATTAGCACCGCGAGTAGCATATTCCAGTAGTAATCTGATACAATCTCAACCTAACTGATATATCGCTCGCGAGAATCTTTCATCAACAATTATATGATAAAATAATGGAAGTTCTGGATCATAGAGAGGAATGGAAATACCAGCTTCAATTTGTCCCAGCGATATTATGATTTTTTCACGAGAACATCGATCATCAGTAAATAATTTAAGAGAAAGTTCAGATTTAGAATCTTGATATGGAATTAAAGACAAGTTAAAACCTTTAACTATGAGTTTCTCGCGCATTTCATTGAAGGCCTTCAAATTTTTAGTACCAGCAGCAATCATTTTTGAGTATGGGAATGAAAGAAAAGGTTGAAAAGAAGAAATAAATCACAGCAGTAATAGAAGCGCAATTCGCGGAAGAACAGTAAAAATTGCAGAGAAGATGCAGAGAAAAAGAAGAAGAAAAGTAAAAGAGAAAAAAGAGAGGAATAAGAAGAGTATTTATAGAAGAGGAAATCTCTCGAAAAAGATGAAGGAAATTAATGCAAAGAAGAGACGTGGGTGTTCAGATCGCAGCAGTTAGAGGAGACGTGTCAAAATTTAAATGGAAGAAAGAATTCGTGAAAACAGCTGGCGAAGGACATAGAAACGTGTCAGAATGGGGAAATCTGAAAAGATAAGTGGTTATGGCATTTTAAATCCTCATGATCTTCTCTTTTTCGTAGAAAAGACATGAGAAGGGGCAAGATGTAGGACCAGAATATCGCTACAACGCTATTCTTACGATATTAACAACGTTTCCGCGAGCGTCACCGCCAAATATTTAACAACGTTTCACGAGCGTCATGGAATATCCAAAAGAAATTGACGATGAAAGAAACAAAAGAAGAATGTGTTGATCCTGCGATGGCTATCATTCTTGTGATGAAGAATATTATAACGATTGCGATGAGATCGCAGAATAGATCCGAAAGAGGAGGAAAACTTAGCTGTCATCCATTATGTAAATCCCTATATAAAGAGCTCGATAGATCCATAGAAGGATGATGTATTTTTGAGAGTTGAAAGAGTCTTGAGGAGAGAGAAACTTAAAGAGAATACTTGTAATCTTTAATTTCTTTCAAATCTGTAAACATTTCTGAGATTTAAATAAAAAAGTGTCGTTTAAATCTTTGAAGTTTAATTGATTTCCAATAGATTTCTATAGAATCTTAACAAGGGTGTAGTGTGGGAATTCCTGCAACTACACCGTCTTTTGATAAATCAAGGTGAACAGGAACCAATTGATAAAACCAGACTTATATTCCCGAAGAACAGCTCAGCTTTATCAATCACCTCACAATAAACTTAATCGACGCAGCGAAGAAGATTATTGAGGAATCACAAACGATGAGACGAAATGTTTGTGACTACTTTTATATCTTGCCTATCGGAGATAGAAATCTCAAGACAATTATTCCAATTGTACTCGTACGATAGAAGAAGCAAGATCAGATCACACAACTACAAGAAAATTAGTATCGGTCTGGCTTCACAATCCCAATGAAGTCTTTAAGTCGTTAACCTGGTTTTAGAAGAAGAAAACCAAAGGTTAAAGGAGAATCGACTCTAGCTTAGCAAACTAGTATCAAACAGAATGTGTGGGGATTAGGTTTCCCAGTTGCTACAGTTCTCCATTATATAGTCTCTCAAATCATGGTTTGCTATCAATGTTAGCTTACTAAGAAAGCATTCAATATTTACCGTTAAATGAAAACCTGATTAAATTCAAGCTAATATTTATCAACTGTTAGATCGAAAACATAGCTTGTTACACACACATGAAATGCACATTTATAGGCTTGTGAAAACCGTACCAAAACTTGTATATTAGTTGGTTCAACAATAGTTAGCCAAATGGTTAGCCATATGATAACTTTCATATCAACCATATTTTTCTTCACCATAACTAGTCCAAATGAACTAGTTAGAGAGTTGTTTAATTGCAAGGAAAGCTCATGTACTACATAAGACACAATTGAAGTAAAAACAATGTGATTTACTCGAATCGATTCACGAACTATAAAGCCACGGATGGAAATAGCATTCCTTAGTTTATTAAGATATCGACGATATTCTTCTTCACCGTAACTAGTCCAAATGTGTCAAATGAACTAGTTAGCGAGTTGTTCAATTGCAAGGAAATCTCATGTACTACACAAGACATAATTGAAGCAAAATCGATGTGATTCACTCGAATCGATTCATGAACTATAAAGCCACGGTTTGCAATAGAATTCCTTAGTTTATTAAGATAAGTTCACAAACATCGTTTTTAGACATAACCTAATCAAGTTCGCAGACTGAGTTTGTATGCTGAGTTCGCGGAATGAGCTCACGCACTACTCCGGTTTCACTTTATCAACAAAGTTCGCAAACTTCGGTTCAAGCAATAAGGACTTATACATATATGTGAAAAGGCGAGGGTACCCCAAATATACCTCAAGCTATTACTTTTCCTTCCTATAAGTCCTTTCCCCGAAAGTGATTGTCTATAGACAGAGTCGAGACAATACAAAAAATTGGTTCACACTTTGTGTGATCATCTATGGATACGAGATCGAGACAATACAACAACAAAGTGTGTTTACTTGGTACAAAGGTTCGGACTTAACCAAACTCAATAGGATTCACGTATCAAGTAAATAGGAATTAACGTTTGTGAAATTTACTTTAATTATAATAAAATAATTATAATGCGGAAATATAAAGTAAATGACACAGCAAGATTTTGTTAACGAGGAAACCGCAAGTGCAGAAAAACCCCGGGACCTAGTCCAAAATTGAATACTCTCAGGATTAAGCCGCTATACAAAATAAACCAACTTCGTATAGTTGAGACCAAGCAATTAAACCTATAGTTCACCTAGTTCCGAATGTATTCCCACGCCTACAACCTGTAAACAAGTCACGTACTTGGACTAATTCCTTTGGTTCGTATTCCAAATAGTGAAGGAACAACAAATCTATTTGGTATCAACTCTCTTCAACCAAGTGATATGAGTTGCGCAAAGGTTTCCTTGTTTATCTTAACATAAACTCCTTTGCCAGATTCCAAGATCTATCTTATGTTCAATCACCCAAAGGCAATCGTTAAGATTAAGCTAATAAATAAATTTAATCACAAGGAAACATATTGATGCCGATCTTCCTCAACTATTCTATCAAAATACCCAAAAGGATAAATTAATTATAGTAGGATCCTCTTTTTCCCAAACAAGTATTGTGTACACCAAAGATTATAAAAACCAAGTCAGAAATCGTCAATATCTTCTTTGTCTTCAAATCTTCTTAGATCTTCAATAAACACCTGCACACAACTACTTGAATCTCTTGTGATCAATCACACACAGAACGGAGTCTGTTAACAATGGATTATCACAAGATCGTCTTTAGATCTAACAGCAGTCTAAAGATCCCCTATCGAAACCTTGAACTAGTTTGAGTGAATTTTATATCTGAAGAGAAGATTCTCAAGCATAAACAAACTAGGTGCAATCAAATTTCAACCACCGTTAGTCAATCAAATCAATACGAAAACTAAAGATGAACCGCAATATCTAGTTTCCCACCAACAGGTCACGCTAGAGCTTCTCAATCCCAAAGAAGACTTTAAATTGAGCGGCCGTAAGAGATTTAACCTAATTAGATTACTCTCCTCTCCGATAAGCGGCTTCACCAGTAACAAATAAAAAAGAGGAAGTCTATGTTACGCAAGATTAGTTTGCTAGAAATGTAAACTCAAAGTATTTATAGACAAGGAAGTTTGGACACCAAGGAATTTCCAAAACTGAAAATATTCTCAAGATATTTTTCATTACTCTACCAAATTCGGTTTTCATAATTCCTGTGAATGCACTGTCCAAAAATACATGATTGAAATCTCCTTGGAAAATATTTAAATAGTAAATGCACATTACTAATTCTTATTTTCCATATATAATTAAAAACCCTTAATTAAAAAGATTCTTAACTTATTTAAATTCGATCTTGGGATTTACTTCCTTCTTAGCCATTAAGGAATATCTTTGAACAATATAAAATAAGCATTAATGCACCACTGTGTTCAAAGTGTGAAGACATCTTACTCTTGCAAGTCTTTTTTTCATACTTGCTCACTTGAAACCGATTTACTACACTTCCAAACAAGTTTAAAATTGGTTCATCTGACTTTCAAGAACTATGTGATTGATCAAGTAACACTCAATCACCAATCATGGGTTTAAGGTTCTACCAAAACAAGTTTCGGTTCTACCTCCATGTGAGTATTGTGCATAGTTACACTAGCTTATCAAATATACGGCTGACTAGGTACTAGGATCGGTTCCCTACATATATTTGGTATCTAACTTGTATACACTGCACATGTCCATAGGATCGGTTCCCCCTTCCCAAAAATGTGTTGCACATGTTCATAGGATTGGTTCCCCTTTCTTCCATAAACCTTGCTGCACCTCATACAGGGATCGGTTCCCCTTGTGATGCACTGCACCTCTTACTAGGATCGGTTCCCCTTCTCCTAGTAATAAGTTCGGACACTCACAACCCGATCATACCCCAGGTGATTACTTAAGATCTGTTTCACTAATAAAAGTCATACCAATACATAAGTCAGGCCTCATGTGAATAGTTTTACCAAGAACACAAACAAGTCATGAGTGGTTATACTAATCACACATATTGGTCGTTCATAAGATATGCAATGAAGAACATCCCCAATAACGCCTGGCGATTTCCTTTTCGGTTCACAACACATATCATGAACTTACTTCCTTAGAACACATGTAAACATTATTCCCTAGGATGAAATCCTCACCTCATACCCATACATAATCACAATAGCATTCATACGATTATGTCGATGTCTTATATACAAAGTTTAATGGATAAGCAAGAAACTTCATATTGTATTCCTTAATACTATGTCTATCTAGAGTGTTCATGCTTCGTAGTTTTATGTTTTCAGTATGCACGACTTGAAAGATACGTTAGGGAATGAAACAGTTCAAGTCAAATATCACTAACCTCAAGTGGAAGGATGATGTTGTGGTTTTAGCTCCGTACTTCTTCACTTCTTCAAGTCTTCACAATACTTGTAATGTCTCACCCTAATACTTTCAAGCTAACCTATACGAAGTTGACTCTAGTACATTTAAATCAAGCGACTCTTAAATGAGTTTTGGTTCACTAAAATATGACAACCAAACTTGACATACCAACGCTTGGTGGGTTCAACCGAGCAATGATCTAACAATCTCCCCCTTTGTAAATTTTAGTAACAAAACTCTTATAATCATATGTATAAACAAATTACAAGAATTCATTACACATGCGCTTGATTCCCGAATCCAACAACACATAACATGCATTCATTCAATCCTCAAAAATGCAGCAGCTGCACTATAATAACAAAGCTTATACTCCCCCTAAAGGTGAGATAGGTAGATTTTCAATCCGCGCGTCTTTGTTATCCCAATCATATGATATGTTACCCCCCCTTAGTCTGTGTTTTTCCTCATTCGTTAGATAAACGTTCAAGCACCATTGTCCTTTTCCCTAGTGACACCAATCAACCATAAAATTGATACCAACATCACTTGTTTACTCCATATACTTCTCCCCCTTTTTGTCACAAAAATAACAAAGAAACGAAAAAATAAAGGACAACACGAAAAGGATCTTACAAATATCAAAATAGACTTGCAACCTGTTGAGTCAAGCATGAGGGTTCCAAATACCATTTTTGATAACCAATATCAAAACCGAAGCTACGAAGTAATTACATTTTGATATGTTATCTTGGAAATAATTGCCCAAAGAAATTTTCCTAACTAGTTTAGCAAACCAAAAATCAACTAAGCAAGTTAGTTCCTTTGCTAAACCGATTGTATAAATACAACCGCTTCATTCGATAAGACCAAAACAAAGATAAACTCCATTTTTCTCATCAGGTTCTAATTATCCATATAACTTAGACCTTTAGATTTTAAACAAGCCAAATACTATGTTAGTTAACTAGCATTTCCTTGTTTAGGCTTTCGGCTAGACTTGAATAACCGAAACCTCCACTTTGATAAGTCTAACTAAGATCAGAATTAACATAGTTTATCTTATCCGGAATCGAATTGGACTAAACAACTCATCCCGTCAACACATTCATTCGTTAAGCCATAAATAATTCATACAAAACAATAAATCAACTTGCATAATTATTCACCTCAACCGGATACAATAAAAACAACATATATATATCAAGGTTTCACTATTGCACCGAAATTTTGTAAGCCTAAATAATTGATACTAAACAATAAAGCTAAATAACAATTGTTTTACTTAACTGGAAGCAATTGAATTAACATAAACATTAAAGCACAGTAATTGCACCAAATTTGGTAAGCCTAAACTATTGATATCACACTACAAAGCAAGATAACAAAAGTTTTACTTAACCGGAAACAATTGAATCACACAAACATCCACACATACATAATGGAATAAACAAATCAATTGTACCAACTATTTCGTTTAAGCAAAATCAATATATATATCAAATAAAAATAGGCTTTTCTTAAAACAGGAAAATAATTCACTAACAAGATTGTTACCTCAATTTCACATCCAACTTCTCCAAATATGATCGCATCGTTTTCTTCTTCCGGGAGAATTGATATTGAAATACCATTATATTGTCATTCTCATGCCAAAAACAAAAGAATAACAACAACCAACCTTTACCAGAGAAAGGTTGAAAATCGGTTTTAACAATTGCAAGCAAAAGTTGAAAGCCTTCGAAACACATATGCTTTTATGCTAAACCAAAACTGATTCAACATATTGTGACTTTTTCACGTATTGTTTCTACAGGAACCCCTCATGATCCTTTGATAAAGCCTAACAACATGGTCTATAAATTAATCCTCAATCTTGTAGAGAATTAAATTGTGAAACCAACGCAAAAAGAATGAGGTCATTCCGAGTTCGGACGAAGAAGTTATAGGCAAAACAGTATTACACTCCTTCGTATTGCACCTCTCACTAGGATCGGTACCCCCATGTGTTGCACCTCACACAAGGATCGGTTCCCTTGTGTTGCACCTCTCACAAGGATCGGTTCCCTTGTGTTGCAAGTGAAATATCACAATACTAAATTGTTTTCGATATAACTTTTGCATACTATGTCAGAATTTAGTGATTTTTGGCTCGTTTTAATCGTAAAAACAAGAGCTACACATATATGATCAGTAGATATCAACATAATAAACTCACAATTACCGTTTATATCAAAACTCAAATATAGATAGATAAAGTATGAGTATAGAAGAAAAGAAATCTCCTAAAGATGTTAATTAGTCATATAATTACCCGAGAGATCATGTGCTCAGTTTTACGTGCTTCCTCACCCTTCATAAGATTGAGCACAAGGGCGATCATGCACATTCCAACACAACTAGGTTGCGTTGAGTTGATCCTTGTCTTGTTCGTCATGAGTTACTAAGACCGAATCATCATTCTTGACCTTTTGCATGGTTTATTTTCTCTTGTTCCATCTCTTGTTTTCTTCTTTGACTTGTGATGAAGAGTGTCATTATCACAATCTTTATTAGTACAAGATATTTCAGACATGATGTCTTTCTTTAGTCTTTCAAAAATACTTTTGTAATTATTGTCACCAACAATTAACAGTTGAGAGTCATTCTTGTGACTAACTTTTGGTCTATAGTTGCAGGAAATCCTATACTACACCCTTGTTAAGAATTTGTAATAACCAACTCAAATTTGAAGATTAAGAATGACACTTTATTATTTGATTTTCCGAAATATTTACAGGAAATGTAAGAATTCAAGAATACAACTTTTCTCTT